>CM034388.1:28416271-29016271 GCA_019925095.2 Dendrolimus kikuchii
TGCGAATGCCTACTCGCCGCGAGTATTAGCTGTATGTGACAGGCTATTCGCTGCGTATAGACTCACTCGCCGCGAGTTGAATTCGCCGCGATTTGAATTGAGCATGTTCAAGTTTTTGCCAGGTGGTAGGGCATTTGCCCGACTGGATGGCTACCACCCCTGGTCTAAAGTATGTCGCCATAACAACCTTGAGTTGTGTTCCGGCATTAGTGACCAGGTTCGAGTCTCCCTTAAGAGAGCAGCAGCGCATTTGTAGCACCTTTGGTGTTGCAAGTGTCCATAGGTGATGGTAACCGCTTTCCATTAAGTGGGCCGTCTGCCTGTCTGCTGATCTCCTGCAATAAAAAAAAAAAAATATTTTACTCTCGGTGAATGCGCATTCGCCGCGAGAATTCGCTGTGTGTGACAGGGTACTCGCTACGAGTAGCCATTCCGCGCGCCGCTCTAGACTAGACACGACACTAATTTGCGCACCAACAGACTGTCGAAATTCTCGTGTTGAACTCGCTGTGTGTGACAGGCAGGCAGCGAGTAATCGCTGTGTCTGACCGCAGCTTAAGTGTGCGAAATTTCATACTCCTCCGTCCGCGCAATTTTCGTAAAATACTTTGCTTTTGCGTCAAGAGAAAAGGGCTTATGGTGTGGAAAATTGCAAAGCGAGCCTCCTCGTATTCCCTGGATTACTAATACTAGCTATGATAGACGGCTTTGTATTCTAGCTCATAGATTGCGTTCCGGTCACATTCAGCTAAATAAATTCTATCATCTTTTGGGAAGGAGCAGTACTCCAAATTGTCTTCAATGCAATATTGTTGAAGACGTACATCATTTGTTAGTGGAATTGTTCGGACCAGAGACGGCAGGAAGGGGCTGGTGGATGCTCTGGGAATAATTTGATGGACGTGTGTTTTTCATAATAAAATTTTGATATATAAAACTAGCGGCCCGGCGCGGTTTCACCGGCGCTCTGTCCCGCTCTCGTAGTATATAGCGTCATGTTATATAGTCTATGACACTCCCTGTTAACGTAGCTTTCTAACAGTAAAAGAATTTTTAAAATCGGTTTAGTAGATCCAGAGATTACCCCCTACAACGTCACAAACTTTACCTCTTTATAATATTAGTATAGATGATGAAAACGCTTATATATTTTTTTTGTAATTCTATGATTAGGGTAAGATGGGGCTGGCATGGTGACGTCATCACTAAAAGCCCTTAAATAAACTAGATAAAAAAAATGGCTGTTTTTGCTTCACGTATTAATCTATAATATAAAACTCAATTGCTGTTCGTTAGTCTCGTTAAAACTCGAGAACGGCTGGACTGATTTGGCTAATTTTGGTTTTGAATTATTTGTGGAAGTTCAGAGAAGGTTTAAAAGGTGAGTAAATATGAAAAAAATGCTTGGAATATAGTAAAAAAAAACTATTCCTACCTGTCAAACAGTTGATGTTCGTCCCGTCATTTAGAAATCAATTAAATTTAAAAGTCGTTCAGAAATCAAATTAAATTTAAAAGTGATTTTTTTTTTCATTTTATGGTTTTGAATATCAAACGTTTGATGTTCGTCCCGTCGTTCAGAAATCAACGTTTTTTTATTTATTGATTCTGAGGCGGTACGATGTTTGCCGGGTCAGCTAGTATATAGATAATGTTCTTAAAACCCAGGTTTGATTTTTATATGCTGAGTAACCTAGTGCGTTCCTTGGCAGAACGGAACGATATACAGAACCAAATACCTTTTCTTTGGAGTATTACTTAACGTTAGCTTTTTACGGTTATTTACGTCCCTGGGCTTCTATTAATTTTGATGTGCGTTAAATGCAACTATTTTTGCTTTTTATCAACCATAACAAATGGTCCTTTATGTCATCTCATATTTATTTTAAGTTCGACTCGAGTTGCTTTATTTCATCGATTAAAGTTTACCTCAGTTAGAAACATAATTGTAAGATGTAGTCTCTAAAGGAATTCAAACACTATTCGGTTTATAAATATGTATTATGCATTTCATATATATCATATAATCATCATCATCCGAGCGTTAAAGCCCGGTTGCGTTCGGAGCGATCACTTCGACGCCCAGTCTCCGCTTTCCTACTTCTTCTTCTCCACTTCGCGCGATCTTCGGCATCCCTTGTATTGAGACCAATTGGTACGCATGTCATCCCTCACACACACATATATATATAGCCATGCCGCCTCCACCAGATCCCGGTCGAAGGGGTAGGCCCAAGAAATGCTGGCTTGACGTTGTAAAGTATATATGTTTCTAATTTGCTCAGTACAAATTAATAACCTCCCATACATTTTAATATTATATAAAATTATTAGAGCTAGGCATGTTTGCTAAAGAGTTTCTTGAGCCGCTTCTTCTCTACAAGCCACAGAGTAAATGAACAAGTTGGCGGGAGGCTAAATAAAACTTTAACAATACTCATTGACACTTGACATCTTTGTCTTCCGTAATCACGGCTACTGAAAAGTGGCTGAAACGTCGGAATAGCAGAACTTTTTCAATCATTACAACCTCATTTCATTACTTCATAATATTATTATAAATCACACATGTCACTCGCCTTACATACGTCTATCATAAATACTACTAATAAATAATATATATAAATTATAAACATAAAAAGCTGTAAAACACGAAATATACAAGTGAAATCGACACAGCCTTTTAAATTTACTATATTAACAAAACATTTGGTCCTTCGAGCCGGATTAAACCAGCAGTTACAGATTACTATATTTTCGAAAAAATCAATATTCAAAATGTCGATTTCACAACTCAAATCAAAACGTACTACAATAAAAGGAAAACTTACTCGACTCAATAACTACATTTTACAAGAAACCTACGACATATCACAAATTCAAAACAGATACAACGATTTGGAAAAAATATTCGATCAATATGACAAAATTCAATCATTAATAGAAGAATTAGAGGACGACGAACAAGCACATCAGCAGGACCGACAATCAATAGAAGACATATACTACAGCTTATAGCAAAATCCTTGTCTCCCAGGCGGCTACGCCACCGTGTATAGCCCACTACAACAGAGATGGCGTACACCACATCAAATTACCACAACTGGAACTACCATCATTTAACGGCAAGCTGAAGGAATGGCCTAGCTTCAAGAATATATTTATGCTTATCATCGACGATGCTAACATCCCGACAATACAGAAACTAGTATATCTTAAATCATCATTGAAAGGTGAAGCAGCTGCACTGGTAAGCTCCCTACTTATCACCGAAGAAAACTATATCAAAGCTTTAAATATATTGTCAAACAGGTACGAAAACAAAGTAATTATAGTAAACCATCATTTAAAAACGTTTCTAAATTATCAGCAAATAACCCGCAACAACCTCAAGGAGTTTCTTATGACCATACAACAGAGCTTAGATTCACTCAACGCGCTGGATATCAACACAGACAACTGGGATGTCCTCTTGGTTTACCTTGTCACTCAAAAACTGGACAATTCACTCAGAGCTGCATGGGAACTAGGCCGGAAGGAAACTTCTCTGCCTACATTCAAAGAATTGATGCAGTTTCTTAGCATGAGAATGACAGCCTTTGATTTAATCAATGATATAAACTCCGAGAACAAGATTTCATCTTCTTACAAACCAAATGTAACAAACACAGTAACGGTAATTCAAAATGATAACATATGTATATTATGCAAAGAAAATCACTTAATATATAAATGTCCGGAATTTTTAAAATATCTCCGGTACAACGAAACGAGTACGTAAAACACAATCATCTCTGCTTCAATTGCCTCAAACATTATAAAGTCAACCACAAGTGTTCAAAGCATAAATGTGTAACATGTCGCCTTCGTCATCATTCAATACTGCATATGGATCGTTTATCAAGGAAAGCAAATGTATTTCATTCATCTATTTCATCCAATATTCACAATGATAATGTCCAACAATTGCCATCAACGAGTAATACACCTCTAACATCTAAAGCCGTATATACGCATTCAAATTCAATCTCAAACCAATCGCCACACAAAAATGAGGAAACATCATCTGTTGTGTACACAACAGTAATTGAACAATCTAATGACAAACAAATCTTACTATCCACAGCGCTTATACGGATTCAGGACGCAACTGGTCAGTGGCATACTGCTCGAGCTCTCTTGGATTCTGGCAGCGAGGTTAACCTAATCACTAATAGGCTAGCGCTCAAATTGAAACACAAATTGGGCAGTAACCAATGTTCAATCAAAGGTATAGGATCTTCCACACTTCACACAAACAATAATACATTTACTACAGTCATATCGTCACGCACAAGCATTTTTCAATCCAACATCACCTGCCAAGTTATGGATAACATCACAGTCAACTCACCTCACGCCTACATACAGACTGAAAATTGGAACATACCCATTCAAACTCACTCACTTGCAGATCCTTCGTTTAATATTCCTAGTGAAATTGATATACTCATAGGCGCAGAATTATTTTATAACATTATTACACAAGGCCACATAAGCCTAGGTCATAACTTACCACTACTAATTAACTCAGTATTTGGTTGGATCATCTCAGGTACTGTATTTCAAAATCATCAAGATATAATTAATACAGCTCATACTGCTATGGTCAATTTCAATAATCGAATACAACAAGGAGCTACAAAATCCTTATATAAAAATATAGCTACACTGTAATATTAATTTGCCAATTAACATAAAATTGTTTGTATAGCCAACTCATTTGTCGTGTCGGAGGAAGGGTTGTATATTGAATATATTCATCCATATCCAATCACACACATACATAGTGAGACTCACACTACCGTATACACACACACACACTAATCACTACTCTCACTACACACATCCTCGGTACTCTCACTTATCCATAACATTACAGTATTTTATTACTCTTCTTCAATTAGGCACTAAGGGTAACATCAAGACCAACATTAGGCAGCACTGTCGAAGAATACAAGAGAGTCTTTTTTAGTGGTGCAATTAATAAGTTTTCAATTGTAAATATTACATTTTCGTGTATTAATTATTATTCATTTAATATTGTCTGTTATATTAAGGGTATATAATTGTCAGCCTATCAACGGTTTCTTAGTTTAAGCACAAGTCTATAATATTACTACCTACGCAAGTTAATTTTACTACATTTACTATAAAATATCCACATCTTATCTACATTAATTTATATTATTATAATGGTCCTTTGAGTTGTTTTTATTTTAATTTTCGCCACTAAGTACGTTTCTAATTATCTTTTCTTTTACTTATTTATTCCCTTGTCACTACATAATATGTGGATATATCAACTAAGTACTTTAATTTTCTACTAGTGTTAAGTTATTTTTGTACACATTTCCTTGGGTCTGGGAATATGTCTGCGATAAACAGAACTTTTTCAATCATTACAACCTCATTTCATTACTTCATAATATTATTATAAATCACACATGTCACTCGCCTTACATACGTCTATCATAAATACTACTAATAAATAATATATATAAATTATAAACATAAAAAGCTGTGAAAGACAAAATATGCAAGTGAAATCGACACAGCCTTTTAAATTTACTATATTAACAAAACACTGAGGAAGGCTATAGGCTATATATCATCACGCTAAGACCAATAGGAGCGGAGCAACAATGAAGAATGTTTCAAAATCGGAGGGCTAGTACCAAATAGTGTCTACAACATCTTTATATACATAGCCAACAACAACATAAATCGGCAGAAAACACACACATTGTATATCCCCAAATTAAGCAAGTGACGCTTGTGTTATGGGTAATATACATCGGACCACTCTGCGGCCGATCCCAGACACCCAGATCATAGTAAACAACGGAGAAAATTCGTTTCCCAAATTTACCATACCAGGAATCGAACTCAGAGGCCGTCTAATGTAATAATATACTTTAAATAGCAAGACGTCGATTAAAAGTTTTAAACGGGATTTTCTATAAAAACATCAACGGATTGGTAGCGCCAATTGTGATATGAGCGCGTGTTACAAGTTCTTTTACTGGACGGTCCTTAGTATTTTTCTTCCATGATATTATGCAACTTTTTAATGTATTTTTATCTCGTGTTCTCAGTTAATAACCGTATAGTGAAAGTTCCTCAAGATTTATTCAACGATATTCGTGTCCCCTTATATAAAGTTTCGAGTGCCGCACTGGCAGGTTAATGGAATTTATTTGCATAAATATGTTCTTTGTTATATAGCTATATAACATATTGTTACAACTCGGGTCCCGACAAACACAAAACCCACCTGCATCTCTGAAACAAAAAGCACATTTATTACCTGTCGGCATTTGAACTAATAACATTGAAATTCTTTTATGGTCTTCTTTTGTTTACTTATTGGCATACGGCCTATTGTTGTATTGTGATCATTAGCCAGGTATTACGGATTAAAAGTACGAGCTGATTCTAGGAAATTCGGTCACCGCGGCCGGGCGGACATATTGCATCTGTGCAATATAAAGCAATGGCCCGATTGAGGGAGGAGGAGTCGAGCGAGAACCACGAGAGAAGCGAGACGTGTGTACTACAATCGGGAATGTAATAAGTGACGGACTTTGCGCGTGTTATTGAATTACGACCTTCTGCATTACGTTTGGACTTGTTGTGAAAGAAACTAGTTGTACCTGTGTAGAACGTGTTTGCATATTTTTTTTAAACTCTGTAGTCATTGTTACAACAATATTATACAGACCATACTAATTATAGTCGTGGAAGGCCACGACACACCTTCCACGATCAAATTGATCGTGTACTAGCAGAAGGTGATGTCAGGAGCCTTAAGAACAGACGAGCTTGCATGACAAGAGTTATGAATGTCAAAGAGGCAAATGAGGTGTGTAAGAATAAGCCTAAATGGCATTCTGTTGTTCGTGCCTACCGCGCAAGGGAACTGGCGTGAAGTTATGTATGTATGTAGTAATTCTAACGGCATTTTAATTCGAGTCTCGCGACTTGTAACAATATATTACAGATGTATACATTTGGCAAAGAAAGAAAGAAAATATTTATTAGGTCTTTAAACACATAATGGGTTTTTAAACATACACACATATTCACACCAACGCACACTACCACCAAAGACACACACAACGAGCCTAAAAATTAATAATCCAGACACATAAAGTAAAGAGCAACACACATGGCACTAGATAGGATAATATATATTAGGTATAGACATAAGGCACAGACTGCACATGCACTTCCTCACAACACCAGCATACAGCATACACTCTAAATTAGTATAAATTTAGTATTAAAATTAGAATAAATTAATATAATAAGTTATTCGTAAGGTACACAACACAAATATCATTGAATAAATGTAACACACAAAAACTAAAATAACTAAGAAGCGTGTATAAAATACTAAAAATTCTTGGAAATATAAGTTGTTAAAAAGGGTACGGAACTCGAGTCCGTAGACTTGTAAATAAAAAAAACACATACTATGTGTGAGCGGATCGGAAATTTAAAAAAACCCCGGATATTCCATACACATGAAGCCGCTGACGCTAATAGTATGATTTTGTTGCTTTCAGTTGTTATGTAAATGTTTGTTGCATAACAATAGATAAGTATAAATTAGATAGGCTTACCCAAACACTATGTCCGGCTGTGGCTTCAGAAGTATATATCTTGCACATATCTCGAAATCAGGTCAATCAATCACTTCCACCAAATTCAGTATTTTTTAGTGCGATCAACATTTAGTATAAGTTCACCAACTCACTGTACTTGCTTAAAATATTATTATTTCTTACATGTCTGTATATTTAACACCGCAAACGAAATCCGACGACACAATGGTGGCATCCTCGCGAAGTAAATCATAGTTGGGGGGACAGAGATAGATAGGCAGACGGCCCACTTGATGGAAAGCGGTTACCATCGCCTATGGACATTTGCAACACCAAAGTTGCTACAAATGCGCTGCTGCTCTCTTAAGGGAAACTGGAACCTGGTCACTAATGCCAAAACACAACTCAAGGTTGTTATGGCGACATACTTTAGACCAGGGGTGGTAGCCATCCAGTCGGGCAAATGTCCTACCACCTGGCTGTGGGTTGTTAAGTCGCCTCTTACGACAGGCCGCCCGGCCGCAGGAAATTGTATTCTTTCTCCGTTCCTGCACGGATAAAAAAGTTCCCGCCAAAAATCCCGTATAACCATTTGAAGGATATCCGGTGAGTTCCCTTTGTGTCTTTCCAATTTCAACACTGATTGTGCTCAAAATGTTGTCTAAAAAAATTGAACCAAAGTCTAAACATACAGATTTCTCGTAATTCTGACAATAAATATTTTCAAAAATGTGTGAACGAGACAGCGGATTCCATATTTTTTTATTGCAGGAGTTCAGCAGACAGGTAGACGGCCCACTTGAGTGAAAGCGGTAACCATCGTCTATGGACATTTGCAACACCGAAGGTGCTACAAATGCGCTGCTGCTCTCTTAAGGGTCTCCAGTGACCCTTAAGAGAGCAGCAGCGCTCATCTAGTCACTAATGCCGGAACACAACTCAAGGTTGTTATGGCGACATACTTTAGACGAGGGGTGGTAGCCATCCAGTCGGGCAAATGCCCTATCACCTGGCTGTGGGTTGTTTAGTCGCCTCTTACGACAGGCCGCCCGGCCGCAGGAAATTGTATTCTTTCTCCGTTCCTGCACGGATAAAAATAGCTAGCCCCTAAACATAGAAGCCTTCATGCATAAACATAGTTTAATGTAACAAAAACATTAGTACATAACACTGCTAATCTACAAAGAATGTAGTGAATCACACAATATTTACAAAAGTATCACGTAACAGATTATTATACCGCTTTATATGACGAATTGATGACCTTTTATTTTAATAAGGCTATGATTTATCAATATCCCAGGTGTCGATTGCACAGGATGATATATAGAAAGGCTTTTGTAATTATAAATTGTAATTGGTCTGGCTAATATGACCATTGCGAAAAACTTATCAAATTATTGAGTCACATCTTCTTCGGCCAATCAATTTCCATTGCTGGACTTAATCCCCAAGATAATAATATAAATATTAAATAAATAATAGTTAAAAAAAACTAAAAAATACGCTTTTTAGAAAATCCAACTAAAAATAGAAAATAAATTTTAATGAATTTGAATTAAAAGTAGTGTAAGAAAAAATGATTTTATTGTAAAAAAAAGCGTGGGATGCTTTTCAGGATATTATCAAAATAATCCTTCTACTAAAACTAAATGTTAAAAATATATAAACTAAACTAAACTAAACTATAAATAAAGCTATACTTACAAAATAACATAAATCTATAAATAAAAAATTGACTCCAAATCGCTGTCGGCGGGGAGCGTCCCCAAAATGCTGGCCGCATTTCCGCGTTGGATGGCAACGCTAATTCGTTGCCCTAGGTGCAAGCCAGCCTTTTGGTCACGCGAGACCTCAATTAAACGCGTTGAGAGGTCTCGATAGAGGTGATGAGCTCCAGGCCCCCACGGCCCCAGGGTCTCGACCCCGAAAGCCACAAATACGTACCCACTACCAATGGACACATATTTGCGACATTTCAGGGCCTCCTGGTGTGCAGCAGCAGCCCCGGCCGTCACGGCTGTGTCTGGAAGATGGGACGCCGCCAAAGTATCGACACAAGTTGCGTCCCATACTAGGGGGCGTCCCATCTACCATGGCATCCTTCTACTTATATCTGTTCATAAAATATTTATAACTATTGATACCATGCACCCCACGCTTTAAATCATTTTATAAGTAGTATTAATCAACATTTATTTATTAATCGTCGAATAAATATGCATTATTAATCAACAAACCTAAAGTTCAAATTGCAGCATAACCTTATTTTTATTTATCCTTTATCCGTGCAGGAACGGAGAAAGAATACAATTTCCTGCGGCCGGGCGGCCTGTCGTAAGAGGCGACTAAACAACCTACAGCCAGGTGGTAGGGCATTTGCCCGACTGGATGGCTACCACCCCTGGTCTAGAGCATGCCGCCATAACAACTTTGAGTTGTGTTCCGGCATTAGTGACCAGGTTCCAGACTCACTTAAGAGAGCAGCAGCGCATTTGTAGCACCTTTGGTGTTGCAAATGTCTATAGGCGATGGTAACCGCTTTCCATCCAGTGGGCCGTCTGCCTGTCTGCTGTACTCCTGCAATAAAAAAAAAAATTAAAAAAACCGAGGCACACCAATCAATGACCACGGTACACCAGTGTGCCGCGGTACATACTTTGCGGAACACTGCTCTAATAGACAGACATAAAAAAAAACTAAAAGCAGCATTTTAGGAATCAAATCAAATAGTTGGAGTTAGTTCAACCATTGAGAATTATACGTTCTTAATATAAAACAAATTATAAAAGGCGTCGCCAGGGGCGCCATTTTGTACTAAATGAAATGAAATTTTATGACAATGGCACCCAACTTGAGCGAAACATAAGTGAAATTACTTTGCGTGGGCGGGGTGCGTGACTAACTGTTGTCGTGTACATTTGTTTGTTTGTTTAACAACGCATTAAGGGGAAGATATATGCCTTAGAACAGTAATGTTGATCTAGCACTAAAATGATTTGAAATAATATTATTAACCTTTTCAAGGTTCTGTACCGAAATATTATATGTAGTTTCATCTTGTTTTTTTAATATCTATACATACATACATACATAACTTCACGCCAGTTCCCTTGCGGGGTAGGCACGAACAACAGAGCGCCATTCAGGCTTATTCTTACACACCTCACTTGCTTTTAGGCTGGCAGGCACCGACAGACAGACACAGACGGCGGCGTCTCAGACGCCGCCAATCAAGATCTCTCCACGTCCCCGCGAGGGACGCTAGGAGACATAGCTCCCCCACAGGATAGACTAGGCGTGTTGCTGGGAAGTTTCTTTCACCGTTCCTTCTCTCCCAGCCGTAACACGTAACACGAAACGGCAGTAAGATAGCGTAGGCCGCCGCGAACCACCGATCCCGGTGGTAGGGCATTTGCCCGACTGGATGGCTACCACCCCTGGTCTAAAGTATGTCGTCATAACAACCTTGAGTTGTGTTCCGGCATTAGTGACCAGGTTCCAGTCTCCCTTAAGAGAGCAGCAGCGCATTTGTATTGTAGCAACTTTGGTGTTGCAAATGTCCATAGGCGATGGTAACCGCTTTCCATCAAGTGGGCCGTCTGCCTGTCTGCTGATCTCCTGCAATAAAAAAAAATGAATTTACATATCATATTCCAACGACAGGTAGTATTTTTTGATCATAGTTTTAAATGTCGCTAGCGATTTTGCTTGTCTGATAGTAACAGGAAGCGCGTTCCAAAGCTGTATAAGCTTAACAGTAAAAGAATTGTTGTAAAAAGTTGAGTTATGCGCAGGAGTGTTCAATTTAAGTTTACTAGAAGGGCGTAAATTGAGTATAGTATAAAAGTTAAATTTACCTTTGGCGCATTACTTCAGTAGTACATAGTATCTACATATAATACTTTGGTGCGAGCGCACCCTTGACCGGTGACCGGTGAGTCACGGCATGGCGCCGCGCCGCGTGCGCGGGCGCATCACGGCCGGGAGCTTTTGTTACAAAATTTGCGGTTGACATAAACTTGTAAAGGCTTTATAAGTTTTTAATTTGCCTTTTACAAGAACTTCTCGTTTTTAAGGTAAGTAGATGATATATGACCCCAACTTATTTTACAGTCACTGTTAAACCGCGGCACAAATTGTAATAAAAATATAGTAACAAGTTTGTAACATCATTCTATACTTATTTAATTTACATAAATTTGAGCTAAATATTTACAATCATCAGTGACAAAAAAAATACTGGCGGGTAGAATGCCACAGAAAAAAAAAACTTGACATTTCATATGTGACGTACGTGATGACGTTTCATCTGATTAGGATATGGATTTAACGTCTGATTCTATTAGAGAAGTAGTTGTTTGTTGAATAAATCAGTTTTTATTTACTTTTCTCATGTTCGAAATGAAAAGCAGAGTGCTAACCTCGGGTGAAGAGCCTATTTAGGCACTCGAATTATTAACCATCTCTTGCTCGGATAGGTATCACTTTCACCTCTCGTGTAACAATCTAGTATTGAAAGACTAAGGCTTGGATACAGCTTGCTCTTGAAATACTGATTACAAGCGGATCAATATCGGGTAAGTTGTTAATTGTATAATCCATGCTTAAACTCCGTATATAGATTTCCGTTCAATAAATCCCCTCAAAATTGAAACAAACCATGGTTGTGTTTACAAAGGGCAGCTTACCAACAATGAGTACTGATTGGCTGTTATTGAATTATCGTTAATTAAACAGTGTGTACGTAAGTTGAAGCGGTGGGCGGAGCATGGGAACACCACTAGTCGTATTTAATGTATTTGAGTGGGTGTGTGGTACAATTCAAAAGTGAGCGAGTGTAATAGTAGATTGTTACACAAGGAATGAAAGTAACCAAGCCACGCGACGGTTTGACGCACGAGCGTAGCGAGGGTGCCAATAGTTCAAGGGCCTAAATAGGTCTTTCACCCAAGGCAAGCACTCTGCTTTTCATTTAGAATAGTGTTGCTAGGTTCAATTTGGTTTATCGCGATAGAAGGTATTTAGGGATTCGTCGGGATTTAGGGTTGTAGATAGGAACAAACAAAACAACAAGATTTTTAAAAATTAAGGTTTAGTTACTTGAAATTTCTAATCATATAATTCTTAGTTTTCTAATAATAGTGTTTTATAATAAATTTATTTATTTATCGGGGAAATATAGGGTCCCGATCAGGTGCGTCTGATGGAAAGTATGTAGTTACCATCGCCGAGAGACATTTGTAACAGCAAAGGTGCTAACAATGTACTGCTGGCCTAAACTAAAATTGTGGGGTGTAGCGTAACCTGCATAAATATGGAAATAGCCTAATATGAGTGGTTGACTGTTGTTAAAGATTACACGCGCCGCACGATTTAATTTTTTAGTCTGATCAATGCCCTAGATCAGGGGTTCCCAAACTTTTTCATTTCGCAGCGCATCTACAGGTTTAGTACTTTGTCTCGGCGCCCTAGTCAGTTGAAATAGGGTACAATGATACTGAGTAGATAGGCACAAAAATTTAAACATCCACAATATGAAGCTGAGTCTTTATATTTATATACAAGAAAACATTTATTACTTAAGAAAAATCTATATATATATATAAATCAATTGCTGTTCGTTAGTCTCGCTAAAACTCGAGAACAGCTGGTCTGATTTGGTTTATTTTGGTTTTGAATTATTTGTATAAGTCCAGGGAAGGTTTAAGAGGTGACTAAATATGAAAAAATGCTTGGAATATAGTAAAAACAACAATTTCGCTTTCCCTTACAGACTATTCCTACCTGTGAAACATTTGATGTTCGTCCCGTCGTTTAGAAATCAAGTAAATTTAAAAGTCGTTCAGAAATCGAATTAAATTTAAAAGTGAAGTTTTATTTTTCATTTTTTTGGTTTTGAATGTCAAACATTTTATGTTTGTACCGGTAAGTTTGACTAAATTTTTAACTAAAGTTGAACAACCTTCTGCAATTATCAGCTTTTTTATTTATTGATTCTGATGCGGTACGAAGTTTGCCGGGTCAGCTAGTAGGAAATAAAATCTAATGCAATATAGTCAATGTGGCGTGTGAGCTGGCTGATCTCCACACATTTTGTAACTGCGAATGCCTAAGTTTAGTTTCCGGAGAATGGTAAACAGGAACGCCTCACAGCGCCCCTCTTTACTCTCTACGGCGCGCCAGGGCGCCGCGGCGCACACTTTGGGAACCCCTGCCCTTGATTGGTGGTGCTTAAGTACTTAGGTAATTGGATTTTAACTTTTAGTACATTATCTACGTCACTATTATTCTTCTTTTCAATAAAACCGTCTAACTTTTTTTTTACATATTTTATTGTGAAACATGTCATGTGAAAAATCGCTCAGATGCTTTACTTTAGGCCTTCAACTATTTGAATGCTAATTTTCAAGTAAACTGAGCTAAGTGGCAACCAGAGGAGTAATTGTCTTACCCTTGCTTACACTATCACCGATTGTCCAGAGCATTAGCGCTTTTCAAGAAGGATCGGTGAAAACTCACGAGTCTTTGTATAGACGACTACCTTCTGCCTGCGACTTCGTCCGCGTGGAATAGTTTATTTTTTTTTTGTTAAACCAGTGGTGTTCCGGTCCTATTGGTCTTAGCGTGATGATATATAGTCTATAGCCTTCCTCAATAAATGGGCTATCTAACACTGAAAGAATTTTTCAAATCAGAACAGCAGTTCCTGAGATTAGAGCGTTCAAACAAACAAACGCTTCAGCTTTATACATTAGTATGAGATTAACCGATCCCTTTTTATGCGTTCCAACACTTAAAGAACATTATTTTTATTGCATAAAATGAATATAAAAAATATTTTTGTTTTAATATAAAAATAATACAATTACATTAATAAAGTATTCTTAATGTGTAATTAATGCAGTTTATCAAAGAAAGACATTGTCTAAAATAAAATAAAAATGAGGGGGTAAAATATTATTGAAAATTTTGGTGGTCAATTAAATTATATAAAATAGTAAAATGTTTATTTATTTGCTCACTTAAATACTAAAGTAAAGTAACAAGAATTTTTTTGCGAAATTACAAAAATGCTATAAATAATTGTATGACTTAAATTGAAAGTTATTACAAAGCTAAGTAGCGGGAGACAGGAGCCCAAACTGAGAAAAAACCCATACAATGGAACTCCTGGGCTTCCTCTCTTGTAAAGAGATATAAATTAAATAAATTTAATTATCCGTGCAGGAACAGAGAAAGAATACAATTTCCTGCGGCCGGGCGGCCTGTTGTAAGAGGCGACAAAACAACCCATAGCCAGGTGGTAGGGCATTTACCTGACTGGATGGCTACCACCCCTGGTCTAAATAAAGTATGTCGCCAAAACAACCTTGAATTTTGTTCCGGCCATTAGTGACCAGGTTCCAGTTTCCCTTAAGAGAGTAACAGTACAGTAGTACCTTTGGTGTTTCAAATGTCCATAGGCGATGGTAACAGCTTTCCATCACGTGAGCCGTCTGCCTGTCCGCTGAATTCCTGCAATAAATAAAAAAAATAAGCTCCATACAAGTAATGTCAATATTCAAACAATGATAAGGGAAGTTGAATTGTAAGATATAAGAACCGGCCATTAATCAATTATATAAACAGGAAAGCAGTCGATGTATACTGAAAAAACCATAGTAACTCTCTAGTGAATACAGCTGTTCACTGCTACTTATCATAAATCACTTAAGTTCTACTATTCATAAATCAACTAAGATATTATCAAGAAGCAATAATCTAAATGCCCATTTAGTAATGTTACAAATACGCCCATACAAATTCATTTCATACAAGTACTCCATGTGAAACCCATTCGTCATTCAGAAAGTCAACCAAACACTTGACTAAACACTTAACTAATTCAGGGCGTTATTTAAACGCTGTAAGCAACAAAGCGTAACTCTGATAAGGACCGTTGCACACTGGGTGGTTAATAAATAACGTCGTATTAGAGACGGCATTAACCATTTTGCGTGTGGGTGCTACGTTTTACATGGAAAAAGGTGCAATTGAAAATTTATAATTACATTTAGAAAATATACCTATAGAAAGGAAATTACATTTAAGCAAAATTATAGTGTTATTTTTAACTGATTTAATTGCTGTCCCGGCATCAGTTTTCGACGTAAAATTGTAGAAAGACTTTATAACTAACTACTAGTTAGGGTTGTAATAATTCATCATACTTCTCTAACTTCTCAGTTATATAAAGAACTAGTGTACTGTTAGGACGGTGGCTCCGTGGAGTCCTTTTTAAATGAAATATACTGTTTATGGCTAAAGGTTTATTTCCGAACATGTTATCTCGACTAGAGGCAACCTGACTCTCTCTGATAAATTGAAAAACAATTGTATAAAACAAAATGCTACACTACTACAAATTTATAATACTACTTAACACAAAGCTTTCTTCGTATGAAATCGGTCTAAAAATTACATACAAATGAACAATGCTTATAATAAAAATGAAACAGGCAGTTGCCAATTAAATTTTTTATCATCTTTTAAGACGTCACAGCGTATTTGTCTTTGCACAAGCTGATTTTCAGTTTTTGAATAGGCTGTCTTGCGAGTATCCTTCTATACATTTTTTCCAAGACTATGTGTCGTTAATATCTCGTTTATATTATGTCCACTTTCAGGACAGTAATCAGGACAGTGGCGAAGAAAATGAACAACGCGAGTATCTTAAAATTCAAACAAATTGCGTACCTTTCCCTAATCACTTTTGTGATTGTTGCCGTGGAAATGCAAAATAAAAACGAGTGGTAAGAGTTTTTATTACATAATGTACGTATATACCGGCAGCTAACTTAATCACAGACATTTAAGATAGATGTTAACTTTGGTTGGCAATTTAGAAAACTTAGAAATCATGTTTTCGAACAAGTCACTAAATCACAACAGAAGAGAGGGCACTTTGATATAATTTTTTAATGTATATTTTACATGATATGAAATAAATTAATAAAAATATAATTATGGATAATACTAACCGCCTGCCGCTACCCTCTTTTATTTTAGAAGTTTCAGAAAATTGCTATCAATTATTTGTAAACAAACTTTGTTTGGCCTACGTGATTCTTACATTGAGAATACATGGCTGTTATATGACTATATATATACATACATATATTTTAATGTATGTTCTGTACGAAGTGAATACCAAAATATATATAATTTGATATCCTCCACCTAACAAAGTTAAATGAAGTTTCATTTATTTATTTAGCTACATTTCTTAGTAGCACCCTTTTACTTCGAAGGCCGAGAGTCGGCAGTCCGGCGACCTAAACTTATTAATATCACCGATAGTATCTGCGTGAGTGGGTGTACGTGTATTGTGCCATCCCGGTACACATTGTTAACAATTGTTCCGTGTGTTTGTACAATCGGTAGCGAAAGTTAAGCCCATTTGTCACTATCGCTCTTGTTTTGACATATTTGTTTTATTTCTTTTATCTGTGCTGTAATATTACCTTAGTTTTGTATAAAGTTCTATCAACTTATTTGAAATAGACTAGTTTGACTTAACCGACTTCTAAAAACTAAAATAAATTAAGTTATAAAGTACATACGATTATAGACTTTGTAACAAATCGCTGCCAGATGGGAGCGTGCCCCGAAGACTGGCTGCATTGCCGCGCTGTATGGCGATGCTTATTTGTTGGGCGAAATATGAGCCAGCCTTCTGAAAATAATAATATAATGTAATACTTAGATACGAATAAGGGATATTGTAACGAGGCAGTATTGTGATTGCTCTATTCTAATAGATGTCTTGTAGATTATAAACATGATTTGCTGGTGAAACTTCGTTCGCGTTGCCAGGACGATGTTTGTCAGTGAATCGCTACAACGCCACCAAAAGTATATGCGACTGCAAAGCCATCGTTTTGCCTATATTAGTCTATCACACGGAAAGAACGATTTTTTTCGAGATAAAACTATCCTAAGTCTTGTCCCGGGATATAAGTTAGCTTTGCGTCGAGTTTCACTTAAATCGCTTCAGTAGTTTTGAGGCGATACTCTAACAGATAGATAAAATTCTAAATATCGTTTTTTCGGTGTCTACTGATCTGAATGAGCATCCCCGAATTTTTTCCAATTTTAAATTCTTTTTAAAAACTTCACCTCTCTACAGATATGTTATAGACTAGCTGTGTTCGCAACTTCGTCCGCGTGAAATTTATTTTCGCGGACCCCTAAAAAAAGTAGTCTAAGTACCTTATAACAAGGAGTACCTTATAACATGACAAAAAAAAAAATTACATACATACATAACTTCACGCCAGTTCCCTTGCGGGGTAGGCACGAACAACAGAGCGCCATTTAGGCATATTCTTACACAACTCACTTGCTTCTTTGACATTCGTAACTCTTGTCATGCACGCTCGTCTGTTCTTAAGGCTCCTGACATCACCTTCAAAATTAAAATTGATTCTTTGATATAAGTACCGTATAACTTTCATATGCACTTAGTAAAACGCTGTTATTTTGACATTACAAACAGACACTTCAATTTTATTTTTTCTGTATAGATAAATAAGTGATTGCTACAGCCCTTTGGCTTTCAAGAAACCACAAGCGATCAATAATATAGCTTCCTTCTAGCTTTTCTGCTAAAAAAAAATATTTTATGTTTAAGGCTTGGCAACTAGGCCTTTAAGCCAGGCGCCGTTGTATTGTAGGCTACAATCTACGTCATTCAACGGAGTTCTTGTGAAGACTCGAAAGGCCACATTTGACTATACAGTTCAGATTTCTCGCAAAAACACATAATTACTACTCAAAAACTATCAATATCCTACAACTATTGTTTATTTTAGAGTAATTTTACACATTTTTAGAAAATAAAACTGCACAACACAACGTCCCCTTTCAGTACCCGCCAAAAACTCAATATCACAAAATACTTCATGCATAATGAGAAATAATATTTTCTTAAGTTTTCGCGACTTGTATACATAATAAAACTACGTTTTAACGGTTTTAAGCGCGGTAATTTTATTTGATTTCGGTTTTTCCTACGTTTCGGCCACTTCTCAGTGGCCGTGATCACGGATCAAGAAGCGGTAGTAAATTAGATTAGGCTCCCATAGAGTAAATAATAACCATAAACAAAATTAAAATTAACAAGTTGACGGTAGGCTAAATAAAACTTTAACAATACTCGTTGACACTTGACATCTTTGTCTTCCGTGATCACGGCCACTGAAAAGTAGCCGAAACGTCGGAAAAACCAAAATCAAATAAAATTACCGCGCTTAAAACCGTTAAAACGTAGTTTTATTACATAATGAGAAATGTTTCCAAACAGCAATTCGTCTAGAAATGTCAATCTGGAAATTGTTTTCCATTGCCATTAGAGACGCGGTAAACAACCAACACGGTTGTAACGTCAATGGCTTTTTGATTTATTACCAGAAATGGGGTTTCCTGAGAAAAACAAAGAAAGCTTTTTTACTACATTATCCTCAAGATTATGAGACGTAGAAACGTCGTAGTTAGAAAAAGTTTTTCAAGATGTGTAATGTGTGAAGAGATAAATAATAATAATAATAATCGGCAGACAAACATACACATTGTACATTCCCAAATTAAGCAAGTTACGCTTGTGTTATGGGTAATATACAACGAACTACGCTGGGGCCGATCCCAGACACCCAGACCATAGTAAATAACGGAGAAAAAACGTTTTCCGAAATTTACTATACCAGGAATCGAACCCGGAGACTCTGCGTTGCAGTGAGGTGGGCCGGCAAAGGCTTAGCACGCTGAACCACAGAGACCGTCGATTAATTAATGAAACTCGATGAAAATCGATCATCGTTTTCATAATCAAAGATTATAGTGATGTGTTAGATTTAAGTGAGTTAAGAAGAAAGTCGTGGAAGGCCACGACACACCTTCCATGATCAAATTGATCGTGTACTAGCAGAAGGTGATGTCAGGAGCCTTAAGAATAGACGAGCGTGCATGACAAGAGTTATGAATGTCAAAGAAGCGAGTGAGGTGTGTAAGAATAAGCCTGAATGGCGCTCTGTTGTTCGCGCCTACCCCGCAAGGGAACTGGCGTGAAGTTATCTATGTATGTATGTAAGAAGAAAGCCGTCTTCAGGTTCGAATCCTTACTGGAAAAGGATGCATGTACCTCTTGGGCAATTCTCTGACCTAATATGTATATTGTTATAATATATCGTGATGAAACCTGCACATCGAAATAACCAGTATGCCAAATCCGCCAAGCCGCCTTGGACAACCATAGCGGGTATACTGGCCGTTCCCCTACGAAAATGAAAGTCCTGAGCCCAACAGTGGGACGTTTATTGGCAGTTATTATGCAAATAATTGGGCAGGCTTATATATGTAACACTTTTGGTGTTACTTTCCATCAGATGAGCCGTCAGCCTGTCTTTTTTATTTTTTTATTGCAGGAGTTCAGCAGACAGGCAGACGACCCACTTGATGGAAAGCAGTTACCATCGTCTATGGACATTTGCAACACCAAAGGTGCTACAAATGCACTGCTGCTCTCTTAAGGGAGACTGGAACCTGGTCACTAATACCGGAACACAACACAAGGTTGTTATGGCGGCATACTCTAGACCAGGGGTGGTCGCCATCCAGTCGAGCAAATACCCTACCAGCTGTCTGCTGAACCCATGCAATAAAAAAAATGTGGATAGATAGTTTTGTTCTCCAGCAGTTGAAATATGTACGGGAGCCCTATGAGTTTTTTTATTTTATGAATTCAGCAGACAGGCAGACGACTCACCTGATGGAAAGAGGTTACCGTCGCCTATGGACATTTGTAACACCAAAGGCGCTACCAATGTACTGCCGTTCTCTAAAGGGAGACTGGATACTAATACCGGAACACAACTCAAGATTGGTCGACCTCCACCGCGATCTGGAGCTTCCCTCCATCAAAAACTACATTACGTCGCTCTCGCGTAAGTATTTCGATCTCGCGCCGCACCATCGAAATCCGCTCGTCGTGTCCGCGTCCGATTATAAGCCTCGTCGAAAGGCTCTTGTGCGACGACCGCGTAACGTCCTGACGGACAGAGTCGACGTTATTACGAAACGGCTGGCCCGGATCAGTCCGCCCACGGTTAGAACAGTAGGCTGGCAGGCACCGACAGACAGACACAGAGGGCGGCGTCTCAGACGCCGCCAATCAAGATCTCTCCACGTCCCCGCGAGGGACGCTAGGAGACATAGCTCACCCCACAGGATAGACTAGGCGTGTTGCTGGGAAGTTTCTTTCGCCGTTTCTTCTCTCCCAGCCATAACACGTTGCGAAACGGCAGTAAGATAGCGTAGGCCACCGCAAACCACCGATCCCGGCCCGCCGTGATCCTTCCCTTCGGGCTTTATATTACCCGTCGCCCGTTCTCAATTAGTATTTTGTGTCGCCCTATGGTGGGCATCATTAAATTCATTTCCCATTCATGGCAACAGTCCAGCCGAGGTAAAACTCCTTAGGGAGCTCCCTCGAGCAAGTTGCCCCCCCGGGCTCGAGCGCCTTCGCTTCGCGAAGGCACTCGCCCCAAAGACCCCGGTAAAATTGTAAGGTCTTCGGACCAACAACATAAAGTCAAGTCCAATAAAAAAAAAAACTCAAGATTGTAATGGCGGCATACTCTAGACCAGGGGTGGTAGCCATTCAGATGGGCCAATACCTTGCCACCTGGCTCGTGACCCATACATGTTTTTTATGTTTGCATAATTGTGTATGTTTGCATAATTCATCCGTGCAGGAACGGAGAAAGTATAAAATTTCCTGCGGCCGGGCGGCTTGTTGTAAGAGGCGACTTAACAACCCACAGCCAAGTGGTAGGGCATTTGCCCGACTGGATGGCTACCACCCCTGGTCTAAAGTATGTCGCCATAACAACCTTGAGTTGTGTTCCGGCATTAGTGACCAGGTTCCAGTTTCCCTTAAGAGAGCAGCAGCGCATTTGTAGCAACTTTGGTGTTGCAAATGTCCATAGGCGATGGTAACCACTTTCCATCAAGTGGGCCGTCTGCCTGTCTGCTGATCTCCTGCAATAAAAAAAAGCTGGCAAACGGGCCCACTTGATGGCAAATGGCTACCGTCGCCTATGGATAACTGCAATACTAAGGGAGCCGCTGCGTTGGCTACCTCGTTGGGACTTTAAGTATCTGTATACGTCCTTTTTGAAGAGCCCTATATTGTAGCACTCTGAGAAAACCGCAGGAGGGAGTTCATTTCATAGCTTGCTCATGTATGACAGAAAGGAGCGAGCGCCACCTACGGTGGATGACTTCCAGGTGTCAAGGAAGTGTGGATGAACTCCTAAATGCGAGCAGTGCGGTGGTAATTGGCGACGTAGACACCAAATCGAATAGCTTCAGAACACTCCCCATTGCACATGTTTGAACAAACCTAAAGAAACCATAATATTTTCTTAAGTTTTCGCGACTTGTATACATAGTAAAACTACATTTTAACGGTTTTAAGCGCGGTAAGTTTATGATGCGTGAGACTATTGAAATCAAAAAACACCCAAATTTCAATAGAGAAGATGGTTGGTAAGTACCACCTGTTTGGGATCCAATCATCAAAACCATTAAGACCTAAACCCAGCAAAAACCAGCTGCCAGACCTTAAGACTCTGTGAGCTCTTTCTGCGTACAACGGAACACAAAACAACTTGAATGATAATTACTTTTATTTTTCCTTCCACCCATTTTAATATTATATAAAATTATTAGAGCTAGGCATGTTTGCTGAAGAGTTTCTTGCGCGGTTTCTTCTCTTCAAGCTATAACATGTTGCGAAGCGGTAGCGGTAGGCTAAACAAAACTTTAACAATACTCGTTGACACTTGACATCTTTGTCTTCCGTGATCACGGCCACTGAAAAGTGGCCGAAGCGTCGGAAAAACCAAAATCAAATAAAATTAACCGCGCTTAAAAACGCTAAAACGTAGTTTTGTTACTAAAGAAACCAGTCAAACTTAGTGGTGCGAACAAAAGAGTGATACCTATCCCTTTACATGACCGGGTCACGGTCATAGCAAGTAGAACAAAACCCATCCGTACTTCGAAGTTGATACAGCAATGACTAACAGGAAGCGTCGCGGGAAACGACGTGTGGCGCAGATCACAAATATTTGTCCAAAGACAAGGCTTATCCGTAAGTTATATGTTCTGAGGTGATGATATTTTAATTTTTAAAACGCTGTTTGTAGGGAATATGAAGTAATTTCTAGCGGATGCAGAACGAAAGTTCGCACGAGCGAAAGCGTATGAAGAAAGAAAGAAAGAAAGAAAAAGATGTTATTTGAAGAAATAGCAACGTACTTAAACTTTTGCCAGGTGGAAGATCATTTGGCCGAATGGATGGCTACCACCCTTGGTCTAGAGTATGCCGCCATAACAACTTTGACTTGTATTCCGGCATCAGTGGCCAGGTTCCAGTTTCTACCTCAAGGCCGGCAGCAAACTGACAACACCTTTTTTTTTATTGCACGAGATTACCATCGCCTATGGACATTTGCAACACCAAAGTTGCTACAAATGCACTGCTGGTCTCTTAAGGGAAACTGGAACCTGGTCGCTAATGCCGGAACACAACTCAAGGTTGTTATGGCGGCATACTTTAGACCAGGGGTGGTAGCCATCCAGTCGGGCAAATGCCCTACCACCTGGCTGTGGGTTGTTAAGTCGTCTCTTACGACAGGCCGCCCGGCCGCAGGAAATTGTATTCTTTCTCCGTTCCTGCACGGATAAAAACCTCTAGTATTGCTAATGCCTTTAGGCGACGGTAACCACGTTCATTATTTTTAAACCCACCTCCGCTCCCTGTGACCATTATATTGTCAGAACTTTTTATTCTTTCGATTTTTGAAGTGAAACTTCTTCGGAATCGTTGTGTTTTGAAACTCAATGAAACGAGAAAGTGATACTAAAAAGATATAAACACATATAGGACTAAAAGCCTGCGAGAGGATGAGTTTGAATACAATGTATTTAATAATTTAAACACTCGGCTCATACAGACAGAGTTGGAAATGTTTTTAAGTTTTCCGTCAATAGTTCACATTTCATGTTTTAAAGCTGAAATGTATTATAACTAATGAAATGTGACGTCAGCAAATTTAGAATCCCTCCCACCCCTTGTCACACATTGTTTCACTTCTAATGCGTGGGAACTGCACACACACAAGATTTTTTACTTTTCTTTTTTATTTTATTTTTCTTTTGAGATAACTAAAGATCAAAAAATCTTAGTTATTTTTATATATTAATAGTGGCCCGGTGCGGTTTCACCCGCGCTCTGTCGCGCTCCCGTGGTTTATAGCGTCATGTTATATAGTCTATGACACTCCCTGTTAACGTAGCTTTCTAACAGTAAAAGATTTTTTATAATCAGTTTAGTAGATACAGAGATTACCCCCTACAACTTCACAAAGTTTACCTCTTTATAATATTAGTATAGATTATTAAATGCCCGTTCATTTATATTTTATCCTATACAGTGTTATTTAAATGTTTTCTATTTCTTTTAATATCTTATATTGATTATGTAAAAGATACAATTAATAATATTATTATACGACTTTGATTCTCCTATTAATTTTAACCAGGTATCGATCTGCACTACCTTATTATTACTTTATAATACGTATAAAGTAATAATATATTATCCTTTACTATTTATAATAGAGTAGATAGGATAACGAGTAACAAAGACAGAAACTACAACATAATTTTTGTAGTAAGTAGTATTGTAATAAGTGGCGAATATGAAACCGCGCCGATATTTAACGCTTTGCGATACATAATTATTATGACAGCACAATGCGCACGCGCAGCACCACAGACAGCTGTTTACATGCTGTAACGAGTAATGTTTAAAGGTATAAAGCATAGATTAAGTACTCACAGAGAGCATAATTTATGGTTGCAGTTTTTTATTACAAGTACAATAGCCCTGTCGGTGATAATTGATCGATCATATTGGAGCTTGGCACAACTGTATTCGAGAACGGGCATTGGCGAGAAGTGGCATAAAGTCACCTCAGTTTCTACAATACCGTATTGAAGTTGCTGGTGAATAATCCTGGCCACGAGGTTATATCTGTGCAAATATTTGTCGTTAGAAAGAAGTGAACAATCGTAAAAAAAAGGATATCACCTAGCCGGTGACATGCCCGACAGATGCCACATTCTTCAACATTTTACTGCAAATCCTTCGCTGTGCAGGCTGTTTGCCTTTGGAACTCTTTACCCGTAGATGTCAGAAAAGCTAAATCACTTGCCATATTTAAAAAATCTGTCAAAGTATCGGGATTTTTCTTAACCTTGGTGTCGACATAACGGACGAGGTTGCCTGGAAGAGATAAGCGATAGTTTCGGCGTCATCTTAAGGCTTAGCTGTTTACTGTCCACATTGTACTGTTCTTCCGGTCCAAGGTTTACTTCTTTTTAATTTAATTACTGACGCTGTTATAATTTGCAGGAACGGAGAAAGAATACAATTTCCTGGAGGCCTCGCAGCCTGTCGATAAGAGCCGACTTGTAACCCAACTTACAGGTGGTTTAGAATCGTTGAGCCTTCGAAGAGACTTTGCGTTCTTCTGCGTACTTTACCGCCTGTATAACGGAGAGTGTTCCGAGGAACTGTTTGATTTGGTATCAATGCCTCACTTTTACAACCGCACCGCTCGCCAGCGACGGGATATTCACCCCCATTTCCTTGAACTCCCACGCTCAACTACGAGACGATTCTCTAGAACTTTTATTCCGCGTACAACAAGATCTGGAGGGAACTTCCCGCCGCGGTTTTCCCTTTGCGCTATGATATAGGGTTCTTTTTTTTTATTGCAGGAGATCAGCAGACAAGCAGACGGCCCACTTGATGGAAAGCGGTTACCATTGCCTATGGACATTAGGCAACACCAAAGTTGCTACAAATGCGCTGCAGCTCTCTTAAGGGAGACTGGAACCTGGTCACTAATGCCGGAACACAACTCAAGGTTGTTATGGCGGCATGCTCTAGACCAGGGGTGGTAGCCATCCAGTCGGGCAAATACCCTACCACCTGGCTGTGGGTTGTTTAGTCGCCTCTTACGAAAGGCCGCCCGGCCGCAGGAAATTGTATTATTTCTTGGTTTCTGCACGGATAAAAAAGATCTTTAAGAAGGGCGTTATAAAACTTCTTAGAGGTCGGCAACGCGTTGGCGTCACCTCTGGTGTTGCAAACGTCTATAGGCGACGGTAACCACTTTCCATCAGGTGGGCTTGTATGTACCTCAGGTTCATCGGCATAGAATAATCTGGCGTGCTATATTAAAAAGTATTCATCTGGTCTATTTAATCTATGATGCAGCCACGGGCCGGACAAAACGCAAGATGTAATCGCAGATGAGCGCCGTTCACCATTTTGTATCGCATTAATCTCTTTTATGGTTTTTGTTCTAACATGATTTGTGTGGAGATACTGTTATTTAGAATAGAATAGAATATACTTTATTGTACAAAAATGCTAAATAAAATCAAGAACATTAATATACAAGTACAATCGGCGGTCTTATCGCCCATGGCGATTTCTTCCTGACAACCTTTGGATAGAGTATAGAAGGACAACGAAGTCGGTAGTCGGTAGTATTTATGACATTTTCTGCTTCTATCCATATTCTCTAAATTCAAAAGTATTTATTCAAAACTAGCTGACCCGGCAAACTTCGTACCGCCTCAGAATCAATAAATAAAAAAGGTTGATTTCTGAACGACGGGACGAACATCAAATATTTGACAGGTAGGAATAGTTTCTAAGGGAAAGCGATATTGTTGTTTTTACTATATTCCAAGCATTTTTTTCATATTTACTCACCTTTTAAACCTTCCCTGGACTTTCACAAATAATTCAAAACCAAAATTAGCCAAATCAGTCCAGCCGTTCTCGAGTTTTAGCGAGACTAACGAACAGCAATTGATTTTTATATATATACATAAGTTCCACTGGAGAACATTTTATGAAGGTCATACATACATATAAGTTAATATTTAATTTTACTTTCTATTCTATGTACAGCGCTTCGCAAATTGCTTTTAAGGAGAAGAGGCAGGAAACCCCCAGCAACACGTCTAGCTAAAAAAATTTTTTATTTATATTTCTTATTCTATTTATATCTCAAGTTCTTTTTTTTATAAGTTTTATACAAAAGTATGTTTACAGAGTTACTTTCCGAATAATTAATGGAGTTGTAGCAAACAATGCATGCTCAGTAAGACAAAGATACAGAAAGAGTAAAGAAGAATATTATTCTTGTTATAATAATGACGAGACGTACTAAAAGTTTGTACATACATACATACATAACTTCACGCCAGTTCCCTTGCGGGGTAGGCACGAACAACAGAGCGCCATTTAGGCTTATTCTTACACACCTCACTTGCTTCTTTGACATTCATAACTCTTGTCATGCACGCTCGTCTGTTCTTAAGGATCCTGACATCACATTCTGCTAGTACACGATCAATTTGATCATGGAAGGTGTGTCGTGGCCTTCCACGACTTCTGCATCCATCCACTTTTGTATTGTATATCTGTTTAGTCATTCTTTCATCATGCATTCTTTTCACATGCCCGAACCACCGGAGCATTCCTTTCCTTACCTTCACCCCGACACTCTCTTTCTTACTTTGGTATTACGAACGCGGTCCGTGAGCGTCACTCTGCAGATTTTGCGCAGTGCCCGCATCTCGACCGCGTTTACTCTACTTTCATGATCTCTCTTCCATACCCAACTCTCGCTTCCATACGTGAGCGTAGGTACCAGCACCGCGTTGTAAAAGTTTGTACTGCAACATATCTCCATAAATTTCTTACATGTTTGGCAAAATTAAAACTTTATACAGACGATTGTATAAGAGGCTGGAGTGAGCTGCTATGTAAATTAAGTTTTATCATTTAAATATTCTTCCATAGTGTAATATCCCTTTTTAAGCAAGACACTTTTGAATTTGGTTTTAAATTTAGTAATAGATTTTCTCTTATGGATAGAATCAGAAATCAGGATATCCGTAAGAGCCAGCAATGTAGCTCGTAAAATTAGCAACTTGAAGTGGCAATAGGCAGGTCATGTTTGTTGCAGAACCAATGGCCGATGGAGCAGACGAGTTCTGGGGCCCAATTCTGTAATTACTACCTCGTCAACATAGCCGGCCACTATCGTCTCAATCGTATTCCCTGATTTCGGTATTCTCTTAATTTCAGTGCCTGTGATCCACCATTCTATCTTATACATATTTATAAGCGAAAACTCGCGAAATAAATACTTAATTTTTTTATATATTATCATTTTTTTTCTACTATTATTTATCTCTTCGACGATATTGAGAAGATATTGTGGTTTTAGTAGAATACGAATTTTTGACACTATTGTAATAGGATCGTACTTTGAATATTTTCGCAAAGTCAAGATATTGACATAACAAAATTGTGCTCCAGGAAGAAGAGTGTGAAGAGTGCGTGTCGGTAAACGTACGCCTTCCAGCGTTCCAGCCCGATGTACTGATGGCCCGCGTAAGTTCGCCGGTAGGCGCTGGATACGGAAGTCGGAGGACAGGGATAAGTGGCGCCGACTGAGGAAGGCCTACGTCCAGCAGTGGACTGCGATTGGCTGACGACGACAATAATAGACAATAGAGAATTATGCCAAAGTAAAGAGTAGATAGTTTAATTGCAACGCATTAGGAAGTAATTAATTCATTAATTGGAAGTCACAATAAATTATGAAACAATGGTCATATAAGTAAAAGGGGGGTAATATACTGTAGCCGCAGACGTCCGATCACCACGGCGGCCGTTCGCAAATAATCGGCAAGCGCGCCACTCCTAGTCGGGGCCCCCGTGTTTCCCTCCGCGCATAACTCGCCTCACCTCACCGCGACGCGTGTAATCATTCCAATGCGCTTATTATTATTAAATATTATATCTTGTTTAGCAGCTAAATGTGTGATATAATATAAAATATTAATCAGTATTTTTACCCAATAAAGAGGCATTTCAAAATTGCAATTCAAACCTATTATTGATAATGAAAACCTCCAAAATACCATGTTGTCATCATAGTTATAAAATATCTTGATAAAAATACTTCCGAATGATGTTATAACAATAATTCTGGGCACGCTTCACGCTAGCAGTGGTTTGTACGCGTACTTGCTCGCACATCTACCACCCGCATTAGGTCGTGTGTACAAAGTACACAAAAATATGAATGTTTAAAAAATGCACGTCACATCGTCCGGGAACAGATAAGTGCACCCGTTCACCAAGGGAAAGCAACGCGACTTATCACGGGCCGGTTCGTTATCGCGTCGTGTCGCCAGATCGCCCGATTGTCGCCGCAAAGGGACCGCGCGTTTGAGTGTCGCCGCGCGCACGAGCGCCTTAATATTGTTTAGAGAGATAGGCTGGACTAAGTCGTGGTAGCGACTGGTACGTACCGCTTCGGCGGGCCTTTAGCTATCAAGGGAGCAAAGGATTCATCACCCCCGCTGACGAAGTGGATGTGTTCTGATTCCCGGGGCACGTTCAGGCATTTTTCGCGCTTGATCGGACTGGGCGTAACTACGTTCTAAGTCTCAGCCTTTCCTACATAAAAAGCGCGGGGCACATGGGAGGAGGGTGGTTTTAGTGGGTAGTGGTTGTTGCCCGTGCAACTTCTCTGAGTCTTCACACAAGCTGGTTGATTACTGTTTGGATTGCCCCTTATTAAAGGGTAAAGCCTCCATGAACAACGATGGTCTAATCCCTTGCAAACGACCCAGTATTGTGCGCAAATAGCATTTTCCCCGCGTTAAAAAAAGCGACTGGTACGTGGTAGGGCGCGAGTTTGATCCTGGTCGGAACGCATGCACCACTTAGGCAGTTTTCTGACCTTATACGCATATTGTTACAATTACCACGTGCTAACAACGGTGAAGGAAAACATCGTGATGCTACCTGCACCTCGAGATAACCGATGTGTCCCCTATAATGGGAGGTCCGGTTTATGGGCTGTTATTATATATTACCCTGGATTAAGAGCCCGGTGGAGTCAGAGCTTAAGTCCAGCCTTACACTTGTAACTTTTGCTCGCGTAAACCTGTGAGGCCTGAATTACATTCACATTAATGAAGTAGCGGGGCGAGTTAACTTGCGAAATCATCGTTTGGATAGAAATTCTTCAGTAAGTAATAAGTTGTGGCTTGAAGGCCGGTTCCTATATCTTACATTATTTACAGACTGCACCACCGTCAGCATTAAAGATCTGTCAATCATTGTTGTACTATCTTTTGTATTTTTAACCGACTTCAAAAAAGGAGGAGGTTCTCAATTCGTCTTGATCTTTTTTTTTAATGTATGTTCACCGATTACTCCGAGATTTATGATCCGATTTGCGTGATTCTTTTTTTGTTCGACGCAGAATAGCTTCCATTTGATCCCCTAAAAATTTGACATAGTTTAGCCCAGTAGTTTTCATTTTATGAACATTTTTTATGAAAATTTTTCCATTCCGTTCCAAATGTACACCGATTACGCTGAGATTTATGATCCGATTTACGTGATTCTTATTTAGTTTCATGCGGAATAGTTGCCATTTGGTCCCCTAAAAATTTAACATAGTTTGGCCCGGTAGTTTTCATTTTACTAACATTTTTTTGTTCCCGTTTCTAGGGACCTATATTTTTTAAGGAGCGGCACCTTTCGTAGGTCTACCCATACATAGCTAGACACTAAAAAGTAACAAATAAAATAAAAAACATCTTTTAAAAAAACCGACTTCAAAAACTAAAAACCTAAATAGTATAAAATAACTTATTTCTAAAGCTATTATTATTAATATATATTATCTAAAACATCTTGAAATAAGTTATTTTATACTTTTTAGTTTTTGAAGTCGGTTTTTTTAAACGAAGTTTTTCTACTTCTGTTTGTCTATAATTAGGAGTGCAATAAAGTGTTACCTATATATTTATCTTACCATTCATTCACTTGCCTTACCATCGGCTGAATTTTGACATTACTTGTATGGAGTTTATGTTAAATTTGTCAGGCAAAGGCAAATGAGCGGTGGGTAAGAAATAGTAACCGGCCATAATTAGATGTCTTTCTAAATGACAATAAGTGCTGAAGTAAAGACAAAAGAAGAAAAGCTAGAATAAATTTATTTGAAAAAATAGCGACATACTTACATTGCTAACATGTATCCTAAAAATAAAAAATAAAACATATTTTGAGAATTTGTACGCTGCACTTTCAGCAAACAAGGTTTGCACGCCGCTTATTGCTGTGCCGGCATAATATCCGACACAACGCTGGTTTTCAGTGCAAACCTTCCTTTTGGCGTAATACTAAAACGACCTGAATATGTTAACGAGTTTAACTTAAAACTATTTAATTTGTAAATTATAACATATATGTACATAGAAGAAACAGTGTAAATATTTTGTTAACGTTATGATTTAAATAATAAAACATATATATATATACATACATACATACAAAAATTCGCGCCAGTTCCAACAACAGAGCGCCATTTAGGCTTATTCTTACACACCTCACTTGCTTCTTTGACATTCATAGCTCTTGTCATGCACGCTCGTCTGTTCTTAAGGCTCCTGACATCACCTTCTGCTAGTACACGATCGATTTGATCGTGGAAGGTGTGTCGTGGCCTTCCACGACTTCTGCATCCATCCACTTTTGCATTGTATATCTGTTTAGTCATTCTTTCATCATGCATTCTTTCCACATGCCCGAACCACCGGAGCATTCCTTTCCTTACCTTCACCCCGACACTCTCTTTCAGACCAACTCTCTTTCTTACTTCGGTATTACGAACGCGGTCCGCGAGGCGCGTATATATATATGTATATAACAGACAGTTCGCCCGGCCGCAGGAAATTGTATTCTTTCTCCGTTCCTGCACGGATAAAATAATAAGATTCTATATCAAATGATTCAAATGGCAATCTCAAACATACATTTACAACAAAACCTATTTAGTTGAATCCATATTTCAGTTCATACTTTGACCAGTGGTTAGGTCACGGCGTCGGGTAGCAAACAATACTGTTATCGTTCTATTCCTCATACTATAACGACTTATAACCCACTTACATCAAACTATTTTAATCCTTATTACATTTTCTATACTATCTCCTATCGCTTAACACAAGTCTAGTAACGATACTAGTAGGAAATTAGACTCAAACGCATATTGAAATTAAACACGTTTTCGAAAGGCAGGTGGAGTTGGTTAAAATGTTTGTGTAAGAGTGGTCGAGAAAAGGAGATCTCCGCGGGCGGCGCCGGGTCACGAAGATAGTATCAGATGACCGAAAGGTCCCGAGGCGTCGTTTAATTGCGGTCCGGGGTTCGATTCCCCGCTGAATGGGTGGGCGTGTTGATATAAATACCTCGTATGCGGTAGCTAGCTTGGCGGTCGGTTTGAACGACAATTGATACAATGTAAATTTAATTCAGTAAAAAAGAATGAAAATTATTTTAGGCCATTCTGGAGGAGTTTGATGCAAAAGAGCGTGTAAGAAAGAAGTAGAAACAGAATACGAATAGAATAGAATATATTTATTGCGTAATGCATGTACAAAGATGTTACGGTTATTACAGTATCAATGCATTCGGCCCATAATTGGGCGTGCAAAATTAAAATTACAATATTGATTTATAAACTTATTTTTACAAACAATGTATCAATACAATTAAAATTAAAAATTAATAATAATAATCAATAAAATCAATATCTACTATACCAATCAATAAAAAATAGCATACAATATAATAATAATATAAAATAATAAAATGTCTACCAACTATTAAAGCACGTCAAAAATATATTTATGTCAGTTCATAGTGTTTCATCGTTCATAAACATGATTATATTATACATACATACATACATACATAACTTCACGCCAGTTCCCTTGCGGGGTAGGCACGAATAACAGAGTGCCACTTAGGCTTATTCTTACACACCTCACTTGCCTCTTTGACATTCATAACTCTTGTCATGCAAGCTCGTCTGTTCTTAAGGCTCCTGACATCACCTTCTGCTAGTACACGATCAATTTGATCATGGAAGGTGTGTCGTGGCCTTCCGCGACTTCTGCATCCATCCACTTTTGCATTGTATACCTATCTGTTTAGTCATTCTTTCATCATGCATTCTTTCCACATGCCCGAACCACCGGAGCATTCCTTTCCTTACCTTCACGCCGACACCCTCTTTCAGACCAACTCTCTTTCTTACTTCGGTATTACGAACGCGTATTACCACTAAATGCTATTATATTATAATAGCATTTAGTGGTCAGCAATTTTTGTTTTTTTAAATAGTGTACATGGCAATTCTCTAAGAGATTTCGGAAGCTTATTGTATACGAAGGGCCCCATGCAATAGACAATTTTGCGCATTAATGCCGTAATTCAGTTGATGGTGCAGACTTTAAATTCATCGCGTCTGTTACGTGGAAAGACCTTCGAACGCTGACTAAATAGCTGTGGATTTGTTTTGACAAACATTGATATTTCAAATATATATAGACAGGATACAGTCAAAATTTTATATGTTTTAAAAATAGGTTCACAACTATCTGTCTGTTTGAGTTTGAACATAGCTCTTAAGCGAAAGCTGAAAAACGTCGAATTTGTGTACATTAAAACAGAAATTAGACTTAGTTGCAGACCTTTCTTTTCCTTTGGGACGCCTCTTGTTCTAAATGTTATTTGTATTTTAGTAATATTAGTATGAAGCTTGTATTGTTTATAAGTCAACAAATTTTCATTTAATTTATATTCTTAATTGTTAAGTTAGCTGTCCCGGCAGACGTTGTTCTGCCCTGAAGAAATAAAATTTAGAACCCGATTCCAGCGCCACCTACTGGGTCCAAATGTAAGCTATCCTATCTTTCAAGTCGGATCAAACTGCACATGATGTGCAAATTTGATTAAAATCGGTCAAGTAGTTTAGGAGTCCATCGCGGACAAACAACGTGACACGTAATTTATATATATTAAGATATATATATATTATTTATTGCAGGAGTTCAGCAGACAGGCAGACGGTCCACTTGATGGATAGCGGTTACTATCGCCTCGCCTATGGACATTTGCAACACCAAAGGTGCTACAAATGCGCTGCTGCTCTCTAGAGGGAGACTGGAATCTGGTCACTAATGCCGGAACACAACTCAAGGTTGTTATGCCGGCATACTCTAGAGCAGGGGTGGTCGTCATCCAGCCGGGCAAATGCCCTACCACCTGGCTGTGGGTTGTTTGGACGCCTCTTACGACAGGCCTCCCGGCCGCAGGAAATTGTATTCTTTCTTCGTTCCTGCACGGATATATACATTTTTTGTGTTTTATCCGTGAAGGAATATTACTTCTTTCTGCAGCCAGGCTGTCTGTCGTAAGAGGCGACATAAACAAACCATAGCCAAGTGCCTAGCAGCTAGGGCATTTGTTTGTCTGGATTGCTATCACCCCTGGTCTAGATTATACCGCCATAACATCCTTGGGGTTTTGTTTTGGCTAATATAGGCCGTATTCCATTCGCCCAAAGCCTGTCACCACATATATAAGAAACATTTCGGGTGTCGCAAATGCCCATAGACGACGGATACCACGTCTCATGAGGTGGGTCGTGAGCCAATTAGTGCTCCATCAATAATAATAATAATAACCCGCAGGGGGCTTTGTAGCGAAGCCTTAGGTGAGTAGCGACACCTCGTACCTGACTCCGAGGGCCAAGACAAGGCCCCCACCTCCGTGCTTGCCTTAGACAGCCGGTACGTAGTGGAGATCGCTAGAGCTAAGACTCAAGATCCAAGGGTGGAAGTGATAAATGGCATCACGTCAGAAGTAGCTTCGGTGAACCTGCAGCCCACCTCTCTACACCCCTTAGCCACTCATACCCATGTTGCCCCTGTCTTCTATGACATTTTTTGGGGCCCATGCAGGGAGTGGCGAGTCACCGTCTGCCCATTTTTCCATATTCCCCGAATATTGCGACGGGCAGACGCCATAGTCCCCATATTTCTAGACCTCTAGTACCACTAGCAGTTCACCCCAATAGCCCGGTACTTTTTGTCCTCATATCCCACAATAGTCCTACACTGGCCGGGGCTTGTCCTTGGGTGCATTACTATATGGTGTGGACAGGGATAATCGCCGGTCAGTGTCACGCCACATTTAGATTAAATTTGTCAAAGGGCCTCTACGTGTTGGCCTTCCCATGGCCCCATCAAGCCCTCCAAATGTCCGGGCCATTTTTATGGCCTGTGATCTTGAAAGACATACATAATAATAATAATTACAAATTTGGCGAGTGGCGAGTCACCGTCTGCCCATTTTTCCATATACCCCGAAAATTGGGACGAGCAGACGCCATAGTCCCCATATTCCCAGACCTCTAGCAGTTCTCCCCATTAATACGGAATTCAAAAATTTCCTTTGACAAAAAAATCTACCGGATAGTCTTCATTCCATAAAACAAGAGAAAGACTGATATTAAAATAATTTTTGATCTCATTAATATTTCAAACAATAGATAAGTTTTCATAGGAACCCATTTCTTAGGCTGAATAAATTTCTAAATGAAAATATTATCATTCAAAAACCAGCTCTAATGCAAAGGAAATATAGTTTATGTCAGCCTGTACTTATGTACATATTTACGTCTTTATTCATTACACGTCATGCGCCGTTTCAAAACGTCTGAAGTATATTTAGATTGTGAAGTAATTTTGACCTTATTGCTACACAGTTAGAGTTGATATTTAAGAATGTTGTAGTATAAAGTTCAATAAATGTATGACCCGAATATGCTAGTTTCGTCTCCCGGGGTGGCTTGTACAATGTACCCGCGCGTGACACTGCTCTATTTACGACTGTTGCGCTCGTTTCGGACCCATGAAGGTATGCCGTGGTACGTTTGTTTCGGAGTTTACTAAATTTAAATGTTCGTTAGGACTAATTTAATTTTTTTATAATAATTTCTAAGTTTTCGCGACTTGTATACATAATAAAACTACGTTTTAACGGTTTTAAGCGCGGTATTTGTTTTTTAATACTAAAACTACGTTTTGACGGTTTTAAGCGCGGTAATTTTAAATTAAATTAAAATTATTTTTTTTATTTTTATTCCATTATTCGGTATAAAAACTCAGAAGAGAATTTTTACAATTTATTTAAATTATGAGAAATATTAATAAGTAGTCTATATCAGGTACAGGTGACAAGTACAAAAACAAAAAACAAATGTTCTGTTTATTGTCTAACGACTTATCTGTTAACTGCACATAAATGAGATATTATACACCAAGCGAACAAGACTTATTAATTAAATTTTGATTATTTTAAGGTATGCTGTTGCTAGAGGAATTTAATTTGATAACTTAAACTATTTGTGTTGTGAAGGTAGTTGCTGAACTCACCGGGGAACTTAAAATTTCTGAGCTGATAGAGTTGTGGCTTTTGGTGCAATTTGAATTATTTATGGCTAAATAATTCCAAAGGTAAAATTAAATTAAATTGGAATACGAGATGTTCTTAGGTAAACATTAGGAAATAAGCTTAGATATGTTCAAGATTAATGTAATTATTTTAATACACTTGTACTTCATAACGGCGAATATTTTAAAAAGAGAAGATACACCAACATCCTAATATAAGTTGACTTTGTATTCTTGTAATAAGTTTCAAATGAAAAAAAAACTAGGTGATTTTTTGTTAATATTTTCAGTCACAATCTCATTGTAAAATATACTGTACCAAGACTTAGGGCCGCTTGCATAAGGTTGCTTAAATTTATTTAATACAAAACGTATTAAACACCCTTAAATACAATTAGCGTCTTGCACAACGCAATATGCCGCTAAATACGTTTAAAGACCTGTCAATACGTTTTGTGTAAAACGTATTTAGGTAGTTTAATATGAATAACTAATTTTAATTAAAGGCGATATTTATGCAAGCGGCCCTTAGCTGTTATATTTCATGTCGATTTGTTACTAAAAATACACGAAAGTTTAAACATTATACGATGTAAATAAAATTAAATAATAATCTCTTAGGGTCGCTTGCATAACGATCGCTTTTAAATAAAATTAGTTAATCATATTAAACTGCCTAAATACCTTTTATACAAAACGTAATGACAGTTCTTTAAACATATTTAGCGGTAATTTTTGCGTTGTGCAAGACGGTAATTGTCTTTAAGAGTGTTAAATACGTTTTGTGTTTCTTAAATAAATTTAAGCAACCTTATGCAAGCGGCCCTTAAAGTTGTACCGGGTTACCTCTGCATCGGTCTCAGCGCCCGGCGCAGTGGTATTGTGCGGCTTGTCCGCGGCTATTGCCACCCGATTTATATGCCCTTAATGGCCGCTCCGGGCGCATTTTGAATAATTATATAAGAGATGCGCACGCGCATACAATTTATTTAGATGATTTCGTGGATTTAGCCAGTTAGTTGGTTGTTCTCGCACTGTATAAAGATGTATAGTCGTGAATGAGTATTTAATGTCTACTAATTGAAATCGGAAAATCGCCATGAGCATTAATGGTTGGGTATTTGACAGTCAAATCGAGCCTCCTTGATTTTGTATAAGAATGCCGGCTTATGACGTCACCATTTTAACGTATGAAATCGTAATAAAACTGCGTTTTAACTGTTTTAAGCGCGGTATAGAATTTGGGATATATTTTATCCTAGAATATCTATTGCCTTTTTCCTGCACCATCTACATCGCCTGATTCAAATTTCTTTGATTTAGGTTGCCTGGAAGAGATCGCATTGAGCGATAAGGCCGCCTATTGTATTGCCTAGAAAATATTGTAAATATGGTCTGTTTTTATAATTGTATATTTTGGTGTGCAATAAAGTGTTCTTTCTCTCTCTCTCTAATATACAACGCATCAGTCTGGAGCCGAATCCCAAACACCCAGACCATAATAAATAACGGAAATTTCATTTATGAAAGAAGGATGCCCAAAAAAAACCCAGAGTCGATTAAAATAATTTAAGAACAACAAACTAGATCTTAAGTAAGAGGTCATAAATACGCTATTCTTTTCGCATAAAACCATAACCAAACAGGCCAGCAGCATATAACAATTCTGTATCACAGTCAGCGGCTTTTTTTGATAGCGTTCTCCTAGATTTAGAAAATATGTAACATTTTTAAAGTCAATAAAAGAACGTAGCATATATTCAGGTGTTTTCATTTATTAAGTTACTAGCCATATAATAATCCGCAATCACTTTTATATGTACCTAAATATTTTATATTTATACACATATATACATACATAACTTCACGCCAGTTCCCTTGCGGGGTAGGCAAGAACAACAGAGCGCCATTCAGGCCCATTCTTACACACCTCACTTGCTTCTTTGACATTCATAACTCTTGTCATGCACACTCGTCTGTTCTTAAGGCTCCTGACATCACCCTCCGCTAGTACACGATCAATTTGATCATGGAAGGTGTGTCGTGGCCTTCCACGACTTCTGCATCCATCCACTTTTGCATATATATACATATATATAATCAGTAGATACGTATAATCTTCTTTACTCTCGAATCTCTCTCAATATTACGCACAATTCGTCACAATATCGTTTGTAAAACCGCTTTAAATATCATAGATTTTTAAGAGTAGTCAGTTAATTACGATTTTTTTATTACTTGGTGATGGTTTAATCGAAAACTATTATTGGATTTGGGATATAGTATATATACTCTACCTTGCCACAAATAAATCGTTTTAATCGATTCTGGGTTTTTGCTGCATATATTTTTGGTTATTATCCTTTACCATGGCACGTATGGAACCCGGATCCTCAGCGTTGCAGTGAGTCACGCCGGCAATTGTTTAGCCCACTCAACCACTCGGGGGGCCTTTAGCTATCAAGGGAGCAAAGGATTCATCACCCCCGCTGACGAAGTGAATGTGTTCTGATTCCCGGGGCACGTTCAGGCACTTTCTGCGCTGGATCGGACTGGGCGTAACTACGTTCTAAGTCTCAGCCTTTCCTACATAAAAAGCGCGGGGCACATGGGAGGAGGGTGGTTTTAGTGGGTAGTGGTTGTAGCCCGTGCAACTTCTCTGAGTTTCCACACAAGCTGGCTTGATTACTGTTTGGATTGCCCCTTATTAAAGGGTAAATTCAGCCTTCACCCCAATGCCACCAGTGTGGCGCGCTTGACACGGCGTTTCATACGCTAGTCGAGTGTGCAGCCTGGGCACCACAGAGGTTTGAACTCGAGACAATAGTAGATCCGATTGATTCGCTTGGCAGCCTGTTGCAAGCCATGCTGGAGAGCGATGATCATTACCGCTTCAGGGGCCCTCATGCATCAAGGGAGCAGAGGAGTCTTCACCCCTGTCGTCGAAGTGAGATAGCTCTTCCAGGGGCTTTCTCAGGCACTTATTGCGCTAGGATCGGCGTGGGCGTAACTACGTTCTAAGTCTCATGCCTTTCCTGCCATAAGCGCGGGGCCGTCGGAGGAGGGTGGTTTTAGTGGGTATTAGCCATTTGGGCTCGAGTCTCCACACAAGCCGGTTGATTACTGTTTGGATTGCCCCTTCTGGGAAGGCCTCCATGATCAACTATGGTCTAATCCCTTGCAAAGGACCCAGTATTATGCGTAAATAGCATTTCCCCCGCCTTCAAAAAAAGAAAAGCCCACTCAACCACAGAGGGCGTTTAACATTAAACAAAGCTTTCACTTTTTAGCAAATAAGACGGTATCTTCCCGACAAGGGCTATATTTTATAATCACATTGCTGGCGTCAATTCGTCGACTTAAATTTTTACTGCCACCATCCCGCGACCGACAAAGCTACTAATTCCTATTTATCGCCTCAGCAGATAGGTTGTCTTGTTAACCTAACAGCTTCCGCCATTTTGTTTTACAACCTCTGAATTGGATTGGAAATGTTATGGGGGAGGCGTCGTAAACTACTTTGATACGTGTTCCGTTGATAGGCCAGTAGTTTTATACAACTGGACTTGAAGTCAAAACATTAATTGTTTACGTATGTAACGGACAGGTCATTTATTAGGTACACAGATTTTAGACTATCGGTATAAACAAAAAGCTGTGGTTGGTTGTAAGTCAGTAGTAGCATTACGCAGTTTATTTTTATGAAGTAAGTTGGTCACTGGAACACGACATAGACTAAATCAAAGAAGATATCAAAGTGTCATTATAAGCGTGGAATTTAATTTGCCTTCTGGTGCAACGACGTTAGCGGCGTGCGCGTGGGGCATTCTTTTTTTTCTAAAAAAGTAGCTTAATTTACTCCTTATAACATCAGCTATCTTCTAGTGTAAGTCCCGTCAAAATCAGTCTAGCCGTTTAGGAGATTAGCCGGAAAATCAGACACAAGACCATATGCATTTAGTAAAAAAGTTCTAATGACCGAATAGTACTATTAAGGTGATCTAGTTCAGCGGTTCCCGCAATAAAAAAAAAACAATATATTAAAAAATAACTAATCTTAAGTCTTGGTTCATTAGGTTATGGAGCTACCACGATATCTATGCAATGAAATGGTATGCCGAAATTTCTAATCATTTTCTCTCGTATATCAATAGTACTAGGCAGTTAATTAAACACTGTTGAAATGAGAGCTTTGAGAAGTATTTAGGTATGTGCGGTTAGCTTGAATGACATGATAAGGGAACGTAGTGGATTGAAAGAAGATGTAATAACAGAAGTTGAAAAATTAATGTTAAGATGGTTTAGATATGTAAAGAAAATGGATAAAAGTAAAATCACAAAACAAGTGTATGACAGCATTGTGAATGGTAGACTTGCTGCCGGTAGACCGAGACGTACACACCATGATCACATAGCAGAAGTGTTAAAGAGAGGTCAAGTAAAAGGCATCTGAAATAAACCCGCGTGTATCAAGAGGTTAATGAAAGTAGATGAAGCGAAAGTTGTTTGTCAGGATCGTCACAATAGATCCATAGTCTCTGCTTACTCCATGGGACACAGGCGTGGTAATATATACGTATGTGTCAATAGTAACTAACCTTCAGATGAGAACAGTCACTGCCTCCTTGGAAATGATTAGCCGACCAATTTTAAAATCGAAATTTTTCTTAGTTGAAGCCGTTAAAATTCGCACTTCATCTCCGTGTAAGGATTGCACGATCTTTGCACTTAACGACCCATTGATTGTGGATAAAGTTGTTGTCGAAAAACGCAGCGCCCTATTGTGCCCACCACAATGGGCTGTTAGCCGATATTGGGAGTTCTCACTTGAAGATTTTGGCGCAGAGTCCGGACGATGATTATTTTCAGGTGTTATCTCGACTTTCGCTTTATCTTTGGCTATGGTGAACGCTGTTCGCGATCGATGAAAACTTTTTTCATTGCGAAGTTGGCGAACACGTAGACGGTCCACGTACTGGACTATATTCAAATTTAAAAGTTTATATCCAAAATAAGTTTCACTGGAGAACACTTTTGGAAGGTCATACATATAAGTTAAAATTTAATTTTACTTACTATTCTATGTACATCGCTTCGTAACGTTTTATTGCTGTTAAGGAGAAGAAGCGGCAAGAAACTCTCCAGCAACATGTCTTGCTAAAAATTGTTTATCTTTATATTCCTCATTCTATTTATATCTCAAGCTTTTTGTTATAAATTTTATACAGAAGTTTTTTTTTATTGTTGAAGTACAGCAGAGAGGCTGACGGCCTAACTGCGATAGAAATTGGTTACTGTCGTCTATAAACATTTGCAACACTAAAGGTGCTACCAATGTGCAGCCGGACTCGTAGATGGAGCTGGAACCTGGCCGCTAATGCCGGAACACAACTCAAGGTTGTTATAACGGCATGCTCTAAAACAGTGGTGGTAGCCATCCAGTCGGGCAAATGCCCTACCACCTGGCTGTGTTTTGTTTTGTCGCGTCTTACGACAGGCCCCTTGGCTGCAGGAATTTGTATTCTTTCTTCGTTTCTGCACGGACGAAGTATGTTACAGAATTACTTTTCGAAGAATTAATGGAGTTGTAGCAAACAGTGCATACTCAGACAAAGACATAATAAAAGGAAAGAAGAATATTCTTATTGTTATAATAATAGCGAGACGTACTAAAAGTTTGTACTGAAACATATCTCCATAAATTTCTTACATGTTTTGCAACATTAAAACGTTATACAGACGTATATAAGAATGCAACACCAACTGCGGAGCCCACGTGTTGCCAGCCTTTAAAAAGAAATAGAGGGGATGGGCTAATGGGAAGAGACAATAGGAAAACCAGACAATAGGAATGGGATATGAAACAGATAAGGACGGGATAAACGAGCCCTGAAGTGGAGACCACGTCTTGGCAAACGTAGCTTAGGAGGCCCGTCAGCCCGGTGGACTAACGACCTACGTAAGGTCGCCAACAGGGGCTGGATGAGGAAGACGAGAGACCGGGATATGTGGCGCGTACTTGGGGAGGTCTACGTCCAGCAGAGGACAGAGATTGGCTGAGGAACAGGGAAGGAGATTAGTAAGTGGGCTATCGGAACCCACTCGTCGCACGAAACACGATTAGCTGAAAGCTAAACGCTTCACGAAGATATTCTGACTTCGCATGGTACTACAAAGATCAAGCCAGCCCTGAGAGTTGAAATCATTCAACTATTTTCCTACATATGTATAATGCTGAATACTATAACACCAAGTGTGAAATACCCGTATGCGCTCACACCAAAAATTGATTAGTCAACAAAAAGTAGGCGATGAACGCATGGACTCGCACGTGTTATGTGACGCGACCAAAAAAACCCACAGACGCTCCTGCGACTCGAGATTTTCCAAAATGAACGAAAAGGCTAAAAAACGCGAACGGTATGTGTGAAAAAGAAATTGCTGGTGGATTTTCAGACGCCGGGTATATAAAATTTTAGAGGTTCATCGTGAAGGTATTGACGATAAAGAAAATCAAACTTGTTTTGTATGATTCGCAAAAGTTACAAAGTTGCGGTATTAACATAGAAAAAGAAAACTTACTAAGACTTTATGAGCGAGTACTTTACAGTTTTGTCTTGGTGATAAGTTTCACCAGTTCAGTTATCATTTGTCAATTTTGGATAGCATTGTGTTGTATAATTGCACTATATAGTCCATATAGGTCCACAATTTAACAGATATCCGGAGCATGCAAGGTGGAGTGACGTGGATATTGCTGCGAGAGCATCAGTTACCTAATTATTTGTCTAAGAACATATTTTTGAAGATATGGGAGCTACATACGTCTAGTCATCGCAGTAGACAGCGAACTACTGGCTAGCGCAACGCGGGAGCGCACATATTAATAGTTGCTCTATCTCGCTCGAACATCGCTCGTCCCGCTCACACATTGTGCTATATATTGTACTAGCTGTACGACTTGTTAATATTTGTACTTAAGGTTACCGTTTCCAAAATAAATTAGTTCACTTCAGTTTCTAGAATTTCAGAATTCTACTCTCTGCGATCTGAAATATCATTTAACCTACCTCTTGCTGCTACAAAGATATACTAGCTGTCACTATGACATATTTGTCCAGTTACTATATCTATAGTACAGTAGAGGTAGATAGATTCGATTTAACGTATCAGTGTTATTAAAAAATGGAATTACACTCCATAGTCCGCTGCACACGGCCACTGCCGTACCCATATGAATCTTACGGAAATAAGCACTGGATCTTTAGACATGGGTGCAAGTTGAGATGAAAGTCCGAATTTACCCACCTCTAAAGTATACTTTCAGCTAAAAGTTACTTTGTAACTCCGATGACGGTCCATCAGGCTGGAGGGCGTCCAACACTATGTTCGCCTAGATGCAGTCTCCACTCTAGGACTTCTCTGATCCATCAGCCATCTGTTCTGAGATAAATGTCGCCAGCCTGCCTCTTCAGCTTGATAATTTTACGAGCTCTGTCGATAAACTTCGTTCTCTTACGGATATTTTGTTTTTATCCATAAAAGACACTCCCAACATAGCTCGCTTAGCGACCTTCCATTTGTGAACCAATCCCGCTGACAGTGTCCACGTCTCGGCATCATACGTCATGACGGGCATGACGAACAGTTACTTATTTATCACTAATAGAGAGAGATAAATGAATTGTGCGTCGAGTAGGGTATCTATGAAGGCGTCGCATCGCGCCGGTCCCACGCTGTCGCGCTACAAAAACAAGCCCTCATTATAATGCGGCGCGCGACACGGCATCGGCATTGTTCGGGACAATTGCGCTTTTTGACCGTCGATTGCCGACTCGCGGATGGCCGCGCAATAAGTACGTCTCGCAAGAACATTTTAGGGTCGTCTTCAAGAATTACTATCCAAATTATCCGAGATATCCAACGAACGAATCGTAAGTTGATAATAATAAGTTCCACTAGCAGTTCATCCTAATAGCCCGGTACCTTTTGTTCTCATTCCCTACAATAGTCCTACACTGATCGGGGTATGTCCTTGGGTGCATTTTTATATCATGTACATAAGGATAATCGCCGGTCAGTGTCACTACTTGTTGACCTTCCCATGCTCCACGCAAGCCCTCCAAAAATCCGGGTCCATTTTTATGGTCCGTGGTCTAGAAAGACATACAGTTATAACATATATATAACTAGTGGTCGCCCGTGCTCGAAATTCGACCATAATAATTAATGTCAAAGACTTAAATTACTTCTATAATCACAGACTTCGCCAAGGCTACACTGTTAATTTGCCTTGAACAATAAACAAAAGAGTATATATGCGTGTGTGTGTCGAATACATGGTAGTGTGTGTAATGTATTTTTTTATTTATTGTATTTTTATGTGTAATTTTTAAAAATATTAGCATTCGTTGCTTTTTCTCTGTAAAAACTTTAATTGCGCGAAATTTCATACTCCTTTGTCCGCGCAATTTTTGTAAAAATCCTGTCATATCCGGGCAGGAACGGAGAAAGAATACAATTGCCTGCGGCCGGGCGGCCTGTCGTAAGAGGCGACTAAACAACCCACAGCCAGGTCAGCACACCCACATCAGCGACCAGGTTCCAGTCTCCCTTACGAGAACAGCAGTGCATTTGTAGCACCTTTGGTGTTGCAAATGTGCATAGGCGATGGTAACCGCTTTCCATCAAGTGGGCCGCCTGCCTGTCTGCTGAACTCCTGCAATAAAAAAGGGATACAAAGTTTTTGCTTTACGTATTAATATACAGATAATAAAGCACTTTATTTCCTTCAAGATAAAATATTATACAAATAAACTCTGAACTAATAAAATATTATGCTTCCTTATCCTTTAAAACCCTACTTTGGGTATTTGGGTATAAGTCTTTTTTTTATTCACCAGCGGAAATCCGTTTGAGGCCTAAGCCGCGACAAGGGCAGAATCTTGGGGGGATAATTCGCGACCTAGTGTGGGATTCGCCAGATCGGGGGTGGCACTAGCATGTCCAGTCAAAACTGGTGCCATGCTATTGCCACTCTCCAGTTAGGGATACCCACTAAAACCCCTGGGTGTTCCGTCCTTCGCCTTATGTCAGAGCTACGGGTATTTCACCTAGCCTCTCCGCAGCCCTGGCAGGCGTGGGCCTCGCGAGGCCACTTCCACTGCCGGGGGACTACTTTTGTCCCCCAGCGGGTATAAGCCTCCTTCGACCTTTTCCACTCTAGTCTTGTCCTGTTCATCCAGTTTTGTCCAGTTCTTTACTCTAATCGAAGTTAATCGTAATCGTTTGTTACGTTTTATTATGGACATGTGGAAAGAATGCATGATGAAAGAATGACTAAACAGATATACAATGCAAAAGTGGATGGATGCAGAAGTCGTGGAAGGCCACGACACACCTTCCACGATCAAATTGATCGTGTACAAGCAGAAGGTGATGTCAGGAGCCTTACGAACAGACGAGCTTGCATAACAAGAGCTATGAATGTCAAAGAAGCAAGTGAGGTGTGTAAGAATAAGCCTGAATGGCGCTCTGTTCTTCGTGCCTACCCCGCAAGGGAACTGGCGTGAAGTTATGTATGTATGTATGTACATTTTATTATAGTTTTGAGCTCATACAAATACAATATATATACCATAGAAAAATCTAGTGTTTATTCAGTTTTGCACTTTTTGCGGCAACTTTTTCAAATTCTTTTACCCTATATCCCTATCTGAGCCTGCCACGACAAATTAGCGAAAAAAAATAGCCAAATCGATTTAGCCTTTTTTTACAAGTTCCGCTCACCAGCGTACATCATTATATTTTTAGTTATACATACATAACTTCACGCCAGTTCCCTTGCGGGGTAGGCACGAAAACAGAGCGCCATTTAGGCTTATTTTTACACACCTCACTTGCTTCTTTGACATTCATAAATCTTGTCATGCACTTATTGCAACAACTATTTATCTAACCTTTTTTGTCAACCCTACTGACCATCGACGCGTGACATCATGAAGCTGTCGGCAAACCTTCTGTGCACGGGTAGCACAATTTGTATATTTAACTAGGATATGCCCGCGGCGTTTTCCGCGCTTGACTAGAAGTTCCCGCGGGATACCCGGGAAAAAAAGTATCGCAGCGATTGTTTTAGTGAAAACTGTGTCGAAATTCATAACTCTTGTCATGCACGCTCATATGTTCTTAAGGCTCCTGACGGAGCCTCCTTAAGGCTTCTTAGTTATGTATAGATAATAATAACTAGAAGTGCTAGCGAATCTTCTTTCGCGTTCCCATGCATTGCAATTGATTATTGCCAAACACGTCGTTGTTTGGCAATAACCAATTGCAACGACAGCATCAAAAACGCTTTACGCTTTTACGCCTATATCCATCTATCCCACGGAAACGACGTCATTTATCGGGATTAAGTGATAACCCAGCTAGCTTTACGTCGAGTTTTATTTGAATCCGCTCAGTAGATCACATGATGCTCTGACATACATACAGGCAGTTAAGAAATCTAAAATATGTATTTAGCACCGTCATTGTTAGCTCTTTTCAAAAGTGTATATACTCTAGCTATTTACAAATTTATTATATTACTAGCTTCTGCCCGCGACTTCGTCCACGTGGAATAGTTAAAAAAGTAAGTTAAAAAAACCCTCCCGATTTTGAAACATTCTTCATTGGTGCTCCGCTCCTATTGGTCTTAGCGTGATGATATATAGCCTAATTGTTTTTAATGTATAAATTGTTTTATTGTATGATGATACGGGTAATGTCAATACTTAATTAGGTACTACATAAGCTGTTTAAGTAATTAAAGCTTTTTAAGTTTCCCACGGGAACTCTTTAATTTTTTGGGATCAAAAGTATCCTATATATTGACCAAGGATATAAGCTACCACCATACAAAATTTAATTTAAATCGGTCCCGTCGATTCGGAGATTAGCCGTTACAAACAGACCGAGAAACAAAAAATTTGAAAAAAATCTAAATTAGTTCTATTTCACTTCTTACATCGCCCTGACACGGTTTTTAGCATTTTTTTTCATTGTATAGAAATTTGACTTCTACAGTTTTATCATATGTATAGATAGATAAATGATGATGATAGAGATAGCGATGATGTGATAGATGTATAGATTCCATCCGTGCAGGAACGGAGAAAGAATACAATTTCCTGCGGCCGGGCGGCCTGTCGTAAGAGGCGACTTAACAACCCACAGCCAGGTGGTAGGGCATTTGCCCGACTGGATGGCTACCACCCCTGGTCTAAAGTATGTCGCCATAACAACCTTCGAGTTGTGTTCCGGCATTAGTGACCAGGTTCCAGTTTCCCTTAAGAGAGCAGCAGCGCATTTGTAGCACCTTTGGTGTTGCAAATGTCCATAGGCGATGGTAACCGCTTTCCATCAAGTGGGCCATTTGCCTGTCTGCTGATCTCCTGATATAAAAAAAAGATAGATGACAAATTAATACAATTACCTAATTTGTAATATTTTATTTTTATTGCTGAAGCACAGCAGACAGTGTGACGGCCCAACTGTGATGGAAAGTGGTTACTGTCGCCTATGGACAGTAGCAATACCAGAGGTGCTATCAATGTGCTGCTAGCCTTGAAGTAGATATTGGAAACTGGCCACTGATGCCGGAACACAACTCAAAGTTGTTATGGCGGTATGCCCTAGACGAGAGATGGTAGCCATCCAGTCGGGCAAATGCCCAACCTCCTGGCTGTGGGTTGTTTTGTCATTTATAATCTTCACCGATAATAAGTACGATTTACATAATTTGCCAGATGGTAGGGCATTTCCGTGCTAGATGGCAACCGCCCTTGGTCTAGAGTACGCCATAATTGTCTAGAATTGTGTTCTCGTATCAGTGGCCACTTTTCATTTTCCCTCTCGAGGCCGGTAGCAACTGATAGCACCTATGATATTGCAATTATCTATAGGTAACTGCAACCACTTACCATCAAAATTGGACTTTTGACCTATCTGCTGTACTCCAGCAATAATATATACTATAGTAAACGCAGCATATTTGGAGATGATTAAGACTATAATGTCAATATTCAATAATCGCGGATAAGCCTCAAGGTACGAGAAAACCCGTCATGGCGGAAGTACATACGACGCTCCCAGTTCCCAAGCGAGAATTTGTATCGGTAACAGGATGTTATGATTCGCAGAAGGGCGCCCGTTCGTCTGTGTATCACGGATACGTACTACTTACACTACACGAGCAATACCGGTGTGCACATCAATGTATTATTGATAGTAATGAAGATACGCCGATGAAAGTGGTTTAGTATTTTTTTTGCGAATCCCACTTTCACCGTGAAAATTGTCATATTAATATGAAAGAAGATAGCAATGTGAATGCTAGAGTTAGTGTCGGTAGACCGCGACGTACAAAGCATGATCAAATAGTAGAAGTGTTAATGAAATGTCAGGTAAATACACCGCAAGTAAACGTGAATGTATTAAGAGATAATGAAAGTAGATGAAGCGAAAGTTATTTGTCAGAATCGTCGCAAGTGGAGATCTATCGTCTCCGTCTATCCCTGTGGGAAACAGGCGTCATAATATGATTGTAACATAAAAGAACTACTGTCAATAATTTAGAGAGATTTGGCGAAGAAAGTATCAAATATATCAAATATTAACTATTTGGGCAGGGTTTCCCCTTTATTGTTCAGCTTTGATGTGACTATTCAAACAACGTGTTATGGCTGGAGGGGAAGTAACGGCGGGCCGGGATCGGTGGTTCGCGGTGGCCTATCTACACGCCGCTACTCCTTTTATACGAAAATACTACCCTACAAAACAATAACATTGCATCATTGCTAAAAAGTATAATTACGTTATAGTGTTGCCAGTATCACAAAAACAATTATAATAATCAATTACCGATGCACTAAATTATCTAGACAATAATTTAGTGGGCTTATAAAATGAACTTATCGGTAGAAAATGGTAATTTAATTATAAATCGAATCATCTGATAAATCGACTAAAAATATTATCTATGACTATCGTCTATGTGATATTAATATGCACTATGGTTCTCATGACTACTGTGGTGTACATCTTGTAACATTTGGTACTTATAGAAGAAGAAATATACACATACATACATAGCTTCACGCCAGTTCCCTTGCGGGGTAGGCACGAGCAACAGAGCGCCATTCAGGCTTGTTCTTACACACCTCACTCGCTTATTTGACATTCATAGCTCTTGTCATGCACGCTCATCTGTTCTTAAGGCTCCTGACATCACCTTCTGCTAGTATACGATCAATTTGATCATGGAAGGTGTGTCGTGGCCTTCCACGACTTCTGCATCTATCCACTTTTGCATTGTATATCTGTTTTGTCATTCTTTCATCATGAATTCTTTGACACTCTCTTTAAGAAGAAATATAGAAGGTATAAAGACACAATCTCAGCTACTATCTTTTATACAAATGTGTAGACACTCTATATTAATAACAAACACAATAACATACAGTTTTTGTTTGAAACCAATGCTTATAATTGCCGTGAGAATCCCCCTCGATGACGCCTTCGAAGAAAGTCCCATAATGTAACGCTAAAAGTTTTAATGAACAAAATTAAATGGCAATAATTCCAAATGTCCACTGTAATGTGAGAAAACCAAGGACGACAGTTCCAAGTACGGGCATAGAATAGTTTGATGGAGAGAGTACTCTTGCTACTGGAGGTGACTTGGAGTCAGTTTTTACATAAACAGCTCATTCACTTGTTTCAACTGTGTTGTGGTGGTTCTCCTACAAAAGTTTTGATGTGTAGTAATTAATTAGCTATGTGATAATTCCCACGGGAAATGAAAAGTGCTAAATGTATCGACAGCCCAAGTCAATTGTATTCTTACAATAAAATAAGGAGACCAGCTGTTAAAATAGATACTTTCGCAGTCTCAGTAGAAGTTTATGCTATATCTTGTACTGATGACGTGTATATTTCACTAAGCAATTCTACAAAAGCAGCCGCTTTAAGCCTCCAATAATCGATTATGTCTCGCGTTTATGTGAGTATTGTAATACCAGGAGATATTTTGGTCAAACGCGAACCGATAGCACAAATACAATCTACTGATCATAAGTTGCCTAATGTTAACGTTTCAATATCAGATTTTCTTTAGTGTGCTTTATTACGAAGTTAGTAGTTAGTAGTTACTGTCTATAAACGTTTGAAACATCAGAGGCTAAGCCACCGCGTTGCTGTATGTTAGGATGGGAGAGAGTGGTACGGATAGGAGGGAACACCGGCCGTGACTATAAAAAAATAGGTAGGAGTGACAGGAGGATTAGAGAAAAGAGGTGGGATCGGAAGGATGATATAGAGGAATCAAATAAGATGAACGGGATACAAGGGGAGCAATAGGGAATACAACAAGGTACTTCACACCGATATTATGGAGCGAGGTATTACACTGACCGAGTCGGCTCAAGAACTGTAATCAAGATCATGATTCCAGCACGACTCTACCATAACTTTTATTGCATAGAACAGAATATACTCTATTTACAGAAGACAATAGGCGGTCTTATCATTAAAAACAATTTCTTCCAGACAAACTTAGGATGGATTAGAAAAAAATGTGCAACATGTGGGTTTTGCAAAACTATAATAAAAAAACTTGAGAGGTGTCAAGGGACACCCGGATGGAACGAAGTTCCTTTCGATTAATTAGTGAAGGAATTGTATTTTTTTTTTTTTAAGTTATAATAATATTTATTTATTATGTACAAAAAACCTGTATACACTCAACAAAAATAATCGTCGCGACACCACACTGTTCAATGCGAAATAGAAAGACGAAACGAAAATAACTGGCTTGCTTTTTATGAGAGAGAGAGAGACAGACAGAGAAACACGCGCACCGCACGGCTTACAACTAGAGCAAAAAGTGTCGTTACAACTTTTGGTCTTAATTTTTCCGTCTAGCCCCCTTTCGCAATTTGTTTGAAGAAAACCAAAACAAACTTCCTCAGAACAGTCTTACACCCTTTATTCATAGATTACCTCTTCTCACTATATTTTGACACTGACATTTACAATATCAGGTTTATAAATTTAAAAAACATAATGTGTGGCCTGGCTACCGAGTCGGAATGCGTCTTCGAATCCCACACGGCTATCCTGCATTATTCATCTGACCCAGATGAATGTGATACTTCATCTTCATCGCCATTGGACCAGGGTTTCATCAAATCTGCTGAACTGGTGGTATTCATAGGTCCTTCACCATTGCCAATTTTCCTTACAACGTATCTGTCATTTTTCTTCTTCTCTATAATTTTATATGGTCCTAAATATTTCGGGTTTAACTTATATCCTTGTACAAATTGTGTTCTCTTAATCGCAACTAAATCTCCAATTTCGTACTGTATAGCTTGTGTTCTCTTTTTATTATAAACTTTCCTATTTTCTTCCTGAATTTTCTGAATATTTTGCCTCGCCTTTCTATAAGTTCTAATCGTTGAATTTCAAATTTTTCTTTACAATTATCTATGTAGTAATCTCTATTAATTAATTCCTCAGTTTTCAAAATTCCAAAATGACCCTTTTCATGACATTTTCTTATTATTTCATTCTGCATCTTTTTAGGTACAACAATCAGTTTAGTTCCATCTTTAGCTTTACATAAAACTCCATTCTCCAGAATAAAATTTTCATATGACTCTTTTTCTAAAATTTTCTTTAATAGTTTTATCTTCAGGTCATCATCTTGAGCTCTCTTCAGACGTGCTGTAGTTTCGGTAAGTATTAGACTAACAGGATTTCTGCTCAAAGCGTCTACGTGTCTCATTTGGGTTCCAGATCGGTGTTCTATCTTATAGTCAAATTCTTCAAGAAGGAGTGCCCATCGAGCAACTCTCGGAGGTAAGTCTTTTTTCTGTAACGTCATAGTTAGGGCTGAGCAGTCAGTCACAATTTTAAAGCGGACTCCAAGTAAGTAAACTCTGAATTTCTTGACAGCTTCTACAATAGCTAAAATTTCTAAGTAGTAACTATGGTATTTCTTCTCAGCAGGAGTAGTCTTTTTGCTCATATAGTGAACAGGGTGTAGCTGATTGTCGTGTGGATTCCTTTGCAATAAAACAGCTCCATATCCGTCTATACTTGCGTCTGTATGTAACTCTGTCTCAAAATTAGGGTTGTAAATTCGTAAAACTGGTGAGGAACATAAAATATGTTTCAATTCTTCGAAAGCTCTCTCACACTTTAGATCAAAGTTAAACATAACATTAGTCTTCAATAATTCTGTTAGTGGCTTTGCTATTATTGAGTAGTTCTTAACAAATTTTCTAAAATAGCCAGTCAGTCCTAAAAATGATCGTAATGATTTGATATTATGAGGCTTTTTAAATTTTGCAACAGCATGTATCTTTTCCTTGGAAGGTCTTATCTGATTATCACGAATTATGTAACCTAAATAATTTATCTCGTTCTGTAAGAAATGACATTTCGCCCAATTAAATTGTAAGCCAAACTCTTCAGCTTTTCGAAGTACTTTCTCTAGTTTAACAAATCCTTCTTCTTCTGTCCTAGATGGTATAATCAAATCATCTAAATAGGCAAGAACAGTGCCCTCTGACATTAAATCTTGAAAGATATCATTGATAAAGCGTTGGAATACAGATGGTGCGGTGCATAAACCAAACGGCATTTTCTTAAATTCATATTGCCCTTGTGGAGTAACAAATGAAGTGTATTTTTGACTATCCTCGCAGACATCAACATGTAAAAAACCATTCTTCAAGTCAAGTGATGTAAATAGTATTGCTTCTTTCAATTTGTCTACTTGATCCTCGATGAGTGGAAGTGGATATCTTTCCTTTATAATCTTCTTATTTAGCTTTCTAAAATCTATACATAATCTGTAGCTTCCATTTTTCTTTTTCGCTAACACGATAGGGCTTGCATATTCCGATTTACTAGGTTTAATTACTTCTTGATCTAACCATCCTTGTATCTGTTTATTAACTATGTCCTTTTCTAGAGGTGACAGCCTTCGTGGAGTCTGGTGTATAGGATCTTCATCAGTAAGTATGATTTTCAATTTAACATTTGATTCCTTCTTTCTAGTCTTCAAGTTATTGTAATTATCCAATAAATGTTTAATCTTGTCTTTATATTTCAGCTTCTTGATATCATATTTCTCATCAAATTCTTCTTCGTAGTCATTAATTTGTGTAAGGTGTAATATTCTTTTTACAGAGATCCCGTCGGCAGAGAAAATAATTTCAACGTCTTTTAATATCGGGTTTCCAAGTATGACATTAACAGGTATTACATCATCGTCGATAACATGCATCAAGGTTTCAAAATGAACGTTGTCTATTTCAACTTTTGCCATAAAAGATCCCTTCGTGCAAACTTCGTACTCGGCTATTCCTGATAATTTGAGAGTATCTTTAATATTATAATCATTATTCTCGAGAAAATTTTGTTTGTAATAACTCTCACAAATTAAATTCGCATCGCTTCCAGTATCAATAAAGGTTTTAACTGTAACTCCGTTAATTTTCGCTTCTTTATATGGCTTAACAACATCTGTACTAACTTTCTCATCTTGAATTTTCAGTGTCTTATTTGTAGAACTTTGGCATTCTTTTGACTTATGTCCATATCCATTACATTTGAAGCATTTTATACCTTTAGTACAAGCTGGTGATTGGTGATCAGTTTCACCACAATTGTAGCATCTTTTGATGGTATGATTTTTACGTCCGGTTGTCATCTGAATAGGTCTTTGTTGCATCTTGTGTTCTTTAATCTGTGCATATACTTCAAGTTTCTTTCTAAATTGTTTGATATCAGTGGCTCCGTAAAGAATGGCCTTATTTATTTCAGAATCACGAATTCCATCAATAACATATTCAATAAGTGCCTCATCTTCTAAATTTCCATGCAACGCCAGTTCTTTCATATGTAAAAAATACTGTTGATATGTCTCATCCGGTTTCATTTTGCGTGATGCTAATTTCTTGTGAATGCTAGCACTATTTAATTTCGGACCAAATTCTTCTAATAAAGATTCTTTTAATGTATCCCATGACGTAATAGAGCCTAGCGATCGTAAAAATAATTTAGCTGTACCTGAAAGCAGTCTCTTCGCGTAAATAAGTTTTTCAAGATTATTCCATTCCATTAAATTTGCAGTGTCATTAAAATCGGTCAGCCAATTCGTAATAGGGTAGGTATCATCGCCTGTGAACGGTGTCATTGATTTTTCCAAGTCGCTAAATGAAATTCGTACTCTGTAACCAGCTTCTGAACAATTACTATCTGAGTCTTCGATATCTTTATTTTTCTTCGGTGGCATCTTGTATGATTGGTTGTAAGTCTTTCAGTCGTAAAAAATAACCAATTCATAAAACGTCTTCATAAAAGAAAAATAATAGTCTTTATTCCAAATTCTGGGAAATTTTATGCGCTGGTATCATTATGCAAATTAGTGTCGGTAAAACAGCACACAATGACTCGTCTTCAATTTTAATTTCGAGGTTGTTTCGTAATCATCAGATCAAAACTCACGTTAAAACAATGCTTCGCAGGATTCTTACATGATCCTGGTATGATCCTGGCACGAGCCCCCATAAAGTTGTGGGTTTTGTTTGAAGAAAAGCAAAACAAACTTCCTTAGAACAGTCTTACATCGTTTATTCATAGACTACCTCTTCTCACTATACTTGTTTCTTCATATTCTTGCCTCTATTTAATTTTATGTGATTTTTGGGAGTATTATGTTGTTAATTTACCGATAAAACTGAACTTACTAATTACGTTGGTTCAGTGGTCCAAAGTAAACATGCTTGCCCATCGAAGCAGAGCGAGGCTGCGGAGCGGAGTGGTTAATATTTCTCCGTTTCTCTGCTCCGTTTCAATGGACACGCAGCCTGAGGCCAAGACTCATCTTGACCTCCTAAACGAGAACACGGCATTTTTCTCTGTCCTGCGCAGTTTCTTGCTAATTATTATTGCCCCGAAGCTCACACAAAACAGCCTCCACTCTGTCTTTTTAGCAATATTTTGGACGACCGATCTGACGCCTACCAACCAAATATGTTCGCCTAACGCTGCGATCCTCCGCTATCCGTACATGACTGAGCAAGCAGAGGTGATAAGTTTTTATTTCTCCTATTTTATTGGGACCGATTTCGAGATTCTCCATTTCGACGTTGGTTCAAACTCTTCAGCTACCATTATCTCTCTTTGTTGGACCAAAATCTTACAAAGAACCTCCTTTTCCGCTAGAAATAAATTTAAACAAGTTTAATTGTGTTATATATGTTTTTACGTGCAGGTACGCAGAAAGAATACAAGTTCAAGATACAAGAGGCGACAAAAACAGCCCGCAGTCAGCTGGTAGGGTATTACCTGCCTGGATGGCTACCACACCTGATTTAAATAATGCCACCATAACAACCTTGAGTTGTGTTCCGGTATTAGTGGCCAGGTTCCAGTATCCCTTTAGAGAGCAACACCTAGCTGGTAGCACCTTTGGTGTCAGAAATGTCCATAGGCGATGGTAAATACTTTCCATCGGGTGGGCTGTCTACCTGGCTGCTAAACTCATGCAATAAAAAAAATAGGTAATATACAACGGACTACTCTAGGACCGGTCCCAGGCATCGCCATAATAAATAACACAAATTTCACTTAACAAATTTACTATTCTAGGAATAGAACCTTAAGCCTTTGCATGTCAGTGAGTTAGGCTGGTAGAGGCTCAACCCTCTCAGAGACGGTCGATTAAAAGATAAATTGGATTATTCCTTGAAGATAATTCGATACAAATATGAATCAATGGGTATCATCTGATAACTTGATCGCGATTATAATGCATCAGATAATGCCGTTTGTTTTCATAGGGCTAACAAGCACTGAGATTTTCTGCAACTTTCTGATTAAAGCGTTGAAGTTTTTTGAGACTGGGCTCACAGAAGTTCAGTATGAAATATTTATGAATTATACTTGTCACGCCACATTTAGACAATCCGTGCCATTTTTATGGCCCGTGGTCTGCAAAGACAAACATAATAAGAAACAGCAAACAAACCTTTATTCGTGGAGGAACGGAGACAGAATACAATTTCCTGCCGCCGGGCGGCCTGTCGTAAGAGGCGACAAAACAACCCATAGCCAGGCGGTAGGGCATTTGCCCGACTGGATGGCTACCATACCTGGTCTAAAGCGTGTTGCCATAACAACCTTGAGTTGGGTTCCGGCATTAGTGACCAGGTTTCAGTCTCCCTTAAGAGAGAAGCAGCGCATTTGTAGCACCCCTTTGGCCTTGCAAATGTCCATAGGCGATGGTAACCGCTTTCCATCAAGTAGGCCGTTTGTCTATCTGCTGTACTCCTACAATAAAAAATTTAAAAAAGGTCCAAGAGATTAGGAGGATCCTAGAACCCGATCCCAGCATTATCCTGGGACCCACTCAAACAAATTAATTAAAATCGGTAAAATCGTTCTCAAGTTATGCGCGTACATACACTTCTACGATTCATTTTTATTTATACAGATACGACGGCCTCTGTGGTGGAGCGGGCTAAGCCTTTGCCGGCATACCTCACTGCAACGCAGAGGCTCCAGGTTCGATTCCTGGTATAGTAAATTTCGGAAACGTATTTTCTCCGTTATTTACTATGGTCTGGGTGTCTGGGATCGGCCACAGAGTAGTCCGTTGTATATTACCCATAACACAAGCGTAACTTGCTTAATTTGGGGATATAAAATGTGTGTGTTTGTCTGCCGATTATTATTCGATACGTATAAATGTATCAGATGATATGTTTCGGTTAAACGAAGTTGGCGGCCGCGGCTAGTCGATAATAAAGGTTGGAACAACCTCAAACAATGGTATTGGTTGTTCGTACATACAATAAAATAATCAGCGGTAGCAGTGCCGGTCGCAGATGTCGCCCGGGTCGCAATCGTGATCTTGCTTGTAATCGATTTTTTATTTCATATCGTCCGATCTTTTTCTTATCATAGATGTTGAATATCATTTTGATCTTTTTTTTATTGCATGAGTTCAGCAAACAGGCAGCCGGCTCACCCGATGGAAAGCGGTTATCGTCGCCTATGGACATTTGCAACGCCAAAGGTGCTACAAATGCACTGAGACTGGAGCCTGGACACAACTCAAGGTGGTCAAGGCAGCATAGTTTAGATCGAGGGTGGTAGCCATCCTGACGGGCAAGTGACTTGCCACTTGGCTGTGGGTAGTTTTGCCAGATGTAATCGTATTTTTTCTCCATTCCTGCACGCATAGAATCTTTAATATTTTGTTTCTTTGTCATACAAAGAAGTAAAACAGCTAGGCAGTAATCAGGTTAATTGATGAAGATGTGTGCGTATGTGTGTGTGTGTGTGTGTGTGTTTGTGTGTGTGTGTGTGTGTGTGTGTGTGTCAGTGTGTGTGGTTGATAATGAAGATTGAAAAATTGTAAAATTGAAAAGTGAGATTAAAAGATTGAAAAGAGAATTTGAATTTGAGTACATATTACATTTTATCCTTGGGATAATCTTACTATACATTCCTTTGCCTTATTGCTGATTATTTGTCATAAACTATGCAAATCAAGATTGGTGAACTATGAAGCGTGCCCAATATATCCCCTGAATTGGAAATTCCCAAACCGAGCAGTAGGATGTGTATAGGTTAGTATTACAAAGTTCGAAATATTGGAGCCTAGAAATACAGCAGTTCGTATTAAAATTTCTATCACTTTTAAAACTGGAATAGTTCTGAATCACCAAATGAGAAAACCTTTTTACACGTCGGTTTGAAATGACAGAGCAGTCCAGATTCAGTGCGAGCCCCCACCTCTCAGTTTTCATTAGCAGCCATTATGACACAGTTTTATTAACTTACTCTTTAATTAAAACTCGTTAATTGTAACAAAACGGTGCTTTTGACCGGCCGATTTCGCCGACTTCACGCGGTGTAAGTTATGAAATACCGGCTATTAAATAATTATAGAAAATAAATTTCAATCTGAAAGTAAGAAAGAGAGTTGGTGTGAAAGAGAGTGTCGGGGTGAAGGTAAGGAAAGGAATGCTCCGGTGGTTCGGGCATGTGGAAAGAATGCATGATGAAATAATGACTAAACAGATATACAATACAAAAGTGGATGGATGCAGAAGTCGTGGAAGGCCACGACACACCTTCCATGACCAAATTGATCATGTACTAGCAGAAGGTGATGTCAGGAGCCTTAAGAACAGCCGAGCGTGCATGACAAGAGTTATAAATGTCAAAGAAGCAAGTGAGGTGTGTAAGAATAAGCCTAAATGGCGCTCTGTTGTTCTTGCCTATCCCGCAAGGGAACTGGCGTGAAGTTATGTATGCATGTATGTATGTAAATTTCAATCTGCAACAGAAACTTTCGATTCATCACTTCATGTCTGTAACAACAGACAAACCACAACAGTGTCATCTATGTTATGGTCATCGGCTAGTTATTAAGGAAGGAGGTTCTAGCTATGCTGTCTTTTTCTAGTCTATTTAGAAGGTGTAGATCTAATAAATGCTGACTTGACGTCGTGAGGGACAGACAATACAGCAGAATAAGCAAAATGGAGGAGAAAAAATAGGAAAGTGGAGCCCAGAGTCCGAAGCAGACGCTCAGCTCGCGGCCGGTGTTTAATGCTATGATAATGATAACGACGGATTCGAAGTTTACATAAGCGAAGTTTCAATATAAAGATGCTACCAATTTGCTGCTGGTCTTGAAGGAGGGACTGGAACCTAGCCACTGATGCGGGAGAACAACTCAAGGTTATTATGGCAGTATACTTAACATTCATTATACATACACTATTTAAAAAACCTTCTTACACAACATAAATCGCTACGTTCTGTGACTTACGTCAAAATCCAATTGGAGCAAACGGGCGAATAAAAGGATGTAATGGATATTTATTGGTACAACATATGACGTGAACTAAATAAATAATTTTTCCTCGGCCAATAATAATGTTTTCACAACGCAGTTATTTAGATAAATCATACTACATATTACATTTGTATATTAAAATAACTTTTTTATTAAAATAACAGGTAGTCTAAATAATAGCTTTAATATTACTCTTATTATTATTATTTAACGTGATCAAGGCTACAGTGAAAAGTGGCTGAAACGTCGGAACAAAAAATAAAATAAAATTCCGCGCTTAAAACTGTTAAAACGTGTACTAGTCGCAAAAACAAAAATACTACTATGGTAAAGCCAGGCTGGAGTCATTATTGTCTTCTCGACTCGACCGGTGTGACACCACGCTCTCACACAATTAAAACGTGTAACAGTTGCCTTGGACTGACCGTGTTTAATTTGTTGGGTGAGATTTCCGATGGCCCCCTACCCCCTACCTCATCCTCCTATTCTATACACTTACTATCAAATCCTCTTTGTTCTGTATCATACATACATACGACTTCAACTAATACTAAGTTGAACCCAGAGATCAGCATCCAAGTTCTTCCCTGAAAGTAACAAAGTGTATTTTCTTCACCCTACTTACAAGAAAGAACTCCAGCAACTACTGCCAGCATCCACCACTACTAGCTAGAGCAAGTGTACAAAACTGTACAGTAGCTGTTGGGGCCACAAGCTATTTGCAGTTATAAATTAAATTTAACATGTAAATTATCTATAGTAATATTATAAAGAGGTAAAATTTGTGAGTTCGGATGTTCGGGGTAATCTCCGATGCTATTAGTCCGATTTTGAAAATTCTTTCACCAGTAGAAAGCTATTTTATTTCCGAGTGATATAGGCTATACTTGATGAAATTTGCAATGCGACTTCTCCGGATAGCACGAAACGTGTTCAATCTAGACTCAAGAAACATACTCGAGGCACCACAGTATCTTTTAACACCCATTAGGTGTCGAAATATGTTATTATATTGCTAATGTGTTATTATAATATAGCTCCCTTAATTATATTGTTACGAGTGCGGGACTCAAATTAAAAATGCCGTTGGAATTACTATAGAATTTTGTTAGAACTATACACATATAACACAGGTACAAATATAACCGGACGCAGTAAGTCCAAATGTAATGCACAATTCAATAGCACGCGCAAAGTCCGTCACTAAATGTACACACGTCTTGCCTCGCTTGTGTTATCGCTTTGACTGAGGTTTTCGCCAGACTGCCTCCTCTCTCCATCCTGCCGTCGTTTTATACTTCACAAATATAAGTATGCCCGCCCGTATCGTCGACTTAATTTCCTAGAAATCGTAATCCGCACACCTGGCCAATTATGCCTGCAAACGGCCATAAACGAGTACAATAAGACAATGGGCCGTATGCCAATAAATAAGTAAACAAAAGAAGTCCAAATGCGGGACGGTAATAAACTGCAGCTATGAATCGGTCTTTGTCGGTCGTAATACTATTTAGCTATGGAACCTTAAAATAACTTGATACTAAGCTTTGCATATTAAAATATTTTCAAAATTTCATTAAATTGTATTTTTACTAGTCTCTTATCATCGATGTCAGTCACTGATAATTTGAATCGTGACAATTACACGCCTGACCTTTGTTAGTGCATTAAATTTTAAGTCCTATTGTGTAATAATACGCGATAATATTTACACAGTTATGGACATTCGCAATTCTGACATAATTTTACTTTAAATCCTGCTCGTGACATTGCAAACGTTATAAGTAATAATTCGTATACATTTTGTATGAAAAGAGCAGAGATGAGGATGTTGGGATGATTGTGAGATGTTTTAAGATTGTTTTTGAGACAAAATAAAGCTTTTTTTTGGTTATTTAAATTCGCATTAAATACACAAACTTAAAATATACAAATAATACATCCTACAGCTTAATTAAAGAAAAAAAAACTTCCAATAATAAATAGGTCCTAAATCACCGTCATTTCGGAACGTTCTCAAAACGCTAGCTGCGTTACTACGTTGAATGAAGCCTACTACTTTATTAAACTAAAATATTATAAACTAATACAATAGTTGGACCTAGTAATATTGTATTCTACCTATAGTAAATACCTTAATACTATAAGTAGAATATTTAGCCCAGATCTATGAATCTACTTATATATATAATTTCGTTTACATAGCAGCTCGCTCCAGCCTTTTATATTATACCAGCTGATGTCGCGACTTCGTCGGCGTGGTGCGGTTTTTTAACTATCCCACGGGAATTCTTTAATTTTTCGGGATCAAAAGTAGCCTATATGTTGATCAGGGATATAAGCTACCACGATACAAAATTTCATTTAAATCGGTCCAGTCATTTCGGAGATTAGCCGGTACAAACAGACAGACAAGAAATTTGAAAAAAATCTAAATTAGTTCTATTTCACTTCATACATCCCCCTGACTCGGTTTTTAGCATTTTTTTCAATGTACAGAAATTCGACCTCTACAGTTTTATTATACGTATAGATTTTGTATAACGTTTTTATCTTGCCAAGCATGTAGCGAATTTATGGAGATTGTTGCCGTATAAAATTTTAGTACGTGATGACATTGTTATAACATTTTATAATCTTAACACATTGTATTATGTCTGTCTTCTACAACTCCATTAAATCTTCGAAAAGTAATTGTGTAACATATGTATGTATAAAATTTATTTTAAAAAAAAAGCTCTTCCCCAGGATAGAATTTATCTCCCTGTCAAATTTCATAAAGAACCCTCGTTCCGTTTACTCGGGAAAAGGTAACAAATAAACCGTTATTTTCGTATCATCTTTTTTGATATATAAAAATGAATGTCTGTCTGTATGTCCTTTATAGAATCGTAAACTATACATCCGATTTTGATGAATTTTTGTGTGTGTGTTTAAGTGGGTCCCGGGATGGTTTACAGACACAATTGGAACCAGTAGGTGGTGTTGAGATCGGGTTTTAGAATCCTCCTAATCACCGGGAGTGATTTCGGTGATTATGTTTTTGTGTGTTTGAGTGGGTTCCCAGATGGTTTAGATTCGCAATTAAAACCGGTAGGTGGCGCTGAGATCGGGTTCTAGAATCCTCCTAATCACCGGGAGCGATTTTGGTGATTTTGTTTTTGTGTGTTTGAGTGGGTTCGCGAATGATTTAGATTCGCAATTAAAACCGGTAGGTGGCGCTGAGATCGGGTTATAGAATCCTCCTGATCACCTGGACCGATTATGGTAATTTTGATTTTGTTTCATGGTACAAAGTCTTTTAGGAATTCAGAAAATAGGCGGTACGAAGTTCGCCGGGTCAGCTAGTTCGTATTATATAATATCAAAACGAGTCATTGAATCTTCGGGTGATCAGAAGCTAAGTACTTACCTCGGACAACTGATCAGTATGGCAGTTCAGCGAGGTGACGTTCCGCCTACCTCAGTAGCCAGCCTTCTGGGCACCTAATACATATTCAAAATCAAAAGTTTTTCTTCAAAATAAGTTCCACTGGAGAACACTTTTTTAAATTTTAACTTTTAAGTTAAAATTTAATTTTATTTCCTAGTCTATGTACACCGCTTCGCAACGTGTTATTGCTGTTAAGGAGAAGAAGCGGCAAGAAACTCCTCAGCAACACGTCTAGCTAAAAATTGATTAACTGAAACTTTTTTTAAAAATACCTCAATTTTAGTACATCATGTCAGTATTATAACTATAATACTGACATGATGTACTAAAATTTTATACTGCAACATATCTCCATATATTCGTATGTCGTATGGACTTACTCGAATAGTAGCTTCTGCCGGAGACTTCGCCCGCGTGGAATGTTTTTTTAACTATCCCACGGGAAATCTTTAATTTTTCGGGATCAAAAGTATCCTATATGTTGACCAGGGATATAAGCTACCACCATACAAAACTTCATTTAAATCGGTTCAGTCGTTTCGGAGATTAGCCCGTACAAACAGACAAACAAGAAATTTGAAAAAAATCTAAATTAGTTACATTTCACTTCTTACATCCCCCTGAATCGGTTTTTAGCATTTTTTTCAATGTACAGAAATTCGACCTCTAGTTTTATTATATGTATAGATAAAAGGCTGGAGCGAGCTGCTATGTTAATGAAGTTTTGTCATTTGACGGCCTCTGTGGTTGAGCGGGCTAAGCCTTTGCTGGCGTGCCTCACTGCAACGCAGAGGTTCCGGGTTCGATTCCTGGTATAGTGAATTTCGGAAACGTATTTTCTCCGTAATTTACTATGGTCTGGGTGTCTGGGATCGGCCCCAGAGTAGTCCGTTGTATATTACCCATAACACAAGCGTAACTTGCTTAATTTGGGGATATGCAATATGTGTGTTTGTCTGCCGATTATTATTATTATTTAAGTATTATTCAATAGTGTAGTATCTCTTTTTTAGCAAGATACATAGGAGACGATGATCTGGGTTCAATATTCTACTTATAGTATTAAGGTACTATAGGTAGATTACAATATTACTAGGTCCAGCTATTGTACTAGTTTATAATATTTTAGTTTAATAAGGTATTTATTTCAAATATTTTCGTATCGAATATATAGCATATTAAAAGGGTTATTAATTATTATAAAAAAAACATACTTACCAATATACTAAACGTTTAATGTAACTAGCTGAAGCATTTGGTCTGAATTAGTCCTCAGAGGCGGCGGCGTCGCGAATTACGAGTGTCGCCCTACGGCGCGCACGCGCACCGATTTACGCGCGCCATACTCTATACTAGTGCTGTACGTGTCAAATTTTATCGATATGCAATATCAAATTTTATTACAAGACTTCTGTAGCGAAACTTTATGAAACGATGAAGCAGCAGTGAAAAAATTAAGAGAATTTGCGTTATTTAAGTAACATTGATTTGATATTCTTTCGCAGAAACTGAACCATATACTAATTTAATTGGGTAATTGATTTTTCAAAAATTTGATGATACTACTTTAGGTTTCATCAAAATCGGCCTCGATAGCGAGAAACACCTAAATGTGTCCTTTGATAATTTTTTGCAATTTCGTATAGTTTAAGATTTTGCCTTAAAGGCTTGCCTACTTGAAAAATTCAACTTATATATTCTTAATTCTACTAGGGCCATGCCACAAAAGAAGCATTCCTCTAGATGATATAAGGGTACATTTGAGAGATGTTGTCTTGATATTGTATGGGGTGCTGTAAAAGACAATTATCTCCGGTTTGCTGAAGACCGCTATAAGCATAAAAGAAAAATTAAGAAAGTTACAACTCCATCGGGATTTGACACTAGGATTGTGATGATGAATTAATGACAGTTCTTCTGAGTTACTTCTTTGGTTTTTTAAGCATTCTCTTTATTGGTCTATGTCATAATTGGTTTATTGATACGATCTTACTCATAAGAATGGAAAAAATGCATGATGAAAGAATGACTAAACAAATATACAATGCAAAAGTGGATGGATGCAGAAGTCGTGGAAGGCCACGACACACCTTCAATAATCAAATTGATCGTGTACTAGCAGAAGGTGATGTCAGGGGCCTTAAGAACAGACGAGCGTGCGTGACAAGAGTTATGAATGTCAAAGAAGCAAGTGAGGTGTGTAAGAATAAGCATAATTGGCGCTCTGTTGTTCGTGCCTACCCCGCAAGGGAACTGGCATGAAGTTATGTATGTATCTTACTCATAGAGAGTTAGGGTAAGTTTGAACGCTTCTAAGTAGTTACAGTTTAGAATCGATTGTCAAATCAAATGTCGATAAATGTACCATCTCTAAATGACCTAAGGCGACCACGCGCGTTATGGCGTTGCTAAAAATCCGCCGTAACCCTCGACTTACCGGATTATTCTCGGTTCTAACTCACGGATAGTGACTTCGATTCCTGTCACTTGTCAAATTTACAACTATGTTAAAGATTAGTAATAAGACAAGGCTCTATTTATTATCATTTAGTTTGAAACGTTTAACAGGAAATAAATTTATATGATGTAATATGTGGACTTTGCAAGTTTCCAAATATAATTGTCCAAGTGCGTATACCTATATATAAGTTCCATTGTTAGACTATTGAAAAGTTACATTATTAGGCCTTAGCGTGCGTTTTTCAGACGACGCAATTTTATTTTATTAGTGTGTAGGGGGGGTTATTATAAGCTTAAGTTCAAGTTTGTGGGGTCACTACCCTTGTCCCCTGGCAGCCATTTCGAAAAAAGGGGTACCTACAAAGGGTTTTCGCGATTATATCTCGTAAACTAGCAACCTATAGAAAATTTTATAAGACATTATATGTAGCAAATTACATTGTGTACAACTTTATTCTTATTACTTTTTATCATAAAATGGTCAAGGTTAAGTTGTTTTCATATATAAATATATGAAACATACTCAATGGATTGATCTAGTTCAAAATAATTGTCATTGAGCACTTTTTTATTTTTTAATGCAGGAGTTCAGCAGACAGGCAGACGGCCCACTTCATGGAAAGCAGTTACCATCGCTTATGGACATTTGCAATACCAAAGGTGCTACAAATGCGCTGCTGCACTCTTATGGGAGACTGGAACCTGGTCACTAATGCTGGAACACAACTCAAGGTTGTTATGGCAACATGCTTTAGACCAGGGGTGGTAGCCATCCAGTCGGGCAAATGCCCTACCACCTGGCTGTGGGTTGTTTTGTCGCCTCTTACGACAGGCCGCCTGGCCGCAGGAGATTGTATTCTTTCTCCGTTCCGGCACGGATGGAGCACATTTTCAGTTCAACCAACTTGAAGTCATTTTTCAAAATTTTCTATCGCATACTCCACGACAACACAATTCTGGCAGTGAAAATAGGAAAATTACATTTTATTAAATGTGTGATATATTTCACATATTGTATATTATCTATTTTTCAATATTCTATTCTAATTTCAGCTTAAAAAGACTGCTCATCTTACGATTATGGCAAAAGAATCTAAAAAATAATAATATAAGAAACCATGGGGCCGTGGGTTATTTGTTAATTTAACGGACAGAAGCTAGTAAAATATAAATCAGCAGTGAACTCGTTACAAATTTTAATTACTGTTAAATTTTTATTAATTTACTTTATCCGTGCAGGAACGGAGAAAGAACACAATTTCCTGTGGCTAGGAGACGACAAAACAAAACGAGATGTTAGGATATTTGCCCGTTTGCTACCACCCGTGGTCTAGAGTATGTCGTCTTAACAACCTTGAGTTGTGTTCCGGCATTAGTGACCAGGTTCCAGTTGCTCTTTAGAGGGCAGCAGCACATTGGTATTTTTTTTATTGCACAAGTTTAACAGACAGGCAGACGGCTCACTTGATGGAAAGCGGTTACCATCGCTTATGGACATTTGCAACACCAAAGGTGCTACAAATGCGCTGCTGCATTATTAAGGGAGATTGGAACCTGGTCACTAATGCCGGAACACAACTCAAGGTTGTTATAGCGGCATACTCTAGATTAGAGGCGGTAGTAATCCAGAGTTGTTTTGTCGCCTCTTACGACAGGTCGCCCGGCCGCAGGAAATTGTATTCTTTCTCCGTTCCTGCACGGATATGATGGTAGCACATCTAGTGTTACAAATGTCTATAGGCGATGGTAACCGCTTCCCATCAGATGCGCCGTATGCCTGCCTGTTGAACTCATGCCATGAACCTTGAAAATATCCCTTTTTAAAAGTTTCGAAATAAAGAAAGCTTCTTTTAAATCTTACTTCAAGCTTTAATCCGGGGAATATACATAAAGGCTCTCATTGTCCGATGCGCTCTGCGCGTTGGCCGAAGAGAAAACAAATAAAAAGAAATAAAAAAGCCGCATATGATTATAGCGAGCAATATCCGAAAAGATTACGATCTTATCCCGCGATCGGACATGCGGTGCATCAGTCGGCTTTATAACCCACGACTATTGTCCGACCGTTTCTATAATGGCTGTTTTCACTTCAATGATTAGCTTAAATGTTTGTACTTGATAGAAAGTTGACATTTCTATTCGTATCTTACATAGGAAAAGATTACTAAGGATTTTCGAAGTGAAACTTCTATATAGACGGGAGTATTAGGATTTTTTCTGCCACGAAAAAGCGTTACGGCCGCGTGGAGCGGCGGGGCATAATTTTAGAGTAGACTATGGATGTTTTTTTTGGTTCCGGATCGAATTCAGTTTTTTTGTTTGATAAAATAAAATATGTTTAATTAAAAATGCATTCATGCACCTAACCTAACCAAATCATAATTTTCAGTAAACCTGCGAAAAATCGAAATGTGTGCCGGGACACGTAGTAGAAGTGAAACTTCATCGGACAAGTGGAAACATGAATGGCAACGGATAAGTAAGTTTTTCCACTTTTCCGGTTTTTTTTTGCATGAGGTCAGCAGACATCTGCTGTAACTGCTGCTCTCTTAAGGGTGGCTGGGACCTGGTCACTAATGTCGGAACACAACTCAAGCTTGTTACGGCGGGCATACTCTAGACCAGGGGTGCTAGCCATCCAGTCGGGCAAATGCCCTACCACCTGCCTGTGAGTTGTTTTGTCGCCTCTTACGACAGGCCGCCCGACCGTAGGAAATTATATTCTTTCTCCGTTCCTGCACGGATAATATGATATTACAAAAGTGTTGAAATTTTTTTATTACAACTTATGGCGTAATTTAACAGTGGCTGTAAAAGAAAGTTGCGACATGAATCGAATGTATTATCTATGGTTTACATAGTTTCATTTTTTTTGTCAGGTTTGAGAATCGCCCAGGGATGAAAAGTGCTGTACGCCGGTAAACTCTAGTATGCACATAAGGTCAGAAAACTGCCAGTGGTGCAGGCTTCCCAGGCAGAATTCGATGCCGCGTTGTTTGAAATATTAACTACTAAGCTACTACAGCATAGTTTATACCAAACTTGTCTGTAATTTGTTTTGAATTGTTGGTATCATTATTTTGTTAGGCCACTATTATCCTTATATAGATACTAGCGGTCTCGGCAGACGTTGTCCTGACCTGAAACAATAAGAATCTAGAACCCGATTTCAGCACTACCTACCACGTCTAATTGTGAATCTAAACCATCCCCGGACCCACTCAAACACTCGGTTTTTTACACCTTGGGTTATGTTATTGAAGTTTTAGCAAGGATCTCTAACTTTTTCTAGTAATAAATATAACGTATATTACCCGGGAATAATGTAGCATTCTAATGGTGAAAACATTTTTGAAATCGGTCAAGTAGTTTTTAAGTTTATTCGTTATAAACATACAAAAATACAAATCTTTCCTCTTTATAATATTAGTATAGATTGTAAAAATGTTAATTTTCATCTTTAAATTAAGTAAAAAATCTACATTTTATTTATTTACTCTGTGAGTTAACGTAAAATAATTTTAAATGTAAGAACGAGCCCTTAACACACGTCTTTAGACAGTAGGCATGCAATATCTTATAACCCGCAAGAGTTAACTTGATACTTCGCTCGGATGACGTAAGCGCGAGGTACTGACTCGATCATACGCGTCGATGGCGAAAGCGGTAAGAAGGCGGGAGTCGGGAGGAGAGCACGCATTCCGCTCAGGTCTCAAGTTAACTCTTGGGGATTATAACAGCACTAGTCTGCTGAAGATGTGCATGTATATTATGAAGTTAAACAAGCTCATATTGTAAGTTTAGATTTGGTAGTCATTTTTAAATATTCTCCGGCTATAAAATCGTTAATAATAAACGCGTTCTTATTAATGCGTCCCTCTGTAATCTGTCTTGTGTAATCCGGCATTGTGTCCACTTTCTTTTAGCTGTTTGCGAAATACAATGTGACGGACACCCTTAAGGAGTTTTTTGGGAACGATCCTTTTATCCGAATTTAATTTTGAAAATTGCTAAAAACGGCTTTGAAATTTTGGCATGGAGTGTGATATAATTACAATAGTATACTAATTTTTTTGCGTAGTGAATAATACAAGTTGTTACATACATACATACATAACTTCACGCCAGTTCCCTTGCGGGGTAGGCACGAACAACAGAGCGCCTTTCAGGCTTATTCTTACACACCTCACTTGCTTCTTTGACATTCATAACTCTTGTCATGCACGCTCGTCTGTTCTTAAGGCTCCTGACATCACCTTCTGCCAGTACACGATCAATTTGACCATGGAAGGTGTGTCGTGGCCTTCCACGACTTCTGCATCCATCCACTTTTGCATTGTATATCTGTTTAGTCATTCTTTCATCATGCATTCTTTCCACATGCCCGAACCACCGCAGCATTCCTTTCCTTACCTTCACCCCGACACTCTCTTTCAGACCAACTCTCTTTCTTACTTCTGTATTACGAACGCGGTTCGCGAGTTGTTGACTTGGAATAAATTAAATATGACTTTTAAGAATACTATGAAGTGTATTTTTTTTAAGATTACAGCTAGCCTCAGTTTAAATGTTTAGTTAAATTGTTTAATAGTTTATGATGTAATTACTGATACAAAAAGATTCAAAGTATTTAAATAAATTTGTTAAAGATTATGTACCTAACCACAGAAGACTACTGAAAGTGTTATAGCTCTGTATTGCAACAATTAGGTAGTCATAGTTCCCTTCAAATTAATATTGAAAGACTTTTTTGTCCATGTATATAATATTTTGACGACCTCTGTGTTTGAGAGGGCTAAGTCTTAGCCGGCCGAACTTGCTGGAACGCAGATGCTCTAGGTTCGATTCCTGTCATGGTAAATTTCGGAAACGAACTTTCTGTTATTTACTATTTTTATTCGTGCAGGAACGGAGAAAGAATACAATTTCCTGCGGCCGGGCGGCCTGTCGTAAGAGGCGACTTAACAACCCACCGACAGGTGGTAGGGCATTTGCCCGACTGGATGGCTACCACCCCTGGTCTAAAGTATGTAATCATAACAACCTTGAGTTGTGTTCCGGCATTAGTGACCAGGTTCCAGTGTACCTTAAGAGAGCAGCAGCGCATTTGTAGCAACTTTGGTGGTGCAAATGTCCATAGGCGACGGTAACCGCTTTCCATCAAGTGGGCCGTCTGCCTGTCTGCTGATCTCCTGCAATAAAAAAAAAGAAAAAAAACTGTCGTTTTCAGGATCGCGCGTATTCTGCGCGGTCACTCTAGAGTGTAATACGCGCTTTCCTATTTGGCTTACGGACTATTATTCCCAACATAAGATACTTTTTATACTATAAAGCATGACGGACAAACCCGCAAACAACGCTGCAACTAAGCCCAATATTCAAAACATATAAAGTTATAAGCAAAAGACTACATCAGACGGAAAAAAATATTATATACAATTTTCAATTTAACTTCAATCTCATGCCAGATCTGAGCAGATAATTTGCTTACAATATAATCGTACAAAGATTACTGCCGACTCCAGGGTCTCCCTTTGAGACACGGGACGGGGAGGGGTAAGGCTATTATATTCAAATTCGCCTTGGTAAATGCAATTTATATGGAGTTTATTGACAAGTCTCCGTGGACTGCGGGAGAAATAAAATTCCTGGTGGAAATCGTCGGCTTAATTGAACGGCCGGAGACGATATTGTTATGGTTTTTGTGCGAGGCTAGGCATTCCAGGATATAATTGGAAAAAGGCATTTAAAAGAAATGTAAATAACAACTTGAAGATTAAGAGCGATGTAAGTTTAAGACAATATATACACTGTACTTGTGTAACATAATTATGTCAAATTCAAAATAAATTCCACTGGAGAACACTTTCCAAGGTCATACACATAAGTTAAAATTTGATTTTACTTCCTATTCTATGTACATCGCTTCGCAACGTGTTATTGCTGTTAAGGAGAAGAAGCGGCAAGAAACTCCCCATCAACACGTCTAGCTAAATATTGTTTTTCTTTACATACATACATACATACATAACTTCACGCCAGTTCCCTTGCGGGGTAGGCACGAACAACAGAGCGCCATTTAGGCTTATTCTTAGACACCTCACTTGCTTCTTTGACATTCTTAACTCTTGTCATGCACGCTCGTCTGTTCTTAAGGCTCCTGACATCACCTTCTGCCAGTACACGATCAATTTGATCATGGAAGGTGTGTCGTGGCCTTCCACGACTTCTGCATCCATTCACTTTTGCATTGTATATCTGTTTAGTCATTCTTTAATTAATTCATGCTTAAATAATGATAAAGACTTAACTCGCCAGTTTCGCCGCTTAACTAACGCAAATGCATGTGAATCAGAATGTATGTAGTTAATTTGTATTTTTATATTTTACTTTGCTTTTACACATTTAAAAATATTGTATCAAAGCCGTTATTTATAAATCTGTAACATAATGAGGTAGATGACACATATCACAATAAGTTCTGAAACATTTTCATATAAAAGAGCGGACATTCGAACACTCATAATAGAAATAATTATAACTAATATTTCAGCTATAATTAATACGGTATTTGACTCATTATGGAAATGACGTCATAATTTCCAGCGCTCGTACAAAATATAAGTAACTTTGGAGTTTTATGAGATGATAAAAAGTATTTGTAGTAGCACCTTGCTTTATGCGGATGATGCCGTGCTTTTAGCCGAATCGCCATCAGAACTGCAAACACTAGTCACAATGATGAAAGATGACTGTCAGGCGAGAGGCTTACATTTGAATACGAAGAAAACAAAGGTTATGGTGTTTGAAAGAGAAGAAACCAGAACGAATGTAAGGATAATGGTCGATGATGTTATGCTGGAGCAAGTGAATGAGTTTGTATATCTTGGATGTGCTTTTAGCAGGGATGGAAGGTACACCGCTGATATAGAAAGAAGAGTAAATTTGGGGAATAGTCTGAATGGAGCGTTAGGTAAACTTCTAGGCGCTAAGAACCTCAGCCAGAAGGCCCAGCTCGCCATACACAACGCGGTGCTGGTACCTACGCTCACGTATGGAAGCGAGAGTTGGGTATGGAAGAGAGAGCATGAAAGTAGAGTAAACGCGGTTGAGATGCGAGCACTGCGCAAAATCTGCGGAGTGACGCTCGCGGACCGCGTTCGTAATACCGAAGTAAGAAAGAGAGTTGGTCTGAAAGAGAGTGTCGGGGTGAAGGTAAGGAAAGGAATGCTCCGGTGGTTCGGGCATGTGGAAAGAATGCATGATGAAAGAATGACTAAACAGATATACAATGCAAAAGTGGATGGATGCAGAAGTCGTGGAAGGCCACGACACACCTTCCATGATCAAATTGATCGTGTACTAGCGGAGGGTGATGTCAGGAGCCTTAAGAACAGACGAGTGTGCATGACAAGAGTTATGAATGTCAAAGAAGCAAGTGAGGTGTGTAAGAATGGGCCTAAATGGCGCTCTGTTGTTCGTGCCTACCCCGCAAGGGAACTGGCGTGAAGTTATGTATGTATGTATGTATGTATGTATAAAAAGTATTTCAGTTGGTTTTACTGTCATGATCTTTTAAGAGCTGTACTCCTGTCGACGGAGCGTGCAAGATATATCGTACACATAGATAATTTGTTTGTCGTATATGGATGCCCTTAAGTTCTCCCCGAGTTTAAATTAAATACGTTATAAGCAATCAATGTCGCTATCTTGATTTTATCAATTAAAACGGTAGCATTTTAGGGTTGCGTAATTTTTGTATAATTAACACACAATTTTCGCAATCTTACGGTGGTAATAACGGATGTTTGTTTTCGGGCTTTTAACCAATTACATACATACATAACTTCACGCCAGTTCCCTTGCGGGGTAGCCATGAACAACAGAGCGCCATTTAGGCCCATTCTTACACACCTCACTTGTTTCTTTGACATTCATAACTCTTGTCATGCACGCTCGTCTGTTCTTAAGGCTCCTGATATCACCCTCTGCTAGTACACGATCAATTTGATCATGGAAGGTGTGTCGTGGCCTTCCACGACTTCTGCATCCATCCACTTTTGCATTGTATATCTGTTTAGTCATTCTTTCATCATGCGTTCTTTCCACATGCCCGAACCACCGGAGCATTCCTTTCCTTACCTTCACCCCGACACTTTCTTTCAGACCAACTCTCTTTTAATCAATTGTTTTTGTAATTAAGCCTTTTCCTGATTTGTTAGTGGAGCAGCGATGCGGAATCAAGCTTATATGTCTATGAGCATTTTCTGTGGGCCTCAAGTGACCGCTTCTGGTGAAGCGTTTAGTGAAATTGACACATGTCTAGATATACCAGTACGTGTAAGACATAGCATAAAGTTTCATTTTATTTTGATACTTTTTTTTTATTGTAGGAGTTCAGCAGACAAGCAGACGGCCCACTTGATGGAAAGCGGTTACCATCGCCTATGGACATTTGCAACACCAAAGGTGCTACAAATGCGCTGCTGCTCTCTTAAGGGAGATTGGAACCTGGTCACTAATGCCGGAACACAACTCAAGGTTGTTATGGCGACATACTTTAGACCAGATTGGTAGCCATCCAGTCGGGCAAATGCCCTACCACCTGGCTGTGGGTTGCTTGGTCGCCTCTTACGACAGGCCGCCCGGCCGCAGGAAATTGTATTCTTTCTCCGTTCCTGCACGGATTGTCGTATTTGTAATACGAATCTGCCAAACCGACCGCTTTAAGCTCTTATTTATTTATGACATCACTGGTTCGCTGTTTTTCTATAAGTTTTTCTTTTATATTAAATTAGATAACACTTTATTGCTCACCAAAATTACTATACTTCTTGGCAAAACAACAGGCGGCCTTATCGCTAAAAGCGATCTTCCAGGCAACCTAGCTTAAAAGAAATTCTTAACTAATCTGGTTATGTAGGTGGAGCAGAAAAAAGATAGGACTGTACAATTTACATAATTAATATATATATATAAAAATTATTTACTATTTTTATATTATATTTATATTTGTCGGGGTGAAGGTAAGGAAAGGAATGCTCCGGTGATTCGGGCATATGGAAAGAATTCATGATGAAAGAATGACTAAACAGATATACAATGCAAAAGTGGATGGATGCAGAAGTCTTGGAAGGCCGCGACACACCTTCCATGATCAAGTTGATCGTGTACTAGCAGAAGGTGATGTCCGGAGCCTTAAGAACAGACGAGCGTGCATGACAATAGTTATGAATGTCAAAGAAGCAAGTGAGGTGTGTAAGAATAAGCCTGAATGGCGCTCTGTTGTTCGTGCCTACCCCGCAAGGGAACTGGCGTGAAGTTATGTATGTATGTATTAGAGCTCGGCACGTTTGCTGAAGAGTTTCTTGCGCCGCTTCTTCTCTTCAAGCCATAACATGTTGCGAAGCGGTAGTAAATTAGATTAGGTTCCCAAAGAGTAAATAATAACCATAAACAAAATTAAAACTAAATAATTAAAATTAACAAATTGACGGTAGACTAAATAAAACTTTAACAATACTCGTTGACACTTGACATCTTTGTTTTCCGTGATCACGGCCACTGAAAAATGGCCGAAACGTCGGGAAAACTCAAATCAAATAAAATTATCGCGCTTTAAACCGTTGAAACGTAGTTTTATTATGTATACAAGTCGCGAAAACTTAAGAAAAAACGATGTATTAATTTACTTTCTTTGCCTCAACACAATGAATGTATACATTCACATTGTGCCACATCACTCAAAATTTTTCGGTCTTACTTAACCTACAAATTAAGAAATATTGAGTGGTAGATGTTATTACTTTTACATGTTATGTATACTGCCGAAAGAACAACGACTTATGATTAAGAGATGCTAACAATACTTAATAGTATTACTCACATGCCCTTAGTGATGTTTATTGAGTATTTCCTATATAGATTAAGTGCGACGTATGATAGGATGAATAGGGCGCCGCGGGGAGTATTTGCGCTTGCGCTGGACCACACAAACAGGACACCCGGCTTGCAGCAACCTCCCCCTGTTTCAGCTCGTTTGGAGCTTGTTTACAATATGTTTTAGCTACTTATTGTTTAAGTCTTAAGTTATTAATGATGCGGGACTTTGTTTCTTATCTTTGATTATTTCATGTCTTTCACTTTTTCTCATTTTAAATTCATTGTGCAAATTTGACATTTCCAACGTGTATCACGTATGCCATACGTGAGCAAGCTGTGGAATGAGCTTCCTTTTTTTTATTGCAGGAGTTCAGCAGACAGGCAGATGGCCCACTTGATGGAAAGCGGTTACCATCGCCTATGGACATTTGGAACACCAAAGGTGCTACAAATGCGCTGCTGCTCTCTTATGGGAGACTGGAACCTGGTCACTAATGCTGGAACACAACTAAAGGTTGTTATGGCGATATACTTTAGACTGGGGGTGGTAGCCATCCAGTCGGGCAAATGCCCTACCACCTGGCAATCCCTCCCTCCCGCGGTTTTCCCAGAGCGCTACAATATGGGGCTCTTCAAAAAGGGCGTAAACAGATTTTCAAAGTCTCAACGAGGTACGCAACGCATCGGCTCACTTAGTGTTGCAGATGTCCATGCGCGACGTTAGCCACTTGCCATCAAGTGGACCCGTCTGCCAGTTTGCCTATAAGCAAACATAAAAAAAACAGATTTATTATAGTACTCGCTGATACCCGCCCGCTTCGTCTGCCGTAAAATCCGTTCTTAGCTGACCTCTACTTGGCGAAAGGAAGGTCCACACCCAATTTCAAGTCTAGGTATTATAGTTCCTGAGATATCCTGATGAGTCACTATATACGTGGATTTCAATTATATATAGATTATAACATAAATAAAACTAATTATAAATTAATATCAACTAAAATTAAACTACAATATAAATATAACTAGACTTACAAAATAACAAACTATAAGTAAAAAATAGACTCCAGGTCGCTGTCGGCGGGGAGAGTGCCCAAAATGCTGGCCGCATTTCCACGTTGGATGGCAACGCTGATGCGTTGCACTAGGTGCAAGCCAGCCTTTTGGTCACGCGAGACCTCAATTAGACGCGTTGAGAGGTCTCGATAGAGGTGATGAGCTCCAGGCCCCCACGGCCCCAAGGTTTCAACCCCGAAAGCCACAAATATGTACCCATTACCAATGGACACATATTTGCGGCGTATCAGGGCCTCCTGATTTGGGGCAGCGGCCCCGGCTGTCACGGTTGTAACTGGGAGATGGGAAGCCGCCAAAGTATCAATATGGATTATTATAATTTAGGTACCCTTTTAACGCTTTAAAAATAGATGAAAATAAAGAAATGGAACACTGAGACCTGGCAATGTTGCTTGTCAAGTGGAAGAAAGAAGAACTAACAATTATATTAGTTGCCTAATAAGAAACGTATCTTTGAAAGATCCTAGTATTTAAGAGCTTTCAAACATACATAAACATGGATGGATGATGGATGGGTACAAATTTAAAGGTAGACCAAAAAAAAGATGGATGGATTGTGTGAAGGATGACATGATGATATGCGGTGTGACAGAAGAGGTATGTCAGAATAGAAGAGTGTGGAAGGAAAAGACATATTGTGCCGACCCCAAGTAATTGGGATATGGTGAAAGAAAAGAGAGAAACATACATAAATATGAATAGATGGCATTACGCTTCCTTCTTCTCTCTTTTTATAATTTTTAAAAATATTTTTAACTCATGAGTACAAAACTAAAAATAAGAAAGGTATACAAACAAGGATGTGCCAATTTTAGTAATTATATGGTTAGGTATTTATTTTAATTTTAAAGTAACAATGTATTTTATTGTTGTATTTATTTAAATTTACTTATTTGATTTACGATATGACACGATATGCCAAAGAAGCTGTTACTCCATGTGTGTTAATATTTATAACCACTTACCAGAAAATTTTAAGTCACTTAAAATATTTTAAAATAAAAGGAACAGAGTGGCTGATACGCGTGGCATTTTATACAATTGATGAGTATTTTAATTTTAAACAGACGAGCAATAACAACGTAATGTCATGAATTGTTTGACTAAATTATATAAAATTGTTTATGACATTATCTTAATTTAATTGTTTTATAAATAATATATTAACTGAGAGAGACATAATTGTATATAAAATATTGTTATTCTAACAGCATCATAATCAGTAATATAATCAATATTATAGCGAATAATATAATCATAAATCTATATGTAGTCATAAGGACAACAAAAGGCTTGTAACCAAACCATAAAAAAATTGTAGGCTTGTCAAGGCGAAACATGTTACTTGAGACTTAGCATAACATCTGCAAAAATGTCCATGTTTCAAACAATTAAATTACTTTGATTTTGACTTTTTATTAGTTTTATTTATTATTTAACAAAATTGGGTCGTTTTAGTTTGCACTGAAAATCAGCGCTGTGTCGGATATAATTCCGGCACGGCAATATGCTGACTGCAAATCTTGTTGGCTGAAAATGCGGTGTACAAATTCTCAAAATATGCTCTGTGTACAAGGAATGTAATTACGTCGCTATTTCTTTAAATAAAGTCGTAATTTCTTTCTATAAAAGAAAATACGTTTATTCCGAATTTTTAACGGATTTGGTCTAATACATAATTTGCACAATAGAACATCAAAAAGCAAAAAAAGAATCGATTTTGGCGCAAGATATCCGTGTAAGATTTAGGAATGTTTACGTAGTTATTTTTTACTCGGCATTTTTTTTTTAATATAGTTGTTCGATGCATAATGAACAGCGGGTCATTAGTTTGAGCAAAAACATTGTGGACGTCATTCATCGTTATATTAATACGTGAAGCAAAAAATTTGTATCCCGTTTTACGAAAATTGCGCGGATGCAGGGGTATGAAATTTCGCACACTTATAGTTTATATAGAGATGGAGTGCAGAATGCTAATATTTTTTTTAAATGCTGCATAAAAATACATTAAATCAATAAAAAAAACATTACACACACTACCATGTATTTGACACACGCATATATACTCTTTTGTTTATTGTTAAAGTCAAATTAACAGTGTAGTCCTGGCAAAATCTGTGATTATACAAATATAGTCTTTGACAACAGAACCTTAATAATGTTCAAAGTTATAATTTAAAATAATTCTGGTCGAATTCCGACCACTGAACGACATGATAATAACACTAAATTTTATATTTAAGCCTTATTGTACATCATCTTGTATCATTCTAACAGCAGCATATTCATCTCATCAGCTGACTCTTCACCATATCGAACGCTACGCTGATGTGGCGTATACTTAGGGTGGTTGCGGGAATCGACTTGCTGCGAGCTTAGTGTGCACTAGCGGAGGCTACATGGCGTCCTCTTTTTCCATCCTAGAATATCCTATCGTTTCATGTCGTTCTAATTATAAATAGTATATGTTCATTACCTATTTTTTTCTTCTGTGAAGGTGACGTTACTGCCTGGCACCACCTGAAGACCAGCGTTGGTTGTTATCAACCAGCATTTGCTGAGTTAGGGCCTCTTTAGAGTTAATTAACTTTTGGCTTATTAAACTGCTTATGTATACTTTTCTGATTTCTGATTTATACTTTTATAATTTTAAACAACTCTAAATTAAACATTATTTTCTTTTTTTCTTTCTATCGCGAAACAATAATAATCAGCACACAAACACACATATTATATATTCCCAAATAAAGTGTAATGGATACACTTACCACGTTCATAGATATAGTTATTTTTGTATCGATCGAAGTTATATTTTTATTCAAGAGCCTTACATCACGCCCAATATCATAGCACTCTCTTCAAAAGCGAGTTACGCTTGTGTTATGGGTAATATACAACGGACTACTCTGGGGCCGATCCCAGAAATTAAAAACAGAAAATTCGTTCCCAAAATTTAACACACCAGGAATCGAACCCTAAGCCTCTGCGTTGCAGTGAGGTAAGCTGGCAAAGCTTAGCCCGCTCAACCACAGAGGCCGTCAAATACATACGTAAATAAGTATAATAAAAAATAAATACGTAATACATACGCGAAAACTTAAGAAAATATTAATAAATACGTAGTCAAAAATACGTTTTAATATTCCCTCCCACCAAGTGGTGTCTCGAGCAGTAGTTCTTCCGCGTTGCGAAAGAATACCATATATTCTGAATCAATATAATTAATTACATTATTATGGGGACACGTTAAACTATATTTATTAATTTAGAAAAAGAAAACATTAATTTAAATAACTATTCATACAAATATTGTATTAAAATGATTACCACTTACACCAGAGTCTCGAGCAGTAGTTCTTCTGAGTTGCGAAAGAATTCCATATATTCTGAATCAATATAATTAAATACATTATTGTGGAGACACATTAAACCATATTTATTAATTTAGAAAAAGATAACATTAATTTAAATAACTATTCATTCAAATATTATATTAAAATGATCACCACTTACACCAGAGTCTCGAGCAGTAGTTCTTCTGAGTTGTGAAAGAATGGCATATATTCTGAATCAATATAATTAATTACGTTATTGTGGAGACACATTAAACCATATTTATTAATTTAGAAAAAGAAAACATTAATTTAAATAACTATTCATTCAAATATTGTATTAAAATGATCACCACTTACACCAGAGTCTCGAGCAGTAGTTCTTCTGAGTTGCGAAAGAATGGCATATATTCTGAATCAATATAATTAATTACGTTATTGTGGAGACACATTAAACCATATTTATTAATTTAGAAAAGAAAACATTAATTTAAATAACTATTCATACAAATATTATATTAAAATGATCACCACTTACACCAGAGTCTCGAGCAGTAGTTCTTCTGAGTTGCGAAAGAATGCCATATATTCTGAATCAATATAATTAAATACATTATTGTGGAGTCACATTAAACCATATTTATTAATTTAGAAAAAGAAAACATTAATTTAAATAACTATTCATTCAAATATTGTATTTAAATGATCACCACTTACACCAGAGTCTCGAGCAGTAGTTCTTCTGAGTTGCGAAAGAATGGCATATATTCTGAATCAATATAATTAATTACGTTATTATGGAGACACATTAAACCATATTTATTAATTTAGAAAAAGAAAACATTAATTTAAATAACTATTCATACAAATATTGTATTAAAATGATCACCACTTACACCAGAGTCTCGAGCAGTAGTTCTTCTGAGTTGCGAAAGAATGCCATATATTCTGAATCAATATAATTAAATACATTATTGTGGAGTCACATTAAACCATATTTATTAATTTAGAAAAAGAAAACATTAATTTAAATAACTATTCATACAAATATTGTATTAAAATGATCACCACTTACACCAGAGTCTCGAGCAGTAGTTCTTCTGAGTTGCGAAAGAATGCCATATATTCTGAATCAATATAATTAAATACATTATTGTGGAGTCACATTAAACCATATTTATTAATTTAGAAAAAGAAAACATTAATTTAAATAACTATTCATACAAATATTGTATTAAAATGATCACCACTTACACCAGAGTCTCGAGCAGTAGTTCTTCTGAGTTGCGACAGAATGCCATATATTCTGAATCAATATAATTAAATACATTATTGTGGAGTCACATTAAACCATATTTATTAATTTAGAAAAAGAAAACATTAATTTAAATAACTATTCATACAAATATCGTATTAAAATGATCACCACTTACACCAGAGTCTCGAGCAGTAATTCTTCTGAGTTGTGAATGAATGCCATATATTCTGAATCAATATAATTAATTACATTATTGTAGAGACACATTAAACCATATTTATTAATTTAGAAAAAGAAAACATTAATTTAAATAACTATTCATACAAATATTGTATTAAAATGATCACCACTTACACCGATATTTAGTTAAAGAGCACATGCCTCCGGGCTAACATCGAATTTAAATAAGCAATTATTCAGTACAGGCCCGGGCGTTGATTTATCGATCAATTTACATTTAGCACTGATTGTGTGCCGGAATTAAAATTATATGCGGATAATAATACTTTATTCGTCAGATATTTCGACCACATGTATCGACAATACAACCTTATTTTTAATTAGCTTCTGTCTGCGACTTCGTCCGCGTGGAATAGTTAAAAATAAAAGTAAGTTAATAAAACCCCCCGATTTTGAAACATTCTTCATTGGTGCTCCGCTCCTATTGGTCTTAGCGTGATGATATATAGCCTATAGCCTTCCTCGTTAAATGGGCTATCTAATACTGAAATATTTTTTCAAATCAGACTAGTAGTTCCTGAGATTAGCGCGTTCAAACAAACAAACCTTTCAGCTTTATATATTAGTATAAGATATAATGTGGCGACCGCGGGTAGAATTTTCTGGCAGCGTAAGCCGGTCTCAAGACTTTTTGAAAAAGTTAGAAGATTCTGGAGAAAAGACAAGGACAGATACATTTTAGAAAGGGATAGATGATTCTAGAATAGAAGGTTCAGGAAGGAAAAGACAGAGATAGATAGATGTTTTGAAAGGGATAAAGGAAGGAAAATATAAAAATCTAGGACCCGACTCTAGCGCCATCTACCGGTTCCAATTGTGAATCTAAGCCGTCCGGGAAGCCACTCAAATAGACACAAAATAAGCTTTTTTAAATACAGGCATTTGAGATCCTGGATATCATGTAGCAGCAGAGTGCTAGCCAAGACAAGTAAAACGAGCCCAAATACGACGGGTCTATCTTGTTTAGTATAGGAGTTCCTATGGCCACCTTCCGACTCCATCATCAGATTAACTCCATGGTACCATATTATTGCATTGTCACACGATATACATACACGTGCAAAATTTCAGCTCAATCGGAAACCGGGAAGTTGGTCAAATTTAACTTGCAAGATTCTATCCGAACTTCATACATAGGTACAACCATTGCAAGTTTAATAAAAGCTTGTAATAAAAACATCAAAATCGATCCAGGAGATTAAGAGGATTCTAGAACCCGATTCCAGCGCCACCTACTGGTTTCAACTGTGAATTTAAATCATCCCAGGGCCAACTCAAACACGCACAAATATTAAATTAAAATCAGTTAAGTCGTTCTCAAGTCAAGCGCTTACACACATTTCTATGATTCATTCGTGTATATTGTTACGAGTTGCAGGACTCGAATTAAAATATCGTTGGAATTACTATAGAATTTATTAGAACCATACAAACACGTATGACACAGGTATAAATATAACTGAACACAACCAGTCCAAACGTAATACGTCACTAACGTCTTGCTTCACTTGTGGCTATCTATCGCTAGACTGCCGATCTCTCCATTGGGCCATTGCTCTATACTGCACCGATACAATATATCTGCCCGACCGCGTGACCGAATTTCTTAGAATCCGTTCGACAAACGTGGCTAATGACTGCCATAAAAGATTACAATACACAATGGGGCGTTTTCTAATCACAAATTTTAAACACAAAGTAAACAAAATAAGTCCAAATGCGGAAAGGTAATAAAGTGTGCTTTTATGGTATGCAGGTGTGAATCCACTTTTGTCGGCGTGTAGGTTGTAACAATATATATATTAAAGATTAATATCTATTCGTTGCGGCAGTTTTCCACCGTATTTCATTGCTCCTTCTATTCTCCCTTAAGAAAAATGTCTTCTATTTTTCTTCAATACCGGCAGCTACCTTCGTCTTTGATATGTCAAATCGTTTTCTCACTAAATCACGAGTGGTAGGAAGTGTCAGGAATTGCGTAGGGAAGTCATGGGTGACATACTGTCATGTTATGCGAATGGCCTACGTGTATAGGATTCTGCTTGCAGACCACCATGGGTGCAGGAATCCTATTCTATACTCGTATTTCATTTTATATTAAGACACTGGTATCGTCAAGTTATTAATCTATAATTCTATATCAATAAATTAAACATATTGAATATATTGTGAATAAGAGCTATCAGTTGCTTGGTTTTATTATCAGAGTCACGAAAAATTTTAAAAACCCGAATAGTCTGATACATCTCTATAAAAGCCTCGTCAGATCTCTTCTAGAATATGGTATTCCCATATGGTCGCCGATCTACTATGTTCACTTAAACAGAATCGAAGCCGTCCAAAAGAGATGCCTACAATTTTTATCCCACAAACATAATTTTGGCCGATCAGTCACAAGTTATGATAATAGACTCACTAAATTTAAATTACAAAAACTGTGTACCCGTAGACAGCATATTGATTTAATGTTATTACATAAAATTCTTCACTCATGCATAGACAGCCCATATCTTTTGAATTGCCTTAACATAAATACGAATTACAGAAGACGGAATCCACCACCATTTTTGCCTTGCGAGCCTACAAAAGTAATACATCTTATTACAACCCAATGAGCAGAATGTGTCGTCTATATAATGAGTTGGTCAGCGATAATCTCAATTTAGATATATTTAATTGTAACACTAGAGAGTTTAAGCGATTGATTAGAACAATAAATTCTCTGGCATATATTAATTCTTTTGTTATCATCAAACATATTTCAAAGAATCTAAACTACTGTATGGTATACTATTATTTATGTAACGCTATATCTGTATTTTGAATTTCCTGTATTCACGTGTTTAGGAATACGACTTAGATTTTAAAATTGTGTTAAAAATACTTAGATTTATTTATAGTTGTATTTTGTTGTGTGAAATAAATATATAAATAAAATAAAACCAAGCTGTCTTGTCGGGTTTCTAAACAATTGCCAAAATTTCAATGGGAACTGCTATGTATACGATGCCTGACCATAAAATTAAATGAGTGTAAGAATTTTTATCTGTCATTCTATATGAATGTTTCTCTGGAATAGGTTTGGGGACGGATCAAAAAATTTCGATGCAAATTTTCGAGTTTATTTCTTTTTTTTTTAATGGCAGTAGATCAGCAGACAGGCAGACGGCCCACATGATGGAAAGCGATTACCATCGCATATGGACATTTGCAACAGCAAGTTGCTACAAATGCGCTGCTGCTCTCTTAAGGGAAACTGGATCCTGGTCACTAATGCCGGAACACAACTCAAGGTTGTTATGGCGACATTCTTTAGACCAGGGGTGGTAGCCATAGCCCTACCACCTGGCTGTGGGTTGTTTTGTCGCCTCTTACGACAGGCCGCCCGGCCGCAGGAAATTATATAAGTTAGATAAGTTGCATTTCCTCATGCTTTTCCGGAATTGATTGATAATTGGATATAATGCATAAACATTCGTATTAAATATCAATGAAATACTATGCGCCATCTAATGATTGGCATCAATTTATTCAACGTGTTAATATTTCTTTATTTTGCAGCTATACAGTTAGATTGTATGTATAATAATATTATATTATAATAGTTGCCAATTGTTGAGGGGGAAGGAGTGCCAACAATGTTTAGTGTAGTCTATTTATTTCAAAATGGACTCCTACAGAGTACTTATTAGTAGTTGAAATTCGACCATAATCATTAATTTAAATCATAAGTCATACATACATACATAACTTCACGCCAGTTCCCTTGCGGTGTAGGCACGAACAACAGAGCGCCATTCAGGCTTATTCTTACACACCTGACTTGCCTCTTTGACATTCATAACTCTTGTCATGCACGCTCGTATGTTCTTAAGGCTCCTGACATCACCTTCTGCTAGTACACGATCAATTTGATCATGGAAGGTGTGTCGTGGCCTTCCACGACTTCTGCATCCATCCACCTTTGCATTGTATATCTGTTTAGTCATTCTTTCTTTCTCTCATTCCTTTCCTTACCTTCACCCCGACACTCTCTTTCAGACCAACTCTCTTAAATCATAAGATTGAACATTATTAAGGTTCTGTTGTCAAAGACTATACTTCTATAATCACAGATTTCGCCAAGGCTACACTGTTAATTTGACTTTAACGATAAACAAAACAGTATATATGCGTGTTTGTTTGGTAGTCAGTGTAATGTTTTTTTATTTATTGATTTAATGTATTTCTTATGCATAATTTTTAAAAAATATTAGCATTCTGCACTCCTTCTCTATATAAACTATAAGTGTGCGAAATTTCATACTCCTCCGTCCGCGCAATTTTCGTAAAAAGGGATACAAAGTTTTTGCTGTGTTTTTTCTTCACGTATTAATATATAGATTTATGAGCGTATCGTCGCTTCCAACGCAATTTTTATTACTTTTAAAAGAGAACTAGCGACACGAGAAACTCTCCAGCGACATAACTATGACATGTAGACACACAATAATACGTTGTCTGTTTATATATATAAATATTGTTTAAATTGCCAAAATTACAACGAAAACTGCGAAGTAGCAACGTCGGTGTTTAAGTCACATCATGGCGTTTGGTTGCGCGCCGTGCGAATAGGACACGGGACGAGCTGAATAACACGCGTCATCGCTGTGTATGCGATCCAAAGGCGGATAGATGTGCGAGGGCAAACGTCATTGACAGTTGCTATATTGCGAATTTTCAGTACGCAGATGAAATCACGTGCGGGTGCTAGTATAATATACAGAATAGGGCCATATCGCTCTGACACAGCGGGGGTTGCCGCAGCACTATGCTTAATTCATCGACAATTTTTTGCTCTAAAATTGCGCAAATGGACAGACAGCTCCTTTTTATATTAATAACATTAGGAATGCAGTATTCCTGCAATCGTCGGCATTTTAATAAATTTATGTTAAATATTTTTTATAAGTTTATGCACTCACAGTCTCTAGGGAGACCGGCAAGCCTATCTACTCTCCAACAATAAAAAAAATGTCCCGACAGCATATGTCTAACTATTATAATTATACCACTATAAGTGTTATTTTATTTTAAAAATTTAATTAAAATGCCGCCGCTAGAAAGGGCTCTTTATTTGTATCTTGGTATTTATCCTTATCAAAATAAATTATTTCATATTCAAGACTGCGTCAATACCTTTATATAACTTTTTGAATTATTGAATTCGGACATCCCATTCGAAAGATATCATGAGTTTAAAAATGTAAGTATTAGAACACGCGACCGTGACGCTTTTTCGTGAGCGAAAAATCGTAAGACCCCGCCTATATAGAAGTTTCACTTCAATAATAATATTACCTACGTTATTATAATTATACAATGCAAAAGTGGATGGATGCAGAAGTCGTGGAAGGCCACGACACACCTTCCATGATCAAATTGATCGTGTACTAGCGGAGGGTGATGTCAGGAGCCTTAAGAACAGACGAGTGTGCATGACAAGAGTTATGAATGTCAAAGAAGCAAGTGAGGTGTGTAAGAGTGGGCCTAAATGGCGCTCTGTTGTTCGTGCCTGCCCCGCAGGGGAACTGGCGTGAAGTTATGTATGTATTATAATTATAAAAGAGAAATATATTTAACGCAGGTTGTTATCCATACAGGAACGAAGAAAGAGTACAATTTCCTGCGGCCGGGCGGCCTGTCGTAAGAGGCTACAAAACAACCCACAGCCAGGTGGTAGGGTATAAGCCCGTCTGGATGGCTACCACCCCTGGTTTCGCTTATGCTGCCGTAACAACCTTGAGTTGTGTTCCAGCATTAGTGGCCATGCTCCCTTTAGAGAGTAGCAGTGCATTTGTAACGCTTTTGGTGTTGCAAATGTCCATAGGCGATGGTAACCACCTTCCATCGGGTGGATCGTCTACTTGTCTACTGAACTCATGCAATAAAAAAAAGTTCAACAGCGAATCTAAGCTTTACCACTTATGTTTTATTTATTTAGATCTTAGGTACTTACCTAAGTTATTAAGTTATTTTAAGAGTTACACATAAGAATTACTTGTTATAACCGATATTGTAGTTTTTCCATATAATTTGAATCGTTTTATAGGGACAACAAATTGGAACGCTTTTATTATGTTTTGTTCGTATCAAAAATGTATGTGTGGCCATTAGAAAGGCGAACTAGAAAAGCTTAAGGATTTTTGTATTTTTATTTATTTATTGCAGGAGCTCAGCAGACAGGCAGACGGCCCACTTGATGGAAAGCGGTCACCATCGCCTATGGACATTTGCAACACCAAAGGTGCTACAAATGCGCTGCTGCTCTCTTAAGGGAGACTGGAACCTGATCACTAATGCCGGAACACAACTCAAGGTTGTTATGGCGACATACTTTAGACCAGGGGTGGTAGCCATCGAGTCGGGCAAATGCCCTACCACCTGGCTGTGGGTTGTTTTGTCGCCTCTTACAACAGGCTGCCCGGCCGCAGGAAATTGTATTATTTCTCCGTTCCTGCACGGATAAGGTTGTTGTCATTCAAAATCTAGTTACAGATACCTTATACCTATAGATGTCGTGGAAGCATACTAAGGAATCATAATCGAGCAGAAAAATAAATAAATCGTAACACAAGCTTTCGACATAGTTGGTGTAATAACTGCGTTCATGTTTTTACGGAAGATTGCGACCAAACAAAACTTTAAATCATTTCATTTCCATGAATATTTAGAAGAAACTTATCACGTCTTTTGTTTTTCAGAACACCAAATTGGGTACTCGACAGTTTAATAAACAGAGATATCATTATATTAATACATAAAGCAAAAACTTTGTATACCCCTTTTTACGAAAATTGCGCGGACGGAGGAGTATGAAACTTCGCACACTTATAGTTTATATAGACAAGAAGCGACGAATGCAAATATATTTTTTAAATTATGCATAAAAAATACATTAAATCAATAAAAAAAAACATTACACACACTACCATGTATTTGAAACACACACGCACATACGCTTTTGTTTATTGTTAAACTCAAATTAACAGTGTAAGCCTTGGCTTAATCTGTGATTATAGAAATATAGTCTTTGACAACAAATTATTATGGTCGAATTTCGACAACGGGCGACCACTAGTTTTTATTAAATTGTAATTCTTTCTCCCTTCTTGCACGGTTAAAAAAGAATCCTATTGTGAACTTTTGAAAGCAAGATGATACCAAGACATTTAAAACCATGCTTTTTTAATGTACGTTGGTTTAGACTTGATTATAAAATATGTCAAATCTATCTTTTATCTATGTATTATAACTAAACAGTAGAAACTAAATAGTAGAAATGTATGTACGCGCATAACTTGAGAACTACTTTACCGATTTTGATGAAATCTTTTGTATGTGTTTGAGTGTGTCCCCGAATGGTTTAGATTTACAATTGGAACCAGTAGGTGGCGTTGGGATCAGATTCTAGGATCCCCTGATCTCCTGGACTGATTTTGATGATGTTTTTTGTGTGTCTGAGTCCCTGGATGGTTTAGATTCAGAATTGTAATCGGGCGTTGGGATCGGGTTCTAGGATCCTCCTAATCTCCTGAAACGATTTTGATGATATTGCTTTTGTGTGTCTGAATGGTTCTCCTGATGGTTTAGATTCACAATTGATAGTTTACGTCTGCTGGAACCTCTAGTATATTATTATAATTGTAAAGTTGTATTTTTTTTTTCTGGAAATAAAACGCGCTTTATGAAAACGCTCATTTTCAAGCCCTACTCATGATATATTCAGTTATTATCCCGTCAAATCCTGAGCGACCGATGTGAAAATCACAATTTATGGACTTCGACTTATATATAACACGTGTTATACAAAAAAACAAGTGACGTAACCACATCGTTATGATCGTGATATGCTGCACTTATAAGTTTTTCTTTTAAGAGTCAAGAAATCGAGCTGACAGTTCAGTAATGAAAATTAGTTACCACAACTAAGGTAGTGTTACGAGTTGCAGGACTCGAATTAAAATGCCGTTGGAATTATTATAGAGTTTATTAGAACTATACAAACAAGTATAACACAGGTACAAATATAACCGAACGCAACAAGTCCAAACGTAATGCAGAAGATCGTAATTCAATAACACGCGCAAAGTCCGTCACTAAATAGATTACCGAATGTACGCAATTCTTGCTTCGTCGTGGTTATCGCTCGACTGCCTCGTCCCTCAATCGAGGCATTCCTTTATACTGCACAGATGCAATATGTCTGCCTGGCCGCGTGACCGAATTTCGTAGAATCAGTTTGTACTTTAAAGCCGACACACTGTTTACCAGGTGGTAGGGCATTTGCCCGACTGGATGGCTACCACCCCTGGTCTAAAGTATGTCGTCATAACAACCTTGAGTTGTGTTCCGGCATTAGTGACCAGGTTCCAGTCTCCCTTAAGAGACCAGCAGCGCATTTGTAGCAACTTCGGTGTTGCAAATGTCCATAGGCGATGGTGACCGCTTTTCATCAAGTGGGCCGTCTGCCTGTCTGCTGATCTCCTGCAATAAAAAAAAAAAACACCTGACTAATGACTGCCATAAAAGATTACAATACACAATGGGCTGTTTTATAATCACAAAATTTAAACACAAAGTAAACAAAAGAAGTCAAAATGCCGAAAGGTAATAAAATGTGTTTCTACAGGTATGCAGATGTGAATTTGTCTTTGTTGGCGTCTAGGTCTGTCAAATTTAATTAGGCGTTTAATTAATTATTAGAAGGTAAGAAATATACACATTTACTTTGACATTTAGTAAATGTATCACGATTTCTACAGAGAGTTTTTAACAAATTTCCTGTACTTATTTATTTTAATGTATTTTACTTCACGAGGAATTTAACTCAATAAGAAGCACCTACGTTCCGTCTGAAACTTTTTGAAGTGATAACTTCTTATGGGAGGGCAAACCGCTTCGTTACGTAACGCGTTACGGCGCCAGTCTGTCTGGCTTCCCTTTCTCTCACGCATACGACAGCAGTAAGCAGACTCTTTACCCACATCGCTAGTCGTATTTCGGTGATTAAATTAAATAATGATACTAATAATGTACATACAAAAAATCCTAATGTACATATTCAAGAATTGTAACTAAGAATTAAATATATTTTATAATCAATGAAATATTTTATTAATAAATAACCTTTCCTTACATTGTCATATTAATATACATACAATTTAAGTAGCAAATTAAGCTTTTCTCAAGTTAAACAATTTCAATATTAAATAGTTCAACTTAGATTAGTGTAAGCTATCACTTCTGTCGGGCGTCCCGAGACGCACACGTTTGATTTTTTACATACATACATACATACATAACTTCACGCCAGTTCCCTTGCGGGGTAGGCACGAACAACAGAGCGCCATTTAGGCTTATTCTTACACACCTCACTTGCTTCTTTGACATTCATAACTCTTGTCATGCACGCTCGTCTGTTCTTAAGGCTCCTGACATCACCTTCTGCTAGTACACGATCAATTTGATCATGGAAGGTGTGTCGTGGCCTTCCACGACTTCTGCCTCCATCCACTTTTGCATTGTATACCTGTTTAGTCATTCTTTCCACATGCCCGAACCACTGGAGCATTCCTTTCCTTACCTTCACCCCGACACTCTCTTTCAGACCAACTCTCTTTCTTACTTCGTTATTGATTTGATTGTTGATTTTTTAATGCTATAATTTTTAAGTAAGTAATATTACAAAAATAAGTGAACACTCATACAGACAAAACTCAACACTCCATTTTATCTAATTACGTACCGATATAAAATATTAGTGCTGGCATCACGTCGATCTGTAATATCGATAAACCCAAGTGTTAGTACGGTATCAGTCGATAATTATAGTTCGACGCTATGAAGTAGTTACAAATCGATCGGATCGATTCACCGCCGAATCAATTACCAGATAATCACCGGTGCTGCTGTAATCATCTTTTCTTATTTGTCATTCATCGAAATTGCCACGGGCGTGGTCCAAGTGAGGAATCGACGTAGGACGCCTATAAAATGTATGGATGTAATTTGAGTAAAATATTTCATGAAAATGGGGTGTTGAAAGTATTACAAGAGAAGAATTTCTTTTTTTTTTATCGCTGCAGTACAGCAGACAGGCAGACAGCCTGGTTTGCAGCACTAGAGGTGTTGCAAATGTCTTTATCGAGACATCGCGAAATGGTTGGTAGATGTCGCACGCAGTCGGTCTTTGTGGTTGGTTCGACTCCTATATATTCTAAGTCATGACAAAATAGGATTAAAAATCTTGCCAAAAAATTAAAGTTTATAATTAATAAATAAAAAATAGGGGTTGATCGTAGCGGGTTGGAAATTTAGGGTTGTATGTATTTTTTAATGCTGTACCCTAAAAAAGTAAAAATCTAAAAATTAAAAAAAAAAATTGGGTGGACTACCCTTAACATTTAGGGGGATGAAAAATAGGTGTTGACCGATTCTCAGACCTACTCAATATGCACACAAAATTTGATGAGAATCGATCAAGCTGTTTCGGAGGAGTATGGTAACTAACACTGTGACAGGAGAATTTTATATATTAGATATAATATGTAATATCAGCCCATAAACGTCCCACTGCTGGGCTCGGGCCTCCCATTATAGGGGGAACGGGCAGTATACCCGCCACGCTTGTCCAAGGCGGCTTGGCAAGTTTGACACATCAGTTATCTCGATGTGCAGGTTGCATCACGATGTTTTCCTTCGTCATCGTTGGCACGTCGTAATTGTAACAATATGTACATTAGATCAGAAAACTGACTAAGTGATGCGTTGAGTTTGGGACGCGTGCGCTAGCCATGACGCTACCACGACTTGGATTAGTTCGATTCCAGGCATCGTAAATTTCGTAAAACGAATTTTCCGTTATGTACTCTGGTCTGGGTGTCTGGGTTAGATCCCAGAGTAGTCCGTGGTATATTACCCATAACACAAGCGTAACTTGCTTAGCAACATTTTTTTGCTATATCTTCGGACCACAAGCTCTAATGCCAATGAAATTTTTGATCATTTTTACACTTTATTATTTACTTTTATTTATTTGACAGAAACATCAGAGGACTTTTGCACGCGATGCCATAGCGACATACTTGTTAGTAAATTGCAATGACAGCACCAAAAAAGCAACCTCAGCGCTATATTTTCGGCTATATTCGGCTATTCCACGAAAAAAAATGTTATTTATCGTAATAAAAGTATCCTAAATCCTCTGTGTCGAGTTAAATTTGAATACGTTCAGCAGTATTCACATACCACTCTGCCAGACACACATAGAAATTCTTAAAATAATTGTATGAACCAACTAGTATTGAACAAGTATTGAACCAACCAACACCCCCTCATTTTTGACTATTTTTTATACATTCCACAAATTCGAACCTCCTGTAAATTTATTATATTTATTAAAATATAGTTAAAAAAATACTCTAAGTTACTACCAGTAACATCAGCTATCTACCAGTCAAAGTCCCGTCTAAATGGGTCCAACAGTCAGACAAAAAGTTTAAAGACTCATTGATATAAATAATACATACATTGATATGATATAATTGAAGGCCTCTGTGGTTGAGCGGGCTAAACCTTTGCCGGCCTACCTCACTGCAACGCAGAGGCTCCAGGTTCAATTCCTGGTACAGTAAATTTCGGAAACGTATTATCTCCGTTATTTCCTATGGTCTGGGTGTCTGGGATCGGCCCCAGAGTAGTCCGTTGTATATTATCCATAACACAAGCGTAACTTGCTTAATTTTGGGATGTACAATATGTGTGTTTGTCTGCCGATTATTATTTATATATTTATATATGATGTGATTTTAAGGTTTTAAAGTAATTAAAACTCAATATATTTTAACGGAGCACTGTATTTGTATTCGTAGGTTTTGAGAATTGACAGCAGAGTGAATGTTCATTAGTGCTGTGACAATATGCAACTATATGACTAAAAAATAGTGATGTGACAGTTCTTTAAATTTACTATTTTAACCATTATTATTATACATACTTTCATTTAGTAAAAATACGTTATTTTGACACTACAATTAAATTAAATTAAATACACTTTAATTTTATTTATCTCTATGTATAAATTAGTTGAGAATACCCAAATATGTATTATATTAAAAAAAAATTAAACATAATAATCTCATGACGTACACCATACACGAGAACTACTACTTTAACCCATAACATAATAGATTTAAACAAACATTCCTATTACGCTTGGCACTTACAAAAAACATGATTACACCAGATAGAGCTGTTACCAACTGATCATTCTAATAATGATAGTGTTTAACACCATTGATAGCCGCATCCCGTTTAATTTTAAGGTTCAGTCGTTTTACTTCTACGCTTAATGTAGTTGAAATAATTTTGTATCTAGTTGTTGCGGACAGAGAGCACCCCCGACCCGCCCGCCGGAGCACACCTACTCTCCGCGCCCCACATACCGCCGACGCATATAGCTCGCACAATTAGCAGCTAGGCGTCGGACGGAACGTGGGTTATATAAGAAAGGCTCACTCTCACTTACGTACTTACTTACTAATACGTGCTTCTTCTATGTGACGTGATTATTATATCTATAATAATAATCGTATAGTCCAGTCTATATCGAGTTTCATTTTAAAAGAAGCAACTGCCACCAATACTAGTACTATGTCTTAATGACAAAATCAAAGTATAACAAGTTAAATTCCAATTAAATAGAATAAATAAACAAATGAGTGCCGTGGTTGCGTAATGGCTAGCAAACGCATTCCAAAATCAAAGGGCGCGCGTTCGAATCCTGACCGGAACGCATTCACCAGTTAGGCAGTTTTCTGACGGTGCAGGAAAACATCGTGACAAAAACCTGCATCGAGATAACCAATGTGTCAAATGTTCTGTGCAGGAACGGAGAAAAAATACAATTTCCTGCTGCCGGGCGGCCTGTCATAAGAGGAGACAAAACAACCCACACTCAAGTGGTAGGGTATCTGCTCGTCTGGATGGCTACCACCCCTGGTCTAGACTATACCGTCATAACAACCTTGAGTTGTGTTCCGGCATTAGTGACCAGGTTCCAGACTCCTTCCACAGAGCAGCAGCGCATTTGTAACGCCGTTGGTTTTGCAAATGTCCATAGGCGATGATAACCGCTTACCTTTAGGTGAGCCGTCTGCCTGTCTCCTGAACTAAAGCAATAAAAAAGCCTGCCAAGCTGCCTTGGACAAGCGTGGCGGATATACTGTCCGTTTCTTAATAGTGGGAGGCTTGAGTCCAGCAGCGCGACATTTGTGGGCTGTTATTATTATATAAGTTAAATCCCTGTAAATCTTTATAAACGTGGTAGAGCCATACTGAAATCATTATAGTGTGATACCACGCTCTCGCGGAATATCGGCGTGAAACGGTTAGTTCAGAGCTAATTCTGTCACACGATGAGTGAAAATTGCAATGGCATATTTCCTCTTCCCCATCACATCTTCCCTATCCCACTCCTCCTGTCCTAGACCCCCTATCTAATTCTAAAGGTTGGCAACGCGTTTGTTTCGCTCCTGGTGTTGCAAACGTAATATAAGCGAAGGTAACCCACCTTTCATTAGGTGAGGCGTCTGCCAGTTCACCATATTTGCAATATCTTTCCAATTTTAATATTGTCTATTGCTACACAATATACACTGTATAGATAGATAGACAAAACTTTCTTGCTCAGCTAATAAATATATATATAAATATTTTTTTTATTGCAGGAGTTCAGCAGACAAGCAGACGGCCCACTTGATGGAGAGCGGTTACCATCGCCTATGGACATTTGCAATACTAAAGGTGCTACAAATGCGCTGCTGCTCTCTTAAGGGAGATTGGAACCTGGTCACTAATGCCGGAACACAACTCAAGGTTGTTATGTCGACATGCTTTAGACCAGGGGTGGTAGCCATCCAGTCGGGCAAATGCCCTACCACCTGGCTGTGGGTTGTTTTCTCGCCTCTTACGACAGGCCGCCCGGCCACAGGAAATTGTATTCTTTCTCCTTTCCTGCACGGATGAAAATAAAAAAATAAATAATTACAAAAAACAAAAAATCTACGATTACAATATTGTCATGGTAAAAATAATAGACGGCCTTATCGCTCAAAGCAATCTCTTCCAGGCAACCTAACTTAAAGAATATTTTAAACTAATTTGGCGATATAGGTACAGCGCATACCTACTGCTACTATATTTTAATTTATATAATAATAATAATAATATCAGCCCATAAATGTCCCACTGCTGGGCTCGGGCCTCCCATTATAGGGGGAACGGACGTATACCCGCCACGCTTGTCCAAGGCGGCTTGGCAGGTTTGACACATCGGTTATCTCGATGTGCAGGTTGCATCACGATGTTTTCCTTCACCGTTATTAGCACGTGGTAATTGTAAGAATATGTATATTAGATCAGAAAACTGACTAAGTGGTGCATGCGTTCCGGCCAGGATCGAACCCGCGCCCTTTGAGTTTGGGACGCGTGCACTAGCCATTACGCTACCACGACTCCACCACGATTTTAATTTATGATATGATGAAATTCTAAACATGCCGTGTCTGTACATTGAAGCTATTAAAAAAAAAACAACTGGAATACAGTATATAAACGATGGAGAACACGATGCATTTTTTTTTTAGATTTCTTGCTTATTTGTTCGGGATTCACGTAAAAACTACCGAGCCGATTTCGATGCGATTTCGCTGATCGGCAGCGAATTCTTAGACTCAAACTGCGCTGCTTTTTATCCCGGGAGCGGTTTATAGTTTTTCGGGTGCATAACAATTAGCTTATTTCTACACAGTTACGACTAAGACGATGGCTTGCATTTTTTTTAAATGCTACGGTACTTTGGGCGCCGGGAATCCCGCGGGAATTTGAAGTCAAACGTGGACGAAGTCGCGGGCATATCCTAATAAAATATATAAAACAATATATAAAAATTGCACGTAATGGCATATTAAATAATCTTATACTAATATATAAAGCTGAACAGTTTGTTTATTTGTTTAAACGCGCTAATCTCAGGAACTACTGGTCTGATTTGAAAAATTCTTTCAGTGTTGGATAGCCCATTTATCGAGTAAGGCTATAGGCTATATATCATCACGCTAAGACCAACAGGAGCAGAGCAGCAATGAAAAATATTTCAAAATCGGGGACGTTTTGAAAACAAATTCCACGCGGACAGCTTCGCGGGCGCTATAGTTCTTTGAATTACCTATAAATTATACACAAAGCATACGGAACCAATGTTTAATAAACAATTAACCCGCTTAACTTGATTTTTTATTCACGACCCCGACTGTACTTTCACGAAGACGCTCCTAAAAAGAAAGTACAGTCGTGGAAAAAAGAAAATTATGCGTTGCGCCCGCGGCACAACCGCGACTCGGAAACAAAATGTACAATTCATAATTATCGACCTGCGTTTCGGGTTGAGATGGTATCGATAAATTTAAATATCGATCGGAAATTTAAAAGATTTGTACAGGAATCAAAATCGATACTACTGAATTGCTGCAAGAGAAGTTTTTATAAAACAATTTGAGATTATAAACAATGAACTAAATTAGACAAGTAGTGCTGTGAATAAACATGCTCATAACCGAAGTGAATTAATTTGAAAATTTATAAATCTAAAAAATCGCCTACTACTTGCTTTATATACAAACGTGTTAGATTTAATGTATAAAATCAATAATCTTATCCGTTCAGGAACGGAGAAAGAATACAATTTCCTGCGGCCGGATGGCCTGTCGTAAGAGGCGACTTAACAACCCACAGCCAGGTGGTAGGGCATTTGCCCGACTGGATGGCTACCACCCCTGGTCTAAAGCATGTCGCCATAACAACCTTGAGTTGTGTTCCGGCATTAGTGACCAGGTTCCAGTCTCCCTTAAGAGAGCAGCAGCACATTTGTAGCAACTTTAGTGTTGCAAATGTCCATAGGCGATGGTAACCGCTTTCCATCAAGTGGGCCGTCTGCCTGTCTGCTGATCTCCTGCAATAAAAAAAAAGGTATTTGTGTATTTATTATTTACCCTTTCACAGGTTTTAAATGTGACAAAATAGATCATTACTTTGCACCAAAAAAATTGCAAATAAGAGAAAATTTAAATGCGTATGTATACCTTTTATATGTATATAATTATATGAACTAGTGGTTGCCCGTGGTCGAAATTCGACCATAATAATTTTTTGTCAAAGACTTATACGTCTATAATCACAGATTTCGCCAAGTCTACACTGTTATATGCATGTCTGTGTGAAATACATGGTGGTGTGTGTAATGTTTTTTTATTTATTTATTTAATGTATTTTTTATACATAATTAAAAAACAATATTAGCATTCGTCACTTCTTCTCTATATAAACTATAAGTGTGCGAAATTTCATACTGCTCCGTCTGCGCAATTTATGTAAAAAGGGGTAGAAAGTTTTTGCTTCGCGTATTAATATATAGATAATCGAATTTCGATAGATATACAGATACTTAAGACGTCAGAGATTAACATTAATTTCAGAAAATGTGTTACAACAAAGTCAACTTTTTTTTTATTGCAGGAGTTCAGCAGACAGGCAGACGGCCCACTCGATGGAAAGTGGTTACCATCGCCTATGGACATTTACAACACCAAAGGTGCTACAAATTCGCTGCTGCTCTCTTAAAGGAGACTGGAACCTGGTCACTAATGCCGGAACACAACACAAGGTTGTTATGGCGGCATACTCTAGAACAGGTCTGGTCCCGATCCAGTCAAGCAAATACCCTACCACCTGGCTGTGGGTTGTTTAGTCGCCTCTTACGACAGGCCGCCAGGCCGCAGGAAATTGTATTCTTTCTCCGTTCCTGCACGGATAGACTAACAGTATTTTTATCATTATTTTATTACATTGTCATCTACCCAATTGTTTTGTGCAATGACGTGTACGAACTTCAAGGCGATGTTTATGTTTTGATCATACATATAAATATCCTCGTCGGGTATTTCGCAAATTTTAACACTATCGATAAATCTGGAAGCGGGACCTCTTCATTGAGCAATTACCACCGCGATGAGCGTAAAGTTTACTTTGCAGACATCAAAGGCGCCGCGTTCACCGATATTCGCGCCCGAATTTCCCATAATCGAGGCCCCATACCTGACGGTTTCATGACTTTATATGGCACTGAATATTATATTTAATTAATTGCATTTACATAAAATCAATCATAATGTGAAAGGTGTTTTAATTCTACTTAATATAATGTATATGAACGCAGAAGAAAAATACAAAGTAGCAATATTAGTTATTTAATGTAGTACATACATACATAACTTCACGCCAGTTCCCTTGCGGGGTAGGCACGAACAACAGAGCGCCATTTAGGCTTACTCTTACACACCTCACTTGCTTCTTTGACATTCATAACTCTTGTCATGCACGCTCGTCTGTTCTTAAGGCTCCTGACATCACCTTCTGCTAATTGATGCGTGATTTAGACGTTTATATGATCTAAGGTAGTAGCTTTGATTTAAAACCTAACCTGCCTGTGGAAATATAAAATAATTATCATTCTTACAATATAAAAAAAACATAGACAATAATTAATTCACATCTATACATATAAATAAAATTTAAGTGTCTGTTTGTAATGTCAAAATAAATGTGAAAAAAGCCAGGGGGATTAATTCGGAGCAGCAGATAGCGAAAATACATTTTTTAGATTTTTTGTCTGTCCTGTCTGTCTGTCTGGATGTTCCGGCTAATCTCTGAAACGTATTTGACGGAACTTTCACTGGATGATAGCTGACGTCAGAAGGAGTAAATTAGGCTGCTTTGAAAATTAGGGTTCTGTGAGAAAAATCCACGCGGATGAAGTCACAGTCCCAGCTAGTATAAAATAAAACAATATTCACATTACATATTTGGCAAATATAAAAAAAAATGATATTTGATACTGAAGAATCGGGTAGAAAATTAAATTAAATATCACACGACCACACACTAAAAAAACTATAATATATTATGATTAGTAACGTTTAACTACGTTTTAACGGTTTTAAGCGCGGTGTTTTATTTCGTTTTTATCCCGACGCTTCGGCCACTTTTCAGTAGTCGTGATATATAGCCGAAATAAAATAAAATACCACGCTTAAAACCGTTAAAACGTATTTTTATTATATAATATATTTATTTAATTAAATATTAGACTACGTAGTTTAGATATCTTTGATACTGGGTTTCCTTTGTTTGATATTACTCATAAAAATGTATCATTTGAAATTATTTCTAAGCTTGCGTGTATATAATACCGCCACCGTGCCCCCAAACTGTAGTGACATAGTTTGACCGCACCGCCAATATGTTGCCGACGCGCCGGTACCATGCTGCCACCGCGCCGGCGCTGTCCTATGAAGCAAGCGTCAGCGGTATGAGCGGGCGAACAACGCACATATATCTAAGAAAATCACACAGTAGCAGCGCGGTGGCGGCACCGTCTACATAAGTGCTAACCGTGCATTAATAATAATATATTTGGTCACGAATTAATTGAAATATTTTCATTTTATTTTATGCCTATATTTTATATAAGTTCTCCTAACAAACATATTTCCATATTTTATCGAATAAACGTATTTAGGTATGGCAAGTGTAATAATATAATTATTCTCTGTTTGCAGGTAAGTGGCAACATCGATTCATCTGTCATCGGATGGAGGTAGGGCCTTTTCCTTTCTCCCCTGCCCAAACAATTATTTTGTGTTGTTTATAAAAGTCATTAATATCGCATACACTGCGAATTGTAATCGAAACGGTTAATGAAAGGTTTGTATCAGTTCGTTAGCTGTATATAGGGTTGGCAATATCTATTATTTCGAAATAAAAAGTAAAAATTAAATTAGTAATTTAAATAAACCTAGATAAAAAAGGTCTTAAAACAAAGAAAAATATAATGTATTTGTTGTCCCTTTAACTTTATTATTTGTATCTAGTAATATTTTTTTTTACGAAAAATATACAATGCAACGATATTGTAGGGCGAGCCCCGATAGGGTGAAGGAGTAAGATGGAATGATCCTCTGTCTCAAAGGAAGATCTTCCAGCGAGGCTAATGTTGTTCCTCGCAGGCCTAGGCCCATCTGTTATAGTTGAAATTTTGTACATATTCTTTGTATGTTTCGGGAAACGTTTGTGTCGCGGCACGATTCACTAAAAGAAGGTACACACCGGTCCAGCCGTAATATCAAAATTGCCTATGACAAACGCTCTTTGTCTACGGCCAACCGCCAATATTCGAAAATCAAGAACGGACCGACGACGAAAAACTGTACGAGCAAAAAAATTTATTGTCAATTCGCAACATATTAAAATATACGCATATTTCAAGCCAAAGGGTGCTTCATTGAAGACTTCCTACGCTTCAGTTTGTGACATCAATAATTGCACAGCGCCATCTATTGGCTTGGAAGTGTTTCACTGCAATATAAATAATACGTAAAGAAATAAAGAAAAACTTAATTTGAGAAATAGCGACGTAATTACATACCTTATACATAATTATACACAAAGCATATTTTGATAATTTGTATGCCGCATTTTCAGCAAACAAGGTTCGCACTCAGCATATAGCTGTGCCGGAATTATACCCGACACAACGCTGATTTTCAGTGCAAACCTCCCTTTTGGCGTAAAACCAAAACGACCCAATTTTGTTAAATAATAATTAATAAAACTAATTCCACTTATTTATATTTAATTAGTAAAATAAATAAATAAATTTTAACAAAACCAAAAATAATATGCCATTTGAAAGCTTCAGTTTTAATGCAAGATCATTATTTATTTATTTATTTTATAGGTAGACCAACAGCATAGTACACATTAATAAGACTATGACATAATAAACATAACAATTATATAAATGCATACATGCCAATAACAGGCGTACACAGCTTTATCTACAGTTTGTCAGTATGAAATTAGAATTTATATAAATTTAATTTGAGTTAGATTATAATATCAATAAATGAGGTGAATAATTTAATTCACATGAAAATATATGATTAATTTCCTTTTAAAAATGACTAAAGAGTCGCAAAAGATATCTACGTTCGGAATCTTACCGGCTATTTCATTGTATTTGTTGCACATTCTTGACAATGGGAGGTGCTGGCCGAGATTGGTTCTTCACGGGGAAATCCGAAATATTCCAGGCCGAAAATTACGTGGACAATTATAAGGGACATCGATACATATACGAGCAAGGAGATGTTGACATTTGATTTTATTATTGATCATCTTGTGCAGGAATATTAAGTCAGTCATTATACGGCGATGACGAAGGGTGGACATGTGAAAGAATTTCAGTCTTTCCACATACGGTTGAGTGCACACGATTCCAGGAGTTATTATATTATCAAATACAATTAATTATTTTAAAATTAAAAAAGCACAGGTACGTTTTGAGTCGATTTGGTTGCACGAGAGTGTATATGATCAAAATATATTTTGATATTAGAATTTGACGGCTTCTGTGGTTGAGCGGGTTAAGCGTTTGCCAGCCTACCTCACTGCATTGCAGAGGCTCCGGGTTCGATTCCGGGTATAGTAAATTTCGGAAACGTATTTCCTCCGTTATTTACTATGGTCTGGGTGTCTGGGATCGGCCCCAGAGTAGTCCGTTGTATATTACCCATAACACAAACGTAACTTGCTTAATTTGGGGATATACAATATGTGTGTTTGTCTGCCGATTATTATTATTATTATATTATATAGAATTTTAAATGCATACTATCAGCACAATTTTTAATGTATGTAATTAATGTAAAATACTTAGAACATTATACGTGTTTAGGTACCATATTTAAGGTGACATGGTAATAAACGTATATTCTTTTATATTATTCTATGTACAGATAGCTTAGAAACATAATTTTTGAAATAGATTTTTGTTGAATTACGTAAATTAGAATTAAATTACAATAGCCATCTGGCAGCCCTGGTGAAGCAGTGTATGGTGCGCTTGCGCGATGCGGTGTCGACATCGTTCGATTTATCGACGCTGCACCGCTTCACGACAGAGTAATCGACATCGACATGCTAAATCATTATAAGTGTACATCACTACACAATTTTTTAACGTTTTATTAAATTCGTTTTAAATTTTTATATTAATTTTTAACAATTACTATTATTATATCTTTGTACTTTGTGCTCCTAATATCTACTCTTCTTCGATCATGTAGTTTTGAGTCTCTATAATACGGATGAGGACACACATGTTACAATCTTATCTTATACTATATATATATATATATGTGTGTATATATATATATATATGTACATACATACATAACTTCACGCCAGTTCCCTTGCGGGGTAGGCACGAACAACAGAGCGCCATTTAGGCCCATTCTTACACACCTCACTTGCTTCTTTGACATTCATAAGTCTTGTCATGCACACTCGTCTGTTCTTAAGGCTCCTGACATCACCCTCCGCTAGTACACGATCAATTTGATCATGGAAGGTGTGTCGTGGCCTTCCACGGCTTCTGCATATGTATATATATATATGTATAAAGCTGAAGAGTTTGTTTGTTTGAACGCGCTAATCGCAGGAACTATTATTTTAATTTGAAAAATTCTTGCAGTGTTAGATAGCCCATTTATCGAGGAAGGCTATAAGGCTATATATCATCACGCTAAGACCAATAGGAGCGGAGCACCAATGAAGAATGTTTCAAAATCGGGGAATTTATTTAACATTTTATTTTAACTATTCCACGCGGACGAATTCGCGGGCAGAAGCTAGTAAATTATATTATTATTTACATATGAAAGTACAGGCTTTTAGTTTTGAAATATCATGATAGAAATAATGCTAATTACTGTTTAAAGGATAATTATTGTGCTATTTGACTCCTATTAATTGTACAAACTTATGACATCATAAGTTGGTCTTATCGTCCAAATTCTTATAAAGCTGCATTTGTAAAATGATAAAAATCTCAAATAATTTTCAGTTCACTTCCTTATAGTGTGTTTTTGAAAAAACTCAACCATTTATTTAAACTAGTAGTCGCCCATGCTCGTAATTCGACCATAATGATTAATGTCAAAGACTTCTATAATCACAGATTTCGTCAAGGCTACACTGTTAATTTGACTTGAACAATAAACAAAACAGTATATATATGTGTGTGTGTCAAATACGCGGTAGTGTGTGTAATGTTTTTTTTAATGATTTAATGTATCTTTTATGTATATAATTTTTATCTGTGCCAGAACGGAGAAAGAATACAATTTCCTGCGGCCGGGCGGCCTGTCCTAAGAGGCGACTTAACAACCCACAGCCAGGTGGTAGGGCGTTTGCCCATACCTAGACTATGTAAACTAATAAACCTTTATAGTGATATTACTGATCTACATGCAAATTCATATTACAAATTTCGTCGAATTATTGCATCTCACATTACTAATCCACCCCTGGTCTAGAGTATGCCGCCATAACAACCTTATGTTGTGTTCCGGCATTAGTGACCAGGTTCCAGTCTCCATTAAGAGAGCAGCAGCGCATTTGTAGCACCTTTGGTGTTGCAAATGTCCATAGGCGATGGTAACCGCTTTCCATCAAGTGGGCCGTCTGCCTGTCTGCTGAACTCCTGCAATAAAAAAAATAAATAAACTATAAGTGTGCAAAATTTCATACTCCTCCGTCTGCACAATTTTTGTACAACGGGTACAAAGATTTTGCTTCACGTAATAATATTATAGATATGACTTTTCGGACTGCTACAAGTAGGTATTCCCTTGTTTGGCGTCAGTTAAAATACAGAATTGGGTTGAGGCTAAAGTTGAGGTTATATATTGATCCCAGTGCTTATTTGCTTATTATTCATTAACATTTAACGCCTAGTAAAAATAACTGTGAAATAGTTTATCCATGAGAAAAAGGCATATAGTATCCATCGTTATCTGTGTCAATCCGCGCCCTGAACAATGTAGCGTAATTCCAATGGACTTAGATTCCGAAATCCAACGGACAACGCATAAAATAATTGGAATTTAGCTAGCACACGTCTCTATCTAACGAATTTCTAATTTATTGTGTGCGATAATGGCCGGTGCGCGCCGTAAATCGTGCGGTTGCGCGTGCGCATCTAATCTGCGCGGCGGTGTGGCGGCATCTGGCGGCCGCTTTGCGGAACCACGCCGACAGAGGGGCCCGAGCAGATATCTCTATTCCTCTCGGATAGCGCTAGGCGCTGATACCAATGTCTGTTTTAATTGTGCACGCTAAGTGCGCGGTGATATATTGTAATATCTCGTAGAGGTGTTGCGGTTCTTATAAACTTAGAATTTTCAAATTCCCACTTGTTTTTATTATATTATATGACGGCCTTTGCGGTCGAGCGGACTAAGCCTTTGCCGCAGAGGCCCCGGGTTCGATTCCTGGCATGGTAAATTTCGTAAACGAACTTTCCGTTATTTACTATAGTCTGGGTGTCTGGGTTCGGCCCCAGAGAGATCCGTTGTATATAAACCATAGCACAAGCATAATTCAGCTTGGGGATATGTAATGTGTGTTTGTCTGATGATTTTAATGTAATTAATTTAATTTTTGGTTTAATAATCGGGCATGTGGAAAGAATGCATGATGAAAGAGTGACTAAACAGATATACAATGCAAAAGTGGATGGATGCAGAAGTCGTGGAAGGCCACGACACACCTTCCATGATTAAATTGATCGTGTACTAGCAGAAGGTGATGTCAGGAGCCTTAAGAACAGACGAGCGTGCATGACAAGAGCTATGAATGTCAAAGAAGCAAGTGAGGTGTGTAAGAATAAGCCTGAATGGCGCTCTGTTGTTCGTGCCTACCCTGCAAGGGAACTGGCGTGAAGTTATGTATGTGTATGTACTGGGTCAAGGCTAACCGTTTCACGTCGATATCCTGTAAGAGCGTGGTATCGCACCGATCGAGCCGGCCTTAAGAGGCTATAATCAAGATAGTGATTCCAGCAAGGCTCTAGAAAGTTAAAAGCACTTGATGCAATGGCCATGTTACTATTATCAACTTACATAACGTCCCAACCTCACAAATCCTGTACGAGCGTACAAACTTATGATGTCTAAGTTACTACTTGTAATATAAGCTGCCAGTGAAAGTTCCCTTAAAATCGGCCTGGCCGTTTCCGAGATTAGCCTGTTATATCTAGACAGACAAAAAAATTAAATATTGATTTTTTGATATAAATATCGTATATCCTTTCATATATTATAAATAATACCAGCCCATAAATGCCCCACTGCTGGGCTCGGGCCTCCCATTATAGGGGGAACAGACAATATACCCGCCACGCTTGTCCGAGGCGGCTTGGCAGGTTTGACACATCGGTTATCTCGATGTGCAGGTTGCATCACGATGTTTTCCTTCACCGTTGTTAGCACGTGGTAATTGTAACAATATGCACATTAGATCAGAAAACTGACTGAGCGGGGCATGCATTCCAGTCAGGATCGAACCTGCGCCCTCTACTTTCATATGCATTTAATAAAAAGCTGTTATTTTGAAATTACAAACAAACACAACAGAGTATGCCGCCATAACAACCTTGAGTTGTATTCCGGCATTAGTGGCCAGGTTCCAGTCTCCCTTAAGAGAGCAGCAGCGCATTTGTAGCACCTTTGGTGTTGTAAATGTCCATAGGCGATGGTAACCGCTTACCATTAGGTGGGCCGTCTGTCTGTCTGCTGAGCTCATGCAATAAAAAAAAAGACACATCAATTTTATATATCTGTATAGTTGTGTAGATAATGTGTAGAATAAAGAGTCATCTATCTATCATTAAATTCGTATTTAATTAATTTACATACATACATACATAACTTCACGCCAGTTCCCTTGAGGGGTAGGCACGAACAACAGAGCGCCATTTAGGCCCATTCTTACACACCTCACTTGCTTCTTTGACATTCATAACTCTTGTCATGCACACTCGTCTGTTCTTAAGGCTCCTGACATCACCCTCCGCTAGTACACGATCAATTTGATCATGGAAGGTGTGTCGTGGCCTTCCACGACTTCTGCATCCATCCACTTTTGCATTGTATATCTGTTTAGTCATTCTTTCATCATGCATTCTTTCCACATGCCCGAACCACCGGAGCATTCCTTTCCTTACCTTCACCCCGACACTCTCTTATTTTTAATTATTTTTAAATACGCGAAAAGGACTTTTATGTCCATTACAGTTAATGACGTGAAAAACAAGCAACACTGACTAGGGCTCGGCGCAACAAAAACGGGATCTATCGATTCTTTCCTCGCACGTATCGACTTTTTATCGATTCACATGCCGATTGACTTTGTACACACGCCACTATAAATCGCAATGGCGGCCGAGTAAATAAGAAGCGCGCTGAACTTGGAAATTGTTTTTATGCATTACAAGCAATGATTATTTATTTATTAATCCTCTTACGATTTGATATTCAAAAGATGCTTAAATTTAAGCCACTAGTAAAACAAAAGGCAAAGGCAATGTTATAGACCAGTCGTTCCCAAACTTATTTTGTATACTGCCCACTATGAGAATAAATTATTTTTTAGCACCCCCATTTTTTCACCTACTTAAAAACCACTATAACGTCTGTGAGACCTGAGTCCCACACAGAGTTGCAGTTTATTAAGCTGTAACTATTTTAGGCGAAAAATAATACATTAGTTTGAGTCAATTGCAATTTTATGTATTTTCTTATACAGTGACAGAAGGAATAAAAAAAAGTCAAAGTCAATACTTGAATACTTTTCCAAAAGTCGCCAGTGCTTTGATTATAAGAAAACATAGGTTTTAACAACGTCAAATTAAATTATTTGATTATTGTGAGCAATATTAGCGGAGATTAAACATTCATTCTAAACGAGACTTTTACTATAGCCCGCAAGAGTTAACTTGAGACCTAAGCGCAGTAGGTAGTACACAACGGCGCTGAGGACTCAAGTTAACTCTTACGGGCTACACCTGCCAATGAGAGTGATTATTGAAACGCAACTTTATAGTATTCAGACCGAGTATCTTTTATTCAAAATAAAACAAACATAATCGATTCTTTTTTCTGGGTCTCTTACCGCCCCCCTTTAGGCCTGCAGCGCCCACAAGGGGGTGTTATCGCCCACTTTGGGAAAGGATGTTATAGACGATTTACCGGTGGACAAAGGGGCGTAAGACACAAAGTATATGGACAAAACGAAACTACTGACGTGTTTTAAGTCTACTTCTACTGCTGTGTTGTGTAAGCCACAAGACCACATTGGTCTTGTTTATAGCGTAAAAAATAAAGTCAATAATGATTAGCTACATTAGTATACATACATAAGTTAACCGTTAGTAATTTTTTTTATTGCAGGAGTTCAGCAGACAGGCAGACGACCCACTTAATGGAAAGCGGTTACCATCGCCTATGGACATTTGCAACACCAAAGGTGCTACAAATGCGCTGCTGCTCTCTTAAGGGAGACTGGAACCTGGTCACTAATGCCGGAACACAACTCAAGGTTGTTATAGCGACATACTTTAAACCAGGAGTGGTAGCCATCCAGTCGGGCAAATGCCCTACCGCCTGACTGTGGGTTGTTTTGTCGCCTCTTACGACAGGTCGTCCGGTCGCAGGAAATTGTATTCTTTCTCCGTTCCTCCACGGATATTTATTTAACGGCATTAACAATTAATAAAAATATCGCATCACAAATAACACATTAAAGCCATTGCTAAATCTGCGTGAAATGGTCACCAACACTAGTAACATCCCAGATGGAGTAGGGATGTTAGAATAACACAGGGTAAAGACGCAGACAATGAACGAATTATCTCTTACGTATATAGGGCTATATAACACCAACATATGGACGAAATGAAATTATTTATATGTTTTAGAATAACATAGGGTAAAGACGCTGATAATGAAAGATTTACCACTTGTGGACAAAGACCTATCAATCAATATATGGACAAAATCACAAATTATTTATATGTTTTAGAACAACATAAGGTAAAGACGCTGATAATGAACAATTTACCACTTATGGACAAAGGGGTGTAAAACACGATATATGGACAAAATGAAACTATTGATATGTTTCAGAACAATATAGGGTAAAGACGCTGATAATTAACGATTTACCACTTGTGGGCGAAGGGGTGTAAAACACCGATATATGGACATAATGAAAGTATTGATATGTTTCAGAAAAATATAGGGTAAAGACGCTGGTAATGAACGATTTACCATTTATGGACAAAGGGAGGTAAAACACCGGTATATTGACAAATAACACAAGGCAACTATTGATATTTTTGTTGAAGAACATGGGGTAAAGAAATTGTTTATTGATGATTTTCCAGTTATACATACATACATAACTTCACGCCAGTTCCCTTGCGGGGTAGGCACGGACAACAGAGCGCCATTCAGGCTTACAATAATAACTACTATTATATACATATTTACAAGTAAAAGATGTAGTCCAGATCGCTCTCGGTGGGGAGCGTTCCCAAAATGCTGGCCGCATTCCCGCGTTGAATGGCAACGCTAATACGTTGCCCTAAATATAGGCCAGCCCTTTGGTCACGCGAGACTTCTTTCAATCGCCTTGAAAGGTCTCGATAAAGTTGATGAGCCTCACGTCCCCATGGCCCCAAAGTCTCAACCCCAAAAGCCACAAATATGTATCCGTCACCGATGGATGCATATTTGCGGCGTTTCAGGGTTTCTTGAAGTGTGGCAGCTCCTCCGGCAGTGACGGCTGTATTTGGAAGATGGGAAGCCGCTAACGTATCGACACAAGTTGCGTCCCATCTTTGTATAATATTATAACTGATGATTAAAATCGTGCTTGGTTTCATCGCGCACTTAAATATTCTTATGAGAATAAGAATTTTGTACTAACGAATAATTTATACCTTTTTCTCTTATCAGATAAATTGTTGAATAATATCTTAGTTAAATCATAGGTTTAGATGGTAAATTGAAAACATTATCATTATAATTAAAACGTGAAGCAAAAGCTTTGTACCCTTTTTACGAAAATTGCGCGGACGGAGGAGTATGAGGTTTCGCACACTTATAGTTTATACAGAGAAGAAGCGACGAATGCTATTTTTTTTTTAATTGTGCAAAAAAATACATTAAATCAATAAAAAAAAACATTACATAAACTACCTTGTATTTGACACACATACGCATATATACTCTTTTGTTTATTGCTATAGTCAAATTAACAGTGTAGCCTTGGCGAAATCTGTGATTATAGAAGTATATAGTCTTTGACAACAGAACCTTAATAATGTTCAAGCTTATAATTTAAATTGATTATGGTTGAATTTAGACCGCTTGGCGACCACTAGTCTACTTTAATATCCAAGTATAGATGTTCCTTAAGTTGACTAATTGATTGATAAAATCAAAATTATACCATAATGACTCTATCTAAGGTTTACGTCAAAACAATGTACGTGTTTAAATTTTTATTGTCTTCCGTAATAATATTTGAATACGGTGTTGCGGGGTTCACGGTTCATGTTTGTCAGTTCATAAATACATTTCATAACGTTGGATGTATATCTGAGATCGATCAGCCAGGCCATAGATACGAGCGTACAGGCCAGTCGCCGTGGCGCGTAATGTGACGTGGTGACGTAAAGTGGGCCGATGCTCGGCAGCAACGCCCCCGGCACGCCCACCCGCCACAACTTCACGACGGTGTTGGAAAGTGGGAAACCGGCAGTGGGGGCGACCACAGCACGGCCAACACCAACAGAGGGGCAATCGGGTAACGCACATCGGTCATGCAAGCGTTACAGCCGAATTACGAGTTAGGCCCGCTTGCTATATCTTACAAGACTATACATAACACAGGTCAACAAAAAAAAATTGCCCTAAATATAATTTCCAGTACACAATATGCGAATATAATCTTGAGAGTACTGAATTGGCTTTGCTTTCTCCATAGTTACATGGTTTAGATTTTCTGATAATATTGTGAATTTGAGTGTGGAACAGGGTGAGCACTTCTATTGGCTTTGCTTTCTCTATAGTTACATGGTTTAGATTTTATGATAATATTGTGAATTTGAGTGTGGAACAGGGTGAGCACTTCTACCAATACCTAATAGCGATGGTAGAAACGTACCAGAGTACTCGGGACCGTTATATAACGTCAGATTACTGTTGGTCTGTACAACGGCAATTTCCCCCAAAAATAATACAGAAGAAAGGTCAACAAAAAAAAAATGCCCTAGATATTATTTCTAGTACACAATTTGCGAATATATTCGTGAAAGTACTGAATTGGCTTTGCTTTCTCCACAGTTACACGATTTGAATTTTCTGATAGTATTGTGAATTTCAGTGTGGGACATAATGAGCACTTCTACCAACACTTATTTGTAGTGATGGTAGAAACGTACCAGAGTACTCGGGACCGTTATATAACGTCAGATTACTGTTGGTCTGTACAACGGCAATTTTCCCCAAAAATAATACAGAAGAAAATCTTATAGAAGATGTCTCTCTGAAGTAAAAGATATATTTCACATGATTTTCTCTCTTTTGTCGTCTATACATTAATTAAATATGAAACAAAACGTTTAGTAGTATTTCTCAATAAATATTATTTTATATATATTTTTTATGTTTTATTTCATACTTACATACATACATACATACATACATAACTTCACGCCAGTTCCCTTGCGGGGTAGGCACGAACAACAGAGTGCCATTTAGGCTTATTCTTACACACCTCACTTGCCTCTTTGACATTCATAACTCTTGTCATGCACGCTCGTCTGTTCTTAAGGCTCCTGACATCACCTTCTGCTAGTACACGATCAATTTGATCATGGAAGGTGTGTCGTGGCCTTCCACGACTTCTGCATCCATCCACTTTTGCATTGTATATCTGTTTAGTCATTCTTTCCACATGCCCGAACCACCGGAGCATTCCTTTCCTTACCTTCACCCCGACACTCTCTTTCAGACCAACTCTCTTTCTTACTTCGGTATTACGAACGTGGCCCGCGAGCGTCACTCCGCAGATTTTGCGCAGTGCTCGCGTCTCGACCGCGTTTACTCTACTTTCATGCTCTCTCTTCCATACCCAACTCTCGCATCCATACGTATTATTTCATACTTGCTGTTTTTTAATGTTGTGTATAAATGGAAATAAAGAAAAACTATAGTATAGACTATAGTATATATCTATATATAGGAATATAGATTCCAAAATAATTCACGGTTTCATTAATTGTTGAGATAAAATTATTCGAGGCCTTTATAATATTCAAGGCAACAAAACCACTATTGTCCAGTGTAATCTGTACACATAAACAAAATTGAAATTTTTATAATCTCAAAATAACTGCTATTAACAAAATCCATATTTTTTTTTTTAGCAAGAGTACAACAGACAGGCAGACGGCCCCCTCGATGGAGAGCGGTTACCATCGCCTATGGACATTTGCAATACCAAAGGTGCTACACACGCGCTGCTGCTCTTTTAAAGGAGACGGAAACTTGGTCACTAATGCCGGAACACAACTCAAGGTTGTTATGGCGACATACTTTAGACCAGGGGTGGTAGCCATCCAGTCGGGCAAATGCCCTACCACCTGGCTGTGGGTTGTTTGGTCGCCTCTTACGACAGGCCGCCCGGCCGCAGGAAATTGTATTCTTTCTCCGTTCCTGCACGGATAAAGTATATAAGGTCTGTCTGCCTGTATGTTCCGGCTAATCTCTGAAACAGCTCGACCGATTTTGACGGGACTTTCACTGGCGGATAGCTGATGTTACAAGGAGTAACTTAGGCTACTTTTAAAATTAGGGTTTCGCGAAAGAACTCCACGCGAACGAAGTCGCGGGCACAGCTAGTTGTAAACAAAGTGATCTTGAACGTAGAATGCGCTGAGTCACAAATATTCACATGCCTAAATCGGTCAAACAGGCGTACCTACATTAGGCACCAGACCATCCAATGTAACTCGTTTTGTGTGAATAAATTTTCATTTAATTTCTTACCATCCAATTTGCCTTAGCATCGGTTGAATTTTTAAATTACTTGTGTCAAATTTTAACCGATAGTTAGGCAAATGAACGGCCGGTAACATGCAGGAATCGGCTATTAATTTGTTAGTTTTGTTTTCGGCCAAAATTTAATTTATATTATAATATATCGCAGTCCTGTCAATCTAAAGTTAAACAGATGTTTTAATCTTATTTAATGAATTAAAACACTTATTTTCAATCAACGTCGAATTACGTGTCAAACATTTTGTAAACTTAAATCAATCACCAGTTGAAGTGTTAATTAATTACCTCCTTTTTATCTTCATGAAATTGTCACAACCGCCCAATGTCTTAATCACAATTACAATAATTGTATTCAGAATTGCAATTAAAATCTTAAACATGATATTTTGTAACATTTATAAGGGCCGCTTGCATAAGGTTGCTTAAATTTATTTAAAAAACACAAAACATATTTAACACTCTTAAATACAATTAGCGTCTTGCACAACGTAAAATATGTCGCTAAATATGTTTAAAGATCTGTCAATACGTTTTGTATAAAACGTATTTAGGCAGTTTAATATGATTAACTAATTGTATTTAAAGGCGATCGTTATGCGTTATGCGTTATATTTTTATCCGTGCAGGAACGGAGAAAGTATACAATTTCCTGCGGCCGGGCGGCCAGTCGTAAGAGGCGACAAAACAACCCACAGCCAGGTGGTAGGGCATTTGCCCGACTGGATGGCTACCACCCCTCGTCTAAAGTATGTCGCCATAACAACCTTGAGTTGTGTTCCGGCATTAGTGACCAGGTCCATAGGCGGTGGTAACCGCTTTCCATCAAGTGGGCCGTCTGCCTGTCTGCTGAACTCCTGCAATAAACATTTTTTTTTTTAAATGCAAGCGGCCCTAAATTTAATAAATTTTCAGTTTTATCATAACTGTTTATTATCAGTTTGCTGCCCTTGGAGATACAAAAAACTGGGAATAAACATTAACAAAATACATATTTAAATAATTTTGTATGTACGTATATATTGGTATTCTTAAAACGTGTCCCGAATTATGTATGTATTAAATGTATAAATTAGTGTATGTATATTTAAATTGTACAGTCCTATCTTTTTTTACATCGCCAGATTAGTTAAATAATCTTCTTCTTCTTCTTCTTCAGTCACTCTCAGTCCACTGCTGGACGTAGGCCTCCCCAAGTACGCGCCACATATACCTGTCTCCCGTCTTCCTCATCCAGCCCCTGCCGGCGATCTTGCGCAGGTCGTCAGACCACTGGGCTGGCGGGCGTCCTACGCTACGTTTGCCGTGACGTGGTCTCCACTCCAGGACTCGTTTGCTCCATCGGCCGTCGGTCCTGCGACAGTTAAATAATAATCGGCAGACAAACACACATATTGTATATCCCCAAGCTAAGCAAGTTACGCTTGTTTTATGGGTAATATACAACGAACTACGCTGGGGCCGATCCCAGACACCTAGACCATGGCAAATAACGGAGAAAATACGTTTCCGAAATTTACTATACCAGGAATCGAACCCGGAACCTCTGCGTTGCAGTGAGGTATGCTGGCAAAGTCTTAGCCCGCTCAACCACAGAGGCCGTCAAATAGTTAAGAATTCCTTTTAAACGTTGCCTGGAAGAGATCGCTTTTCGCGATAAGGCCGCCTGTTGTTTTGACAAGCAATTTTGTAATTATGCATTTTGTTTTTGCAATTGTTTATTTTGGTGAGCAATAAAGTGTTAACTAATCTAATCAAATAACTTGTCACAAAGTTGCACTTCTAACTTCCATCATGTTCGGACCAAACTCACGGGAAATAACTTCCAAAATAACTTTTGTTTCGGTAATCAGAATTTTGGTTCAGCCACACTGGTTACGCGACGACCGCAGAACGCAGAAACTTGACACACTTCTATACGTGCAGGAGCGATAAAGAATACAGTTTCCTGCGGCCTGGCGTCGTAAGAGGCGACAAAACAACCCGCAGCCAGGTAGTAGGGTATTTGTCCGTCTTGATTACTACCACCCCTGGGTTAGAATATGCCGCCATAAAAACCTTGAGTTGTGTTCCGGCATTAGTGACCAGGTCCAGTCTCCATTTAGAGAGCGACAGCACATTGCTAGCGTATGACGTACTAAAATTTTTGAAGTGAAACTTCTATATAAACGGGGGGTCTTAGCATTTTTCTGTCACGAAAAAGCGTTACACGACTAGACGTGAGAGGTGGCATCATTTTAGAGTATGCTATGGATGCGTTTTTTGGTCCCGGATCGAATTCAGTTTTTTTGTTTGATAATATAAAATATGTTTAAATAAAAAATGCATTCATTAAAATGTACCTAACCGAATAATAATTTGCAGTAAACCTGCGAAAAATCGAAATGTGTGCTGGGACACATAGTAGAAGTGAAACTTCAACGGACAAGTGGAAAAACGAATGGCAACGGACAAGTGGCAAAACGAATCGCAACAAAATTTTAACTTTTACGGGCAGATTGTTAATGTACTTGTCCAATTTGAAAACCTGCCCGTAAAACTTCAAGTTAAAATTTTGTTGCGATTTATATCACATTTCGATTTTTTTCAAACATTAAGGTTCTGCTTTTGTCGAAATTGCTACGGAACCCTAACAAGTACAGACAAGAGAAGATTATAAATTGCAATACAACCATAAAACACGGAAAAGACTTACTCTAGTTTGTATAATATTCTGATCACCATCCCGGACTTCCTTTGAGGCACTCGGACTCTGCGCACGTGGGTGGTCGGTGCCTTTGTAATCCGACCATAGATATCTATCTCCCATTATAATAATTATAAATGTCCTTTGTGAGCTGTGATACCGCCTATCCTTAAATTTTTTGCAAACTTGCGTGGTAGGATTTGTAAACAGATTATTAACTTAAAAAAAGAAAGAAAGAAATATATTTGTTTCTAATTGCGAAAATATACATACAAAAAATGAAAGCCGCAATTTAAGAAATGAGGTTGGCACTCAGTCTTGTGCTGTGCCGAAACATGTTCCGACACAGAACTGGTTTTCAGTGCCTACCTCCAAAATCATATGTCCTGAGACCCCAAGTATGTGAGTAAGATTAAACTATTATTACATTAATTTAAAAAAAAAAATTATACAATAATACAATAACAAAACAATGAAATAATAATAAAAAAATACTTATAACTAACTGTTTGTGAATTTATACTGGAAACTGTAAATAACTTTAAGATATCTCAAGTATTACTTGAACTTTCAAATCACGCATATAAAACTAATTACAAATAATTATCATCATTAACTAGCTGATAACCGCGAAGGTTTGCCGATGACGACTTATAGTATATACAATAATAAATTTATTGCAACAACTATTTATGTAACCTTTTTTGTTAACCCTACTGACCATCGACGCGTGACATCATGAGGCTGTCGGCAAACCTACTGCGCACGGGTTGTATGTTTTTAAACTGGCTTAACTAAGCCAAATTTCCACCCCGCGCCTATGCTACTTAGACAGTTTTCTGACCTAACGTGCATATTGTTACATTACCATGTTTTAACGGTAAAGCAAAACATCGTGATGAAACCTATACATCGAGATAACCCATGTGTCCAACCCGCCAATCCGCCTTGGTCAAGTGTGGTGGCCATATATATACTTATGTAAAGTATATACAATAATAAATTTATTGCAACAACTATTTATGTAACCTTTTTTGTCAACCCTACTGACCATCGACGCGTGACATCATGAGGCTATCGGCAAACCTACTGCGCACGGGTAGTATGTTTTTAAACTGGCTTAACTAAGCCAAATTTCCACCCCGCGCCTATGCTACTTAGGCAGTTCTCTGACCTAACGTTCATATTGTGACATTACCATGTTTTAACGGTAAAGCAAAACATCGTGATGAAACCTATACATCGAGATAACCCGATGTGTCCAACCCGCCAATCCGCCTTGGTCAAGTGTGGTGGCCATATATATACTTATGTAAAGTATATACAATAATAAATTTATTGCAACAACTATTTATGTAACCTTTTTTGTCAACCCTACTGACCATCGACGCGTGACATCATGAGGCTATCGGCAAACCTACTGCGAACGGGTAGTATGTTTTTAAACTGGCTTAACTAAGCCAAATTTCCACCCCGCGCCTATGCTACTTAGGCAGTTCTCTGACCTAACGTTCATATTGTGACATTACCATGTTTTAACGGTAAAGCAAAACATCGTGATGAAACCTATACATCGAGATAACCCATGTGTCCAACCCGCCAATCCGCCTTGGTCAAGTGTGGTAGCCATATATATACTTATGTAAAGTATATACAATAATAAATTTATTGCAACAACTATTTATGTAACCTTTTTTGTCAACCCTACTGACCATCGACGCGTGACATCATGAGGCTATTGAAAAATCTTCTGCGCACATAGTAATGTCTTCTATCATCGTCAGCATATGGAGCGTTGGGACAATATTCACATTAGAGAAATTGGCCAAGCAACAAGAAACCTATGTAAAAGAAAGAAAGACTTTATTTGAGAAATATCGATGTTATTACATTACTTACATACATACATACATACATAACTTCACGCCAGTTCCCTTGCGGGGTAGGCACGAACAACAGAGCGTCATTTAGGCTTATTCTTACACACCTCACTTGCTTCTTTGACATTCATAACTCTTGTCATGCACGCTCGTCTGCTCTTAAGGCTCCTGACATCACTTTCTGCTAGTACACGATCAATTTGATCATGGAAAGTGTGTCGTGGCCTTCCACGACTTCTGCATCCATCCACTTTTGCATTGTATATCTGTTTATTATTATTACATTACTTACATATTTTAATTTAAAAATATAGCATAATGGAGAATTTGTGCGCTACATTTTTAGGAAACAAGGTTTACACTTAGCTTATTGGTTTGTCGGAATACACTGAAGGACGGAAGAACACTGATTTTCAATGCAAAGCTTCCTTTTGGTGTGATAACAAACCGACCCAATTTTTTGTTAAAGTAATATTACTAATTTGCTATTAAGTAAATGAGTTTAAATATAAATTAAATAACATATATCGTAGCGTAGAGGGAAAATCTCGGTAGGCTGTTCCCTGTTGTACATTTAATCCTAAACTACAAGGCATTTAACAAAGTTTTCAACACGTAGCACGAAAAAACAAAGAGAAAGTTAAACTACCATAACAGTTTGACAATTAACTTAATATCAACATGAAGAACTGTCAGGAGCTATATTAAAGTATCTAAACGGTCCATTGAGACCGGTAGCCACCAAAAATGGTAACGTCGTGGTCGAAAAGGTTGGTTAATTGCCGTTACCTTTTTGGACGGTTAGGAGACAAAATGCTCAAATATGGGCCCGGTGAGTCAGCCCACGCGTGGGCACGTGATTTTAGCGCCCGATCAACCTAAACAGTATACTAGTTGCCGTAAATGTCTTTTAAAAAGCTTTGTTTACATGGTCCAATATATATTTTTGTTTCATATAACATTGCATAGACTTATTACTTCTATTCATAATACAACGTTTTTCAATAATTCTTTCACGGTTAAGGCTGTCCAACTTTGGAATACATTGCCTGTTGCTGTCAGACAAGCAAAATCTCTAATAACATTTAAGAACATGGTCAGGAAATTCTATCTGCAATATAATGATATGTAATTTTATATAATTAGTATTATATTGCATATAACTATATATTTATTATGTTTAAATAAAACTATTATTTATTAGCGATAAGACCGCCCTTTGTACACAATTAGAATAATACTAGTTCATAAGTTTTGTCTAATGGTGTACAATGAAGTGTTATCTATCTATCTAACATTTTTTTTTATGTACCACTTTAAAATTATAATCTAATCTAAGGATCAGAGTCTAAATATTGTTAAAGTTATTATTATTTTAGCCTACCCTTACTTATTCATTTTATTTAATTAATTTTTCTTTGTTATTTACTCTATGGGAGTCTAATCTAATTCTTATCCTAATCTTCTAAGCGAAGCGGAGGTAAATTGATTATTACTTTATTATTATTATTTACTCTATAGAAACTTAATCTAATTTACCACCGCTTGATTGATTATTCATAACAAAAAAAAATAAAAATAGAATGAACTGGATGAGAGTAGGCTAAAAAATAACTTGACATTTGGTTTTCTGTGATCACGGCTATTGAAAAGTGGCTGAAACGTCGGGAATAAAAATCAAATAAAATGCTACGCTTAAAACTGTCAAAACTTAGTTTTAATTCTGAATGTAGTAGTTCAAAATCGGAAGATTAATGTCATAACATCTTAATCGTTGTGTTCAAATTTAAAACACAAAAGCAATAAATAAGCACATTTAATAGGTCGTGTTTATCTCGACAAGTTTTTGGACACAACCAAATGCCATTAGAGGGTGTCCAATTTAAGTGACAACTTGACTTATAGATTTTTCCGAATGACTTTTATTGCTTTTCAAGAAAAATAGTCTGCTGTAATATTTAGTTTACAATTCTTAGCCTTTGTATCCAGCGAGGTAATGCCGCCAGCCTTTTAGGTACACTGCCCAATGACAGTGCTTTGGTGGCACAGGACAGGTTCTAGTTTTTAGGTTTCTCGTATATTTTGATGTTAATTTTAAACTGACTGATTCTATTTATAACTGACTGATTTTCGACAAAACAACCCACAGTCAGATGGTAGGACATTTGCCCGACTGAATGGCTACCACCCCTGGTCTAAAGTATGTCGCCAGAACAACCTTGAGTTGTGTTCCGGCATTAGTGACCAGGTTCCAGTCTCCCTTAAGAGAGCAGCAGCGCATTTGTAGCACATTTGGTGTTGTAAATGTACATAGGCGATGGTAACCGCTTTCCATTAAGTGGGCCGTCTGCCTGTCTGCTGAACTCCTGCCCTAAAAAAAAATCTAGGTCCCGATCCCAGCGTCACCTACCGGTTTCCAAACCATCCGGGGACCCACTCAAACACAGAACAAGAAATCATAAAAATCAGTAAAGTCATTCTCAAGTTATGCGCGTACATATATTTCTATCATTCATTATTATATATAGCTATAAGTACGTATTTTGTAAAAAAAAAATCGCATTGTTTATGGTGCTAAAATTAACTGAAGGTTTAAGAGACACTGTTTTTAAATCACATACAATTAGTTGGTATTGTCACTGTTAATCAATTCATGTGGTGTATTTTTAACTTAACTAACTAAAGTTAACTTGTTGTTATACCACTTTAATAAAACTTGATGGAGATTTCGAGTTCGTATAATGAATTTAAAAATGAAAAAAAAGGAAATATTAGCTGTCAAATTGCGCATACCATGACAAATCTTGGTGTGTTTATTTGTCTGCTGATTATTTAAAAAAATGTCGCTTTAACCTTTTTGCTATTCTACTGAATTCAACCTAATAATTCAAATATCGAATATTTGTAAGGAAACAATAGCTCTATTTACCAATCTGGATCACGATAATGCATTGTCGTGATGAATAAATCATCTTCGATTAGTTAACTTGTGAACGCGGCGGGATGCGCGGGCGCAGGTGACGTCATCGGCCGACCTTATTGCCATAAACGGGTAATGAGGTTTTAGAATTACGAAGTTTTGTGATCTTGTGCATGCTCTGTGAGTGTTTAACTCCAATTTAGTTATATTACCTAATAAATAAGAATATATATGGCCACCACACTTGACCAAGGCGGATTGGCGGGTTATCTTGATGTATAGGTTTCATCACGATGTTTTACTTTACTGTAATTGTAATAATATGCACGTTAGGTCAGAAAACTGTCTAAGTAGCAGTGGCGCCGGGTGGAAATTCGGCTAAGTTAACCCAGTTGAAAAACATACGATAGCCTCATGATGCCACGCGTCGATGGTCAGTAGGGTTGACAAAAAAGGTTACATAAATGGTTGTTGCAATAAATTTATTATTGTATATACTTTACATAAGTATATACAATAATAGTAAGTAATACGATACAATAATAGTAAGTATTCATCAGAAAACCTGCGTGCGGATTATACTGTAAGATGCAAGCGCCAACTACACCGCTAGAAATTAAGATTCCACCATCAGCATACAAAAAACCACGGGATTTGATGATTGAATTATATTTGTAAATAAAACTTACACTTTTAATTAAAAACTTTTAACTCGCGTTAAATTTTTTATCACAATTTGTATTTTTAATTTTACAATCTTCCCGCATCAACCGCATGCATATTTTGAAACAAAAGCCGGTGCCCGATCGGGTTATGAGTTGCTATTTCATCTAATACGTGTGGAAATCCGCCGAGCGTAAGAGATAGTACTAATACATTAATAATATATGCATGAATAGAAAATGTAAGTGCCAATAAATTCCTGGCGATTTCGACCTTTTGGTCGGTAGTTAATTTATAGAGACACTAGTTATATGTTTGAACAGAACGCGTAAACGCCAATGAATCTTTGGCGCTTTCGACCTTTTGATCGCTAGTCCCTAGTTTCTTAAAGGTAGGTAGGCAATGGGGACTCGAGTTGTATACAGTCTACGTCACTGCTAAGTAGATTATGGTATCCGATCTGTATTGAAACTCAAAGGATAAGCCTTTGAATTTAGGACGCGTATCTGCTAACCACTAAGCCACTACGGCTGTGGCCCGATTTTCAAAAGTCAAGCCGAATCTTCTTTAATATCAACGAACTCCAAAAAGTCGTTGTACCCGTACAAAAAAAACGTCACATCCTGCGAATGTACCGAAATAGATATTCTATTAAAAAAATGCATAATGAGTAGTCCCCAATTTCCGCGCAGACGTCGCTTCCGGTTCACAGGTCGATGACATGGAAATAAAATAAAAAAATATAACAAATCAAAAATGCATAGCGTGTGCCGAATTACGATTTGAAAATGACCGTGTCGTTTTTTTGGTGTAGGGTGCACATAATTTCTGCGATTATTGTGGAATTGTTTTATTCTTGCAAGTTTAGACGGTAGGTCGCTTTATTTTATTTTTTGGCGGAAGCCTACGCAACACCTGTTTTGTATGAATAAGTCAATTTCACAACCATCTATTGCTAACGATGAGCAATATTTAAACTATAATACAGAAATAGTTTTTGAGATTACTCATAAGAAATTCCTATAAATGGGAATGATTAAAACAGAAAATGTAAATAACTATTATTCTAATAAGGTTTTCTATGTTTACTACAGTGAGTGAGTGATATTTTTTTATTATTAGACTAGAGCGGGCAGACTGACAACACACCTGATTGAAAGTGGTTACCGTCAACTATGGAGGTTTGTAACACCAAATATTCTACCAATGTCCTGCTGGCCGCGAAGAGCGAACTATAATCTGCTGGCTATTGATACCTGAACATAAAACAATAATATGTTTTGAAAAGTTTAACGTAACTACATATACAACTGGCATATATATTATGTGTTTTTTTTTTATAATTCTGAACTGACATAGGCATAGCATAAGTATGGTTTTAATTTTATTTGAGATTTTTAAAAATAGTCCTTACAGACGCACTAAAACCGTTATGTGCGGTAAATATCAGTTTTCAAACGGCTTCTCGTATATATATTTTATGTTGTACACGTACTGAAAGAAACTGTCACGAATAAAAACAAACGTGTGCGTCTCAGGACGCCCGACAGAAGTGATAGCTTAAAGTATTCTAAGTAGAACTATTTAATATTAAAATTGTTTAACTTGAGAAAAAGCTTAGGTTATTACTTAAATTTTATGTTTATTAATATGATAATGTAAGGAAAGGTTATTTATTAATAAAGTCTTTAATTGATTATAAAATATATTTTATTCTTAGTTACAATTCTTAAATATGTACACTAGAATTTTGTGTATGCACATTATTAGTATCATTATTTAAACTAATTACCGAAATACGGCTAGCGCTTTGGGTTAGAGTGAGAGAGAAGGAGCCTGCCTACCACTGCCGTATGCGTGAGAGAAAGGGAAGCCAGACTGGCGCTGTAACGCGTTATGTAACAAAGCGGTTTATCCTCCCATAAGAAGTTATCACTTTAAAAGTTCCTACGTTTATTTTAATTGACATCATTTGTATGGAGTATATCTCAAAATTCAAACAGCAGTAGTGAGGCACATGAATCGATAGCAAGATGTAGTAACCCCGCATAAGATACTAACTTAACATTTCGTAAACGTTATTTGTATTAAAGGCTGTATCGAGGGAAGAATTAAAAATACTTTCATCTATATTTATTAGCACAAATTATCTAAGGCTTTCGATGGAGTTAAGAAAAAATCCTCCATTTCTCATAAAGTGTTGCCTCCGAACTGTCACCGAATTCAAAACGGAAACGGCCGAACGTGCCCCGAGAGCTTCCGAAGTACGCGACGATCACCACACGTGTCCTAACACATAATTACATACATTTAATATTGTGGTCACACCATTTATGTGTTTTGTTTTTGATCGATGATTCTTAGGTGACTACTAATCCACTATTAATCGCTGGTATACTCGACCATGTGGAAAGGTTATTACTTAATAGATTATCTATACTAATGAATAAGATTGAAGTGTTTTTTTAATTTTCATATAAGTTTGCGTTTGAACGTTGCCTCACTTAGTGTTGAGTGATGATGCGGTCTGGGATGAAGCACGCTTACCTAGGAAATATATATTCGTGAAAACATCGTGATGAAACCTGCACATCGAGATAACCGATGTGTCATACCTGTCAAGGCCTTGGACAAGCGTGGCGGATATACCGTCCGTTCCTCTATAATGAAAGGTCCGAGCTGTGGGACTGTTATTATTATGTATGTCTTTGAAGACCACTGGCCATAAAAATGGCCCGGGCTTTTGGAGAGCTTGCGTGGGGCCATGGGAAGGTTAACACGTGGCCCCTTGACAAATTTAATGTAAATGTGGCGTGATACTGACCGACGATTATCCCTGTCTACACCATATAATAATGCACCCAAGGACAAACCCCGGCCAGTAGGACTATTGTGAGAAATGAGAGCAAAAAGTACCGGGCTATTGCAGTGAACTGCTAGTGGTACTAGGGATCTGGGAATATGGGGACTATGGCGTCTGCCCTTTGCAATTTTCGAGATGCATAGAAAAATGGCGGCTGTTATTATATTATTATGATATGTGAATATAGCTATTTTTACATATTTTATCCGTTAAGATTTTTTTCTGGTAGTATATCTCGAATTCAATTTAATTTAATTTCTATTTTACTATGCAGTAAAATAGGATTTATTCCAGGGTTCCGAAGACATGAATATAAAGTCAAGTCTAGTAGAGCTAGTAATTAACAAGCTAATTTGACTCGTTAGAATTATGACGTCATCACTTGCTTTTCATCCGTGGAGGAACGGAGAAAGAATACAATTTCCTGCGGCCGGGCAACCTGTCGTAAAAGGCGACTAGACAACCCACAGCCAGGTTGTATGGTATTTGCTCAACTGGATGGCGACCAACCCTGGCCTGGAGTATGCCGCCATAAAAGCCTTGTGCTGTGTTCCGGCATTAGTGACCAGGTTCCAGTCTCCCTTAAGAGAGCAGTAGCCCGTTTGTAGCACCTTGTTGCAAATATCCATAGCTGATGGTAACCGCTTTCCATCAAGTGGGCCGTCTGCCTGTCTGCTGAACTCCTGCTATACAAAAAAAAACTAGAGGCTGCGATGTTTTCTCAGCTGATTTGAATCTTAACTATTCTGTAATGATAAATAATAAATAGTTTTAGTTTATCCATGCAGGAACAGAGAAAGAATACAAATTCCTGCGGCCGTTCAGCCTGTCGTAAGAGGCGACTAGACAACCCACATCCAGGTGGTAGGGTATCTGCCCGTCTGGATGCCTACCAGCCCTGGTGTAGAGTATGCCGCCATAACAGCCTTAATTGTGTTCCGGCATTAGGGGCTAGGTTCCAGTCTCCTTTAAGAGCGCAACAGCGCATTTGTTTACGCCTTTGGTGTTGCAAATGTCCATAGGCGATGGTAACCGCTTTTCATCAAGTGGTACCCGTCTGCCTGTCTGTTGAACTCATGCAATAGTGATAGATATATATGACTATGTATATATGTATGTATTTGTATATTTATTTCTGAAATTAGTTTGAATATTTATTATGTATCTATTGCCTTTTCCTGCACTGCCTACATCGCCTGATTCAAATTTCTTTGATTTATGTTGCCTGGAAGAGATCGCTTTGAGCGATAAAGCCGCCTATTGTGTTGCCTGGAAAACATTGTAAATATTGTCTGTTTTTGTAATTGTATATTTTGGTGTGCAATTAAGTGTTATCTCTCTCTCTAATTCCAGTGTGTGTTTAATGTTTATGTTTAACTAGCTTCTGCCCGCGACTTTGTTCACGTGGAATAGTTAAAAAAAATTATGGTAATAAAAACCCCCGATTTTGAAACATTCTTCATTGGTGCTCCGCTTCTATTGATGTTAGCGTGATGATATATATAGCCTTCCTCGATAACTGGGCTATCTAACACTGAAAGAATTTTTCAAATCAGACCAGTAGTTCCTGAGATTAGCGCGTTCAAACAAACAAACTCTTCAGCTTTATATATTAGTATAAGATATGTCTCTGAAATATATCGGAGAAAAGGAATCGTAAATCGGAGAAAATTTCCTTTTCTGTAATGATGTAAGAGAAAATTGCCGTTGATACTTACACAACCCCGAAAAGGGTAAGAGCCCTCTAATGAGATTGATGTGCTTTCTAATCACGTTGCCAGTGGGTATAGTCGTCACGCGCTCGCGTCAGTAAGTAATTGCTTTGGTGCACGCAGCATGGATAATGTAAATGGAAACATTAACCGTTTACATCCTGGCGCCAGGATTTTGGTGATAATGTTGCCTTATTTCCAAAGGAAAGCTTAGAAATGATGTCTCATTTATCTGCTATTATATGTTTTCAGTCATATCGGCTTCGCATGATTTATAGATGTAAAAATGTTAGGCCAGGGGCTCCCAAACTTTATCAGTTCGCTGCGCACTTACAGGTTTGGTAATTTGCGCCTCACCCCCCCCCCCCCCCACCCCAATTTACTCTCTACGGCACACCAGGGGGCTGCGGCGCATACTTTGGAAACCCTTAGACAATAATGTTTATGTTTTGTTGAGCATGAACAAGACAGAAAATTAAAAAAGAAGAGACCAGCCAGCTGCGTGTCAGTCTCATGTACACCAATGAAGGTTTCCGTAAATGAACTTCACTGCTTGTCACATTTCGTCCAATAAGAACATTGTCATCTTATAATATTGTTACAATTTGGGCCACCTGCATACCTGTAGACAAAGCACATTTATTACCTGCCGGCGTTTAAGCTGATAACATTGAAACTATTTATGACTGCTTTCTTTTGTATACTTTGTGTTTAGAATTTGTAATTAGAAGAACAGTCCATTGTGTATTGTAATATTTTATGGCAGTCATTAGACAGGTGTGTCGAACTGATTCTAAGAAAATCGATCTACGCGGGCAGGCAGCCATATTGTATCGGTGCAGTATCAATGGCCCAATGGAGAGATCGGCAGTCAAGCGATAATCGCAAGCGAGGCAAGACGTGTGTACATTCGATAATCGTTATAGTGACGGACTTTGCGCGTGTTATTGAATCGTGCATTACGTTTGTACTGGTTGTGTCCAGTTATATTTGTACCAGTGTTATACGTGTTCGTATAATTCTAATAAATTCTATAGTAATTCCAACGGCATTTTAATTCAAGTCCTGCATCTCGTAACAACATTTTAAAAACTACTTAAGGAGTTTTGTTCAAACAAATTTTTCTCGAAAGAAGATAATTTTAAGATTTATAATTCTGATTTTATTTTATAAAATTCTAATTCTACCTCATACTGCAAAAATTATATGCAGCTAATGATTTGAGAATCAACCATCTTGCCCTTTACTGATTTACCTCCCTATAACGTGTTGTGAAAACATGTCTAAAAATGTCTCACACGACTGTACATGGAAAGAATTCATATCTCATTTACATAATTATATGTATTATGTACCAAAATGACGACCACCCCTAATAGCTCCTTCGTGATTTCCCTACATCTTTGTACATCAGAATTTAGAATGCAGCTTTCTGGTGTGTTTTTACTAACCATGTTTTGAAGCAAATAAATGATTTGATTCGATTTGATTTGGTAATTTGCAAACCCAATAGTTTATAGAAAAAATATATTCAAATTCAAAAGTTTTTATTCAAAATAAGTTCCACTGGAGAACACTTTTTGAAGGTCATACATATAACTTAAAATTTAATTTTACTTCCTATTCTAGTAGTCTAGTACCACTAGCAATTCATCCCAATAGCCCGGTACTTTTTAAACTCATTTCCCACAATAGTCCTACACTGGCCGGGGCTTGTCCTTGGGTGCATTACTATATGGTGTAGACAGGGATAATCGCCGGTCAGTGTCACGCCACATTTACATTAAATTTCTCTATTTGTTAGCCTTGCCGTGGTCCTACGCAAGCCCTCCAAAATTATAGAGTATATTAGAACTATTAAAACACGTATAACACATGTACAAATATAACCGAACACAAAAAATCCAAACGTAAAGCAGAAGGTCGTAATTCAATAAAACGCGCAATGTCCGTCACTATTAGATTCACGAATGTACACACGTCACGCCCGTATCGTCGTTGTAGCTTAACTGCCCCCTCTCCCAATCAGGCCATTGTTTTATACTTCACAAATACAAATGTGCCCGCCCGGCAATGTCGATGTAATTTCCTAGAATTAGCTTGTACTTGTAATCCGCAACACGTGGCTAATGGTGCTCCTGAGTGGCCGTAAACGAGTACAATAGGACAATAGGCTGTTCTCCACAATAACTAGAAACGTATGCCAATAAATAAGTGAACAAAAGAATACGATCATAAAAGGATTACAATTAGTTCAAATACCGACAGATAATAAAATGTGCTTTTACAGATTTATATCGTGGTTTTGTCTTTGTCGGGGCCTAGGTTGTAACACTATTATTGTTATTCACTACAACAGATCAATAAATTAGTTTCATGACATGCCTTATAAATATATATTTGCTGCCATATATTTTAAGATGCCAACAATTTTGATATTAATGTGCAAAGAAATTGTAATTATTGTTTAATTATTGCCTCCTTATCGCTGCGGAATCGTAAAAGTTAACAAACAAGCTAAATGCCTAATTATATATGAAAGCAATAAATCGATTGATTTGCATAAATTGCCTAATATTGATCAATATTCGTAGCTCGGCACGTTGCTTTGATTTCCGGTGCTAATGACCCAGTCGGAAGTCGCGTTTCAAGATTATAGTCGGAAGGTTCGATCACATTGCCGGCTGATAGCGAACATTGCAATTTTGATAGGACGCGACTTGAATTCTCAATGTGAGGCGTTTGAATATCACTCATTTGTTATTGTACAGGCTACCAACAGCCGTACATTGCCGTGTCAGAGGTTTACGCTGACACGTGCATTTAAACATATCATTCGCATCAGTACTCGTTTAGCACCGTACTGGGTCAGTCCGCAAATCAGCCATTGATCTCAGCACAATTATTTAATTACCATAATTTGAGCAATACACAATTTACATCTACAAACTTCTATCATTAAAATCCTATGTAGGAAAACCCCCTACTTAATCCGGCTCGAAGGACCAAATTATAATTTTTTTATTTAATTAGAAGTACACCAATGCAAGATATTGACAAATATAGTTTTGTCAAAATACTTTTGAGCGCTACAGTATTAGCCATAACACAAGCGTAATTTATTTATCTTGGGGATATACTATGTATGTGTTTGTCTGCCGAATATTTATTTACTAGTTGTTGCTCGCGTTAATGTTTTACCTCATGAACCGTTCATTTTCCCGAGAAAAAAGCATCCTATATGCTATTCCAGACTATATCTATCACTGTGCCAAATTTCATCCAAATCTGTTCAGACGTTCTGGCGTGATTGAGCAACAAACATCCATTCAAACTTTCGCATTTATAATATTATAAGTGTAGTTTAGTAATATAGATTTAATGAACTGATAATCCACTTGTCAGGTACTTTATACTTCTAGAGAAGCAATTTCTCTATCCACTGTGTTATAAGTCGTGCGCAGAAGGTTTGCCGATGACAACCCCTCCCGCCTCCCACAACCGCTACCCGCGGTCGTCTAGTTCTTAGTACTACTTAAACAAGCCCTGGTCTGAGTTGTAAGAAGCGGGAGATGCGACTATCGGCAAACCTTCTGCGCACGACTTATATGTAACACTGCTAAGGATCATATTTTTTCTATATAGTTGAAGTACAACCGAAAGACTGATGGCCCGCGTGATAGAAAGTGGTTACTATCGCCTATAAATATTTGCACCACCAGAGATGGTTTTTTTTTAATTTATTGCCTGAGTTCAGCAGACAGGCAGACGGCCCATCTAACGGAAAGCGGTTACCATCGTCTATGGACATTTGCAACACCAAAGATGTTACAAATGCGCTGCTACTCTCTTAAGGAAGTCTGGAAACTGGCCACTAATGCCGGAACACAACTCAAGGTTGTTATGGCGGCATACTTTAGACCAGGGGTGGTAGCCATCCAGTCGGGCAAATGCCCAACCACCTGGCTGTGGGTTGTTTTGTCGCCTCTTACGACAGGCCGCTCGGCCGCAGGAAATTGTATTCTTTCTCCATTCCTGCACGGATAAAAAGATGTTACCAACACACTACAGACATATAAGGAACTTTATGACGTCTTTTTTGAAAAATCCCGCATTATAATCCTGGAAAAAAAACCTCAGCAGGGGGGAGTTCAGTCCAAGTGCCCATAGATTAGATATATAAAATCTAGCATACATGTTTAATTTTTGCATGTCTACTGAACTGTACTCCAGATATCTAGCGTCATAGCAAAATCACTTGTTTCAATTTTCAATTCAACTCTTTTGTGACCGTTGAGAAATGTCACTGTCATTGTCAGAACAAACACTTGTCAATGTCATAAATAATAAAACTCTGCTGTATAATCTTATACAAGTTCTTTCGATGAACATTTAATTCAAATTAATTCTAAAACATGTAAAAAAAGAAGATTAAATTACATTTATAGATGCTTCAAGTTCTGAATAAGAACTAGATCGTCGATATGCAATATATAGGCTATGAAATATTAAATTCTCTATAGAGATGTATACTACTACTGCTTTCGTCAAGTCATATTCGGTTAAAAATAGTCAAAAAGTGCAGACACCTCTATTTCCTGATTGCAAATGTCTGTCGCATACGAAATTTCAAACGGATGTGAACTTTCTATTCACCAATTTATATACTATCATTGTTCTATAAATAGCCTTATAAACACCACCTTATCAACATTAATATAGAGTTCAATTCTTTTCATATAAAATATGAAATATATATGTTAAATTCGATCTTATTTTCTAAACATTAGAGTTGAGTATATTACTATAGTATTACATAAGGTGTTGGTATAATTTTGTACGATTTTTTAACACTAGGAAGATGTGCATCAGTGACATAATAGTGCCGGCGCGTGTTTTTAATAGTAATAAGCCTATTTCGGCGCATGTAATAGTGTTATATATGGACAATGAATATTGTATGAAGCGGTTAAAGACAATAGTTGCTAATATTTTTATTGCTTTTTGTTTGCGCCGTCTCAAGTGCAGTATTGACGTATATTAATACATTGAGTCATGATTTTGAAATATGATTACTGTTTTTTTTTAACAAGTTAAACTTGGCTACGCTTCGCTGTTGACAGCAAAGCGAATGTGTGCGTGATGTTAATGATTCGGGAAGTAAATGAAAGTAATTTAGTCAACATATTTAGTTTTATTTAAAAAAACGTAACAGAATTGTTATAACTATTGTTCGCCATTTACACATTAAAATAAAAATCATAAAATAAAAATATACAGCTCGCCGTACACAACGCAGTGCTGGTACCTACGCTCACGTATGGAAGCGAGAGTTGGGTATGGAAGAGAGAGCATGAAAGTAGAGTAAAAGCGGTCGAGATGCGAGCACTGCGCAAAATCTGCGGAGTGACGCTCGCGGACCGCGTTCGTAATACCGAAGTAAGAAAGAGACTTGGTCTGAAAGAGAGTGTCGGGGTGAAGGTAAGAAAAGGAATGCTCCGGTGGTTCGGGCATGTGGAAAGAATGCATGATGAAAGAATGACTAAACAGATATATAATGCAAAAGTGGATGGATGCAGAAGTCGTGGAAGGCCACGACACACCTTCCATGATTGATCGTGTACTAGCAGAAGGTGATGTCAGGAGCCTTAAGAACAGACGAGCGTGCATGACAAGAGTTATGAATGTCAAAGAAGCAAGTGAGGTGTGTAAGAATAAGCCTAAATGGCGCTCTGTTGTTCGTGCCTACCCCGCAAGGGAACTGGCGTGAAATTATGTATGTAAGTATGTATGTATGTATGTAAAATATACAAATAATAAACAGGCCCCAATTCTGACTGTGAATTGGGGTCTGTTGAAAACATTCCCAGAACGCTAGTCGCGTTACCCCGTTGGATGGCAACGCTTATGCGTTACCCAAAGTACAGACCAGCCCTTTAAAGGTCGCGTGAGACCTCTATCAACCGTGTAGACAGGTCTTGATAAAGGCGGTGTGTCTCTGGACCCCATGGCCCCAGAGTTTCGACATCCAAAAGCCACAAATATGTATCCTAAGTAATATTATAAAGTGAGTTTATTTTCTTTTGACGTTTTCACGCCTTAACCACGCAACCGATCTTCATGAAATTTTACGCACACGTTGTAAGGGACGTACAAAAGGACAGAAGATACCTTTCGTCCAGAAAAAATACTATTCCCGAGGCATAGACGAATATAGGCGGAAAGATGGCGCTTCAATCGCTTGTTATTGGCGCCACCATTGCAATTCACTAACAAATACATAGTCATGGCAACGACAATTACATTGGCAATTTTGATGCGTTGTTGGCAGTGACCTTGGTCATTTGAATGTGTTGGACATATAATAATAAAACTATGTTTTAACAGTTTTAGGCGCGCTAATTTATTTGATTTTTATTATTCCGACGTTTCGGCCACTTTTCATTAGCCGTGATCACGGAAGACAAACATGTCTTGGATACACATTCGAAAGTTTCATCCGTGCAGGAACGGAGAAAGAATACAATTTCCTGCGGCCGGGCGGCCTGTCGTAAGAGGCGACAAAGCAACCCACAGCCAGGTGGGAGGGCATTTGCTCGACTGGACGGCTACCACCGCTGGTCTAGAGTATGCCGCCATAACAACCTTGAGTTGTGTTCTGGCATTAGTGACCAGGTTCCAATCTCCTTTAAGAGAGCAGCAGAGTATTTGTAGCACCTTTGGTGATACAAATATCTATAGGCGATGGTAACCGCTTTCCATTAGGTGGGCCGTCTGCCTGTCTGCCTGTCTCTCTCTCTCTCTCTCTAGTATACCTATATTACATTCACGCTAATGGAGTCGCGGTCAAAATTAACTAACTAACTCCGTTGGCTCAGCGACCCAAAGTGAGTCTTGGCTTCCGAAACAAGAGCACGCCACATTCCTCTGTCCTGCGCAGTGTCTTGCCAGTAGTAGGCTTGTAGTGCGGTCAGGTCACCACCGGACAAGCAGACGTACACACTCACGCCACTGATATATGGTGGAAATACCAACAAAGCGGACGAAACGCTATACTTCCACTTTTATCATACGCACCGCTGAAGAGTGGAACTCTTTATCGTCGTCTGTTGTTCCTGAAGAATACAATCTAGATGTCTTCAAGTCACAGTCGCGTGAACAGGTATCTTCTAGCGGCCGGGCGGCCTGACGTAAGAGGCGACAAAACAACCCACAGCCAGGTGGTAGGGCATTTGCCCGACTGGATGGCTACCACACCTGGTCTAGAGTATGCCGCCATAACAACCTTGAGTTGTGTTCCGGCATTAGTGACCAGGTTTCAGTCTCCCTTAAGAGAGCAGCAGCGTATTTGTAGCACCTTTGGTGATACAAATGTCTATAGGCGATGGTAACCGCTTTCCATCAAGTGGGCCGTCTGCCTATCTGCTGAACTCCTGCAATAAAAAAAAGGTAAGTGTGCTCCACCTTAGACTGCATTTCCCCCTGACATCAGGCGCAATGTCAGTCAAGCGCGAACCTATCCATTATAAAAAAAAAACAGCTGTCACTCTGTCCTTCCAACGATACTTGGGACGACCAACCGGTCGCCGACCGACTGGTCGCCCCCAAGTATGCTTATATACTATGCAAGTATGGTCAAAAGCTAGTAGATAATTTATATTTATACGGGGGTTTATTAAGTAATTGAAAGAATGGTAAGATATAAATATGACGCAATAGAAATGGACTTTACGCTGATAAAACCCATAAAATCCCCATTCTAATGATTAAACTTTTTTTTTTTTTTTTAATTGCAGGAGTTCAGCAGACAGGCAGACGGCCCACTTGATTGAAAGCGGTTACCATCGCCTATGGACATTGCAACACCGAAGGTGCTACAAATGCGCTGCTGCTCTCTTAAGGGTCACTGGAACCTAGTCACTAATGACGGAACACAACTCAAGGTTGTTATGGCGACATACTTTAGACGAGGGGTGGTAGCCATCCAGGCGAGCAAATGCCCTACCACCTGACTGTGGGTTGTTTTGTCGCCTCTTACGACAGGCCGCCCGGCCGCAGGAACTTGTATTCTTTCTCCGTTCCTGCACGGAAACTTAAAGAAACTTATTAAAAGTTGTGAATTTCCTTATAATGATTTAATATCATGTAATAATTTTTACAGAACAATTAAATTAATAGAAGGTAAACCAGTTTAATCCAGTTTTCGATTTGACGTTGGTTAATATAACGGAATTAAATTTATTAATTCAACGAATTAATAATTATATTTGACTACGACTGATAATAGCAGGAAAACTTGGGCGTTGAAACAATGTTAAGAGCGCAAATGACCTGTAGTTATGGTCCTAGTAACAAGCGGGATTATTTGAGTCATACAAGGTAATGTAGTGTGATCAAAATTGCATTGATAAGGGGCATAGCAACGTTTTACTGGAAGCTAGTGGAATGCTTTGGTTTGCCTGCGGTTATATTTTTTTTTTATAATTGCATGAGTTTAGCAGACAGGCAGACGGCTCACTCGATGGAAAGCGGTTACAATCGCCTATGGACATTTGCAACATTAAAGATGCTACAAATGCGCTGCTGCTTTCTTAAGGGAGACTGGAACCTGGTCACTAATGCCGGAACATAACTCAAGGTTGCTATGACGGCATACTCTAGACCAAGAGTGGTCGCCATCCAGTCGGGCATATGCCCTACCACCTGGCTGCGGGTTGTTAAGTCGCCTCTTACGACAGACTGCCCAGCCGCAGGAAATTGTATTATTTCTCCGTTTCTGCACGGATATTTTTTTCTTGTTTGAATTTCTTTAGAATCGTTGTGATTTGAAACTCGATGAAATGAAAGAAAGCGACACTAAAAAGAGGTAAACACATAAAATTCAACTTTATTTTAATAAAAATAAAACACATTTCTCTTTATCCGTTAGTATTAATTTTCACTTTAAATAAAACTTAAAAGATTTCAAATCAATTTTAGCTTTATCTGTATATTTTACTTTTATACGTAGCTCAAGGGAAATTGTGCGTAACAGTGTATTGAATTTTGAACTTTATGCTAGTGTTTTAAAGTGTAATTTGGACTGAATTATTACGAATAATGGTCAAAATACCTAAGAATAAAGACGTCTATAATAGTATTACATGCCGACAAAAAGTGAATGCACGTCTGCGTGCCATAAACCTGGTTTATTACCTTTCCCGCATTTGGACTTCTTTTGTTTACTTTGTGTTTAAAATGTGTAATTAAGGAAAACATTCTATTGTTATTGTCCTTGCTTTATGGCAGTCATTAGGCAGGTGTGTCGAACTAATCTTAGAATTTATTGTTTTGCTTCGAGGCATATTGTATTTGTACAGAATAAAAGGAATGCCCGAACGGAGGGGTTGTGATTTAAATCTTGATGAAACGAAAAGCAACAATAAAAAGAGATAAATCTATAGGACTAATCCTGCGAGAGAATGAGATAGAATACGTTATATTTAATCATTTAAACGCTATGCTTATATAGATAGAGCTGGTAATGTTTTAAAGTTCTTCGTTAATACTTAAAATTTCGTGTTTTAAAGCTTAAATATATGAAATGTGACATCACAAATTTTAGAATCCCTCCCACCTCTTATCACGCTTTGTTTTTACAATTTCTACTGCGTATGAACTGCACACACACACATTTTTTTTTTAAACACGTTTTACGTAAACCTATAAAATTTATGTGTTTATTCTCTTTTTAGTGTCGCTTTTTCGTTTCATCGAGTTTTAAATCACAACGATTCTAATGAAGGCATACTTCAATAAAAATAAAGAAATGTAAAAGGCATAAATAGATATTTAAAGTCGTAACGAGGTAGGCAACGCATCGTCTCCTTTAGTATTGCATATCGATACCTCGGGGCTCAAAGGGCGTAAGCACCAAAACTCGATTTTTCAGGAGAGCCGAATAACAAAATATAAAATATTATTTCGGACATAACTTCTTTGATTGTAGGCCTAAATAAACCATTCTAAAACCAAAAGTCTTAAAATTTTATGATGCAAAACACTGTTAAATTATATTTCAAGTAGATTTAAAAGTAACAAAAACAGCTTTCCTATACGCCCCACAAAATTGCATGTTTGGGGCGTTTACACCCTAAAAATCTATGGATGTGTGATCAGGGATGGTTGCAACTTCCAATTTGCCTACTAAATCTATCAGTTTGTAGACTGTTGCTTTGTTTTCTTCAGTTGATTAAATAACAAGTAAAGAGAGAAAATAAGAAATTATTTTCTTTCTTTATTTAGTTCTTAGTATATCAATTTATCAACTCAGACAACTAATTGTATCATCTACAGTGTCGTTTACTACCCTCGCGTTTATGATCATTAACATATGTTTCATTTTCTACAAAAAATGGGGTCGTAAACACCATTTTTTGGCGAATTGGAAGACTTTACATATACTGATCGATAGAGGAGAAAAAATTAAGTAGGGCTGCATTAAAAAGTAAATTTCGCCGAAATGGCGGTTACGTCCTTTGAGCCCCGAGGTATCGATATGTGCATAGGCGACGGTAATTACTTATCACCAAGTGGACCGTTTCCCAATCTGTCTACAAGCATATATATAAAACAATGAACAAACAATCAAATGCCTTTATACATTTTATATATTAAGAACAAGGATAATAAAATTAAGGGGTATTATATGAATAATCATTTATCGGAAAGGAAATGAACTACTAATGATGCAATGGTTCGCAATTAGTGTAATTAATATTTCTTTTTATACATGATTTCGCATTGTGTGTACATTTAACTAGTAATTGATTATTAAATTCTTTAGTATAAATGCATTAAAGAAAAGCCTTGTGTACTTATAAATAAAAATATATTATTTTACACTAGCTGTGCTCTGTGGTTTCACTTATGCTTGATTCAAATTCAAATTCAAAAGTTTTTATTCAAAATAAGTTCCACTGGAGAACACTTTTTGAAGGTCATACATGTAAGTTAATTTTTTTTTTTACTTCATATTCTACGTACACCGCTTCGCAACGTGTTGATGCTGTAAAGGAGAAGAAGCGGCAAGAAACTCCCCAGCAACACGTCTAGCTAAATATTGATTTTCTTTATATTTCATATTCTATTTATATCTCAAATTCTTTTTTTTAATAAGTATTGTACAGAAGTATGTTACAGAATCACTTTTTGAAGAATTAATGGAGTTGTAGCAAACAATGCATACTCAATAAGACCAAGACAATAAAAGAAAAGAAAAATAATATTATAGTTATAATAATGACATGACGTGCTAAAATGTTATGCTGCAATATGTCTATGATACTTCGGATGTAATCCTTGCAACAACTCAGAAGGGTTTATGGTAGTAAAAGAGCAGCAACTGGTCACAATACTTTATAATCAGAGAGCCTTACGGTTTTAACACATTGATTGCTCACACTAACTATCGGCAAGTATTTTAGAACAACTCGACATCCCTCCAATTTTACAGTATGTGAAACTTAGCAATTGGCACACCCGATAGCGGATTGAAGTCATTGATAAATCTCAATTAAAGTGTTATGAATGATAAGAGTTAAATACATTACTGTTTGGAAATTCCAGATCATATTTTATATATGATATTGTATAAAATATTATACTTACAAGTTTTACATGTGATAAAATAAACTGAACGCAATATAAATCGGACCTACTTATGCAAAATGGAACCAACCTACATACTGACAGTTTTGAGAAAAAGCCGTTTTTATGAAAATTTCGCGTACAAAAAAATATGTCTATATTTTGGAAAAAAAAACATTTAGAATATAACTCAGATAGTTGTATTATTTTATAGCCTATACAAATTAATATTAATTAAAAATCTAAAATATCCTATAAATAAACCTAACTTAAAAATATATATACAAAAGTAAAAAAAAAAAAACTAATATTAAAATAAAACCTCTATTAAAACCCGTCCAGCCCCACCAGACCACTGTCGCTGGGCATTGTACCTAGAAGGCTGGCAGCATTACCTCGCTGGATACAAAGGCTAATCCTTTGAGCGAGGTAAGCTCCAGCCTTCCGGTCTAGAAGGTTTTATAATATTGTCTTAGAATACAGAATATAGAATATATAGATATGTCTTAGATTATAGAACCGGTCTTTAGAATATTGTATATTATATTTTCTCGTTATGATTTTTATTGAGTCGATAGAAGGTGCATTTTGAAAGTCTTCTGCATCCTTAACCCAATTTTGGCATGTTTGTGGATTGGTTCTGTTTTGCATAAGTAGGTCCAATCTATCGCGTCTGTCAACATAAAAATAAAATGTAATGTAATCTACACAGTTACCTCATCATATTAGAGGAATATTCTTATATAAAATTATGGTAAATTATAGAGAACTACTCTATACAAAACAGACGCCAATCACAGAATAAATAAAAGTATAACATTATTATTCAATATAAAACTACGTTTTAACGGTTTTAAGCGCGGTAATTTTATTTGATTTCGGTTTTTCCGACGTTTCGGCCACTTTTCAGTGGCCGTGATCACGGAACACAAAGATGTCAAATGTCAACGAGTATTGTAAATAGTAAATTAGATTAGGCTCCCATAGAGTAAATAATAACCATAAACAAAATTAAAATTAACAAGTTGGCGGTAGGCTAAATAGAACTTTAACAATACTCGTTGACACTTGACGTCTTTGTCTTCCGTGATCACGGCCACTGAAAAGTGGCCGAAACGTCGGAAAAACCAAGATCAAATAAAATTACCGCGCTTAAAACCGTTAAAACGTAGTTTTATTATGTATACAAGCCGCGAAAGCTTAATAAAATATTATTATTATTCAATTAAGGAAATGGCCGATTGTATCGTTTAGAAATAAAGAGGGTACATAACAAAATTAATTATTAACTTTAAAAAGAATTACGACAAGAACAGCTATACTACTCAATGACTGTAACACAACTTTAGATCTCAGCATGATGTTATGTTTATACATATTTTTAAGTTATAAACTTCATAGATAATATGTTTATACATATTTTTAAGTTATAAACTTCATAGATGATATGTTTATACATATTTTTAAGTTATAAACTTCATAGATGAATGTTATAACCCCGGTTATTTTAGTAATATACAGAGACAATAGATTTCCATTTCTTACAATAACTATCTCTTGACAAACTTTAGGTTTAATCAAAATCTATAATACTACAAAACCCTAAACATGTCTGTACATTAAACCTAATTAAAAAAAAAACAACTGGAATAGGCTATATAAACTACAGAGACCACGATGCAGCTTTTTTTTAGATTTCTTGTCTGTTTGTGTTTGTTCGATTCACGTAAAAACTACTGGGCTGATTTTGATGAGGTTTTCGCTGATCGACAGCTAATTCTTAGACTTAAAATCTGCGCTACCTTCTATTCTGGGAATCCCGCGGGGATTTTTCTGGGAACGATTTGAAATGGCGAGATTGATAATAATAATAATAATCGGCAGACAAACACACACATTGTATATGCCCAAATTAAGCAAGCTACGCTTGTCTTATGGGTAATATACAACGGACTACTCTGGGGCCGATCTCAGACACCCAAACCATAGTAAATAACGGAGAAAATACGTTTTCGAAATTTGCTATACCAGGAATCGAACCCGGAACCTCTGCGTTGCAGTGAGGTACGCCGGCAAAGGCTTAGCCTGCTCAACCACAGAGGCCGTCTTGATTGATTGAAATAAGAATTCGAATTCCAATGCGATTTTCACAGTGATCGATCGCAAATTTTATGTAATAAACTGTGTAATATTTTTTTCAACACACTTGCTCATAAAGTGGCTCTATGGTCACCGCAATTAGGCACAGAATGACACCCATAATCAAACTGTGACTAAAAAACATTATAACTCACTAGTGAGTTATAGATTTTTTTTTTAATTTTATTGGTTGAGTTGCTTTGTTCTTAAAAAAGTTTTTATTAAAAAAAAAAAGATCGTGTTCTATAGAACAAATAAATTAATGTTCCTATTGCTTGCTCATTTCATGCAACTTCTTATTTAAATAGATAATTTTAACTCGTACGTGTTTAATAAATAAAACTTTCACTCATATATAACTTTTTTTATCTACTAAATAAAATGAGTTTTTGTTGTTATTTTATTCACAAGTGTGTTGAAAAACGTCGTATGATACACGTGTGTATTGATGATTACCGTCCTCGGCTCTCTTAAGACCCTCGCCTACGGCTGGAGTCTCAATGGCGCCTCGGCGGTAATCACCAATGTTACACACTAGTACCATAATGTACTATTATCCCGAAATATGGCTATTAGTATAGCCGTATTTTAAAGTTTAAAAATATGGTACTTTCTTAAGTTTCCGCGAATTTCCTGCGGCCGGGCGGCCTGTCGTAAGAGGCGACTAAACAACCCACAGCCAGGTGGTAGGGCATTTGCCTGACTGGATGGCTACCACCCAGAGCATGCCGCCATAACAACTTTGAGTTGTGTTCCGGCTTTAGTGACCAGGTTCCAGACTCATTTAAGAGAGCAGCAGCGCATTTGTAACACCTTTGGTGCTGCAAATGTCCATAGGCGATTGGAACCGCTTTTCATCCAGTGGGCCGTCTGCCTGTCTGCTGAACTCCTGCAATAAAAAAAACACTTTTTTGAAAATGTACTAAATCTAACAACTATTTCTATATTATTTTGGAGTTGAAACTTTAGGTCTGTAGGGTCCACAGGCAAAGGGTTTCTTCAAGGAAATATGTAAGAAGCTCTTTGATACCACCCGTGATCAGAAGGCTGAAGAATCAGCATTGACATACATCCTGGCATTGCAAACAGCCTTCTGGGCACGCTTCGCTCTGGCAGCGACTTGTTACATACTTTATATTAATTTATTTATAATTTAGTTTATTTTTAAGTATTTGGTTTAATATCTTCTTTTTTTCTTCTTTTCTTATTAGTTATTGACTGATAAAATAAACTTAATATTTTTTATGTATCATTTGTAATATTAATTATAGTTACCCGTTCCCATAGCTATTATTAAAATCGTCTGATCATTTAAAAAGTCATGTAACTTTCGTAGAACAATGCTCATTTCTGCATTATCTACATTACTAATTACAGTCTAATAGAGAAAAAAACAAATGCAAAAAGACAAACAGTAAAAAGTAAACAGTGCAACCTATTGGTATAATAAAACGGTCATTTGCCTTGTTTGGTTAGGGTTGGCACTCTTAAATCCTTACTTATCCAACTTTAAAAAAAAGAGTATTAGCTTAACATAAAAAAATCTCTTTGTTTATAGAGTTTTACGTTAAAGTAATCCTGTTTCATATTGTTACAACTCAGGTCCCGACAAACACAAAATCCACCTGCATATCTCAAACAAAGCACATTTATTACCCGTCGGTATTTGAACTAATAACACTGAAATTCTTTTATGCTCGTCGTCTTTTGTTTACTTATTGGCATACGGCCTATTGTTGTATTGTAATCGTTAGCCAGGTGTTACAGATTTGGACATATTGCATTCGTGCAGTATAAAGCAATGGCCCGATTGAGGGAGGAGTGAGTCGAGCGATAACCACGAGCGAAGCAAGACGTGTGTACTACAATCGAGAATCTAATAAGTGACGGACTTTGCGCGTTTAATTGAATTACGACCTTCTGCATTACGTTTGGACTTGTTGTGTTCGGTTATATTTGTACCTGTGCTATACGTGTTTGTATAGTTCTAATAAACTCTATAATATAGAGTCTCGCGACTTATAACAATATTAATTCAAGATTAAATCCATGAATCGGTCGTAATGAAATTTAATTCAGATGTACTTTAAAGACTATAGAGAGAGTACTATAGTCCGATAAAAATGCAATATGTTTTTCCGTAATATGGTACTACTTAACACTGGTGAAGTTATAGTGAATAACCTAATGTAGACTAATAATGTTTAAGTGTATGTCGGTGATTGCAAAATGAATATCGAAATTTAAGTAAAAATTGCTGTCAATACGGTCCTACTTCTTGATTCCTATTCCTCATTCCTGAAAGTCGTGACTTTTCCTCACTATTTTTTCTTTGACTATTTATCATTTAATTTAATTCACTTGCAATTTTATAGAGCCTTTAACTAAAGCGACAACGTAATTAATACGATACCTAATCATAAATTATGGTTTTTAGAATCTATAAACTATCAGTCAATTTGTCTCCAATAGACTGTAGTTTTAAAGTATTAAGTCTTTTAAATATTTATGTTTCATTTCGATATCCTGCAAGATTCGGAACATACGAATATAAAGCCTCCGCTAACAAAACGTTTAAAAAGAGTCTCGCAGTCTTTAACTACGCCATATCCACTCTCTGTACCGGTTATCTAAATCAATGTAGTAATAAGGGTGTACTGTGCAAGTACGAAGAAAGAATACTAATTGCTACGTCCGGGCAGTCTATCGTAAGAGGCAACAAAAGTCACAGCCAGGTGGTAGGGCATTTGCCCGTCTGGATAGCTACCACCGCTGATCTGGAACATGATGCCATAACAACATTGAGCTATATTCCAGCATCAGCTCTATTCCCGCAAGGTTGTAATTCCCGCTTCGAGGCTAGCAACAAATTAGGAGTACCTCTGGTGTTGTAAGTTTTCAAAGTTGGAAATTAGCGTCAGACCTGGCATTTGCCGAACTGGACTCATTTGGTATCATCACGAGACATATTTTTTGCTATGTATTTAGTGTGTTATTTTTTACCAGCTTTTATTTAACTTGCAATGGATGTATCTATCTATGTATGTAAGTTCGGATGGAATCTTGCAAGTTAAATTTGACCAACTTCCCGGTTTCCGATTGAGCTTAAATTTTGCACGCATATGTATATCGCGTGACAATGCAATAATATGGTACAATGGAGCTGATCTGATGATGGAGTCGGAAGGTGGCCATAGGAACTCATGTACTAAACTAGATAGGCACGTCGTGTTTGGGTTCGTTTTGCTTGTCTTGGCTAGCACTCTGCCGCTACATGATATCCTCCTAGATATCATGTAGCAGCAGTGCTAGCCAAGACAAGAAAAACGAGCCCAAACACGTCTTTAGATACAAGCTTTTGAGATCCTTCTCAAAAGCTTGTATTTAAAAATAAAATAAAGAAGTTTATTTTTAATATTTCTCATAATGTTTTGTTAACAAATAAATGCTTTTTCTTTTATTTCTGTCTTATCTTTTCTTTGCATAGACGATGGTAAAAAGAGGTTTAATTAATTAGTGTAGTATTTTTTTTTTTTTTTTGAGGCGAGGGAAAATGCTTAACCGATTTACGCACAAACTGGGTCGTTGCTAGGGGAACGACACGCGTCAGTCGGGGGCGATAACACTGCAGCAATAGTATGCTCTTGGCGGTGCTCCGTCCGCGATCGACGTCACAGAATAGTGTGGAAGACTCCGAGCGTTGCTGCACGAGCGAGCAACCCCAATACCCACTAAAAACCCCCTCCTCCCTGTCGACCCTGCGCTTTTGTTTGTGTTGGAAAGGCTGAGATTTAGAACATAGTTACGCCCAGTCGATCCAGTATTAGTGTAGTATGCGCCAACCCTAGCACCACGCCATGCAGTCTGATACAGCAACGGCGTTCCCCCAGCGATTATGGGCCAGAACATAGTTTAGATGGTAACTAAGCAAAAACTGCCTCATAACTATTGTCTGAATCGAATAACATTAGACGTATGTTTAATTAATATTAACCAATCATTCTCCTTATTATCAATTAAATGTGCAACTTCACGTGTGTTTGCTATAATAGTGACACGCTACATAAACTTTCTTAATGAATCATTCTCATGAAATTCGAACTGGATATTTTCCAATGTAGATATGGTCGTGCTTTAGTATCGTTAGTCAGATTTTAAAAAACCGCAACAAAGTATATGAGACCATATCTCCGAATTTCGTAATAAGCTTAAATGGTTGCCAATTCGCCTTCGCCGGAATCTTCACCTACTCTCACTTCTGCACAATATCCTTTTCAATCCCTGTACTCCGCCATATTTAAAGGAACTTTTTAGTTTCCTCTGTCAGTCTCATTCCTGTAATTTGCGCTCAAATGAAAATCTTCTGCTAACTTTACTTAGGTATCGTCATACACGTCGTCCTTCGTAAGAAATTCTTTTGCTATCCAGGCTATTCGCCTGTGGAACTCCCTCCTTTTGAAAATCAGACAAGCTACATCCATTTCTACATACATACAACACTTGATCACTCACCATTATTTGTCCATTAAATAAAATTTGTTGCAGTAAATAGAATTATTTTATTATTCGCATATAGGTATACGTAATTTATATTATTATAATGTATTTATTATGTAAATACATACGTTGTAAATATAAGAAGAAGTAATTTGCTCTGTAACACAAATAAATATATATTCTATACTAATATTATAAAGAGGTTAATTTTGTGAGTTTGTGACGTTGTAGGGAGTAATCTCTGGATCTACTAAACTAATTAAAAAAATATTTTACTGTTGGAAAACTACGTTAACAGGGAGTGTCATAGGCTATATAACATGACGCTATATACCACGGGAGCGGGACAGAGCGCGGGTAAAACCGCGACGGGCCGCTAGTTAAACTATCAAGTGCATTTGTGAAAGAAGTGAAAGTGAGGAGCAGCTGTATTTTACGCCCATTAATCAGGTACGTGCGTGCTCAATCTCACATTCCCTTCTAAATTTCCCAACACTTCTTTTCTTCAAAATATGACATAGTCCATTGTTATCATCAAATCCAGCGCCGCTGCAACACATAGGCTGCCGCTTTTCATCAGGCGGGCCGTCTGCCTGTCTGCTAAACTACATACATACATAACTTCACGCCAGTTCACGCCTGTCTGTTCTTAAAGCTCTTGACATCACCTTCTGCTAGTACACGATCAATTTGATCATGGAATGTGTGTCGTGGCCTTCCATGACTTCTGCATCCATCCAATTTTGCATTGTACATCTGTTTAGTCATTCTTTCATCATGCATTCTTTCCACATGCCCGAACCACCGGAGCATTCCTTTCCTTACCTTCACCCCGACACTCTCTTTCAGACCAACTCTCTTTCTTACTTCGGTATTACGTACGCGATCCGCGAGCGTCACTCCGCAGATTTTGCGCAGTGCTCGCATCTCGACCGCGTTTACTCTACTTTCATGCTCTCTCTTCCATACCCAACTCTCGCTTCCTTATGTGAGCGTAGGTACCAGCACCGCGTTGTGTATGGCAAACTGGGCCATCTGCTAAACTCATGCAATAAAATAAAAAAACAGTAAAATACTTCTCAACAACTTCAAAACCAACGAAGGAGGTTGAGGTAACTCGTGTTGATATATACGGCACGTGCCAAAGTTCGTGGATCCGAACAAAACATCCAGAAGCAAAAACCTTTATTATAATAGGTTAATAGAAATACATAGCTACGTTTCTACGAAATACGTTTATGAATTATTATTAATCAAATGAATGCCTAACCTTGATTGGGTGACTAATCTATATCATATAGAAATAACAACTGTTTTTTGTGTTTGTTTGTAATGTTTTATCCGTGCAGGAACGGAGAAAGAATACAATTTCCTGCGGCCGGGCTGCCTGTCGTAAGAGGCGACTTAACAACCCACAGCCAGGTGGTAGGGCATTTGCCCGACTGGATGGCTACCACCCCTGGTCTAAAGTATGTCGCCATAACAACCTTGAGTTGTGTTCCGGCATTAGTGACCAGGTTCCAGTCTCCCTTAAGAGAGCAGCAGCGCATTTGTAGCACCTTTGGTGTTGCAAATGTCCATAGGCGATGGTAACCGCTTTTCATCAAGTGGGCCGTCTGCCCGTCTGCTGATCTCCTGCAATAAAAAAAAAATGAAAAAAAATATCAAAATATACTTCTTGTTCCCATTTAAATGTTTTTACAAATTGTATCTGATAGTAAATCGGCAAACACACACATTTTGTTTATTTCACAACTGAGTAATTTGCGCTTTTGTTATGAGTAATATGCAACGTATGTCGCTAAGGTTAGTCAGAAACATCCAGACCGTATTAAACGACGGAAATTTAAGAATACTCATTTTTTTGTTGGTAACGGAATTTGTTAATGCCATCTGGTTGTTTATATGGAATTAAAAAATGCAGCTTACATAATTATGCGATAGATGGCGTTGGTAACGCAACTTTTGGAAAATGTCATTTAGTGACATATTTAGTTATTGTATTTTTTTTATCACTGTACAGGTTTGTTTTAGTCAGGTTTTTTAAGAGTCAAAATTTCAAATGTAAATTAGAAATTAGGTTTGTTTGATCCCTCTACAAGTTTTAATACTTTTGTATCAATATTGTTTTTGGATAGGAGATAAAACTAGAAAATTTAAGGCGTCCAGCGAATTGTGAAAGCTCTAGTCTAAAATAACTTCACTTAAAGAAAGCAATTAGTAAATCATTATTAGATTTAGATTCCAGACCTTTCTATTTGAGTGGACCAATACGTAGACAGATTGTAAATAATTCCGACCGAACCCACAGCTATATGTTGGTGAAGTTCACCTAAATTTTTGCGTACAGTCTTTCCATTGTAGGCACGTACACCGAGCTGTCGATGGCACGCGTTCAAACAATGACATTTACTAAACATTATTCCTAATCAATGTCTATAATATTCATAGCGATTGATCATTGACATAAAAAAAATGTGATGACTAAATTTTTAGTAGCGTTTTGCTTGTCGACGCCTGGATTAATAAATAATGACATTATCCGTCGGTCTCTTGTCACCGGTTGACCGCCTGGGCATCTGGTTTATACTAAACGTTTCGCCTCCACGTTCCTTCTGCGTACGGTAGAATTGTGGAATGCGCTACCAGAGTCCATGTTTCCAGAAAAGTACAATCCGGGAATCTTGACGTACTATCTAGGTAAGCCTGCTCCATCTTCGACCGCATCATCGTCCGGCACTGGACGTGCTGTGCCGCGACGATGGCAAGCGACCAGATGGAATGTCGTTGGTGCCATGGAAGATGGGACGCCCCTTAGTATGGGACGCAACTTGTGTTGATACTTTGGCGGCTTCCCATCTCCCAGTTACAACCGTGACAGCCGGGGCCGCTGCCACAAACCAGGAGGCCCTGAAATGCCGCAAATATGTGTCCAACAGTAATGGGTACATATTTGTGGCTTTCGGGGTTGAAACCCTGGGGCCGTGGGGGCCTGGAGCTCACCACCTCTATTGAGACCTCTCAACGCGTCTAATTGAGGTCTCGCGTGACTAATTATAATCTAGTTTAGCTTATATTTTCACATGTTATGTTTTGTTCTAATAAATGTTTATAAATAAATAATTAAATTAGGTCTATCCCATACTAACAGGCGGTTTAGAATCGCTTAGCCTTCCAAAAGACTTCGCGTCCCTTTGCGTATTTTACCGCCTGTACAACGGGGAGTGTTCCGAGGAATTGTTTGATGTGGTGCCAACGCCTCACTTTTACAAGCGCACCGCTTGCCAGCGACGGGATGTTCACCCCCATTTCCTTGAGCTCCCACGCTCAACTACGCAACTTTTCTAGAACATTTATTGCGTACAACAATGTACTGGCGGGAACTTCTCGATGCGATTTTCCCGTCGACAACACGTCACCGACACTCCTGTTGTTACAAACGTTTATAGGCGACGGTAATCGCTTTCCATGAGGTGGGTCGTCTGCCTGTTTGTCTGCTTCGGTCAATAAAAAAATTGACAGTTCAAAAATATTCTATAATCCCAATAGGGAAGCGGACAGTCTAATTAACGGAGTCACTTATAAAATTATAGAATGTCGTAGCCTTACAGATTTTGTAAGAACGTACCTACTTGTGCCGTCGTAAGTAGGTACAAGTAAGAGTCGAATAGCACATTCATTATTTTTTGAAAAGTAATTAAAATTATTTATATGATGACATTTTAATGCCTCTTCTTTTATGTGTAAATTAGGGATTGGCTGAAATTAATTTTACATTCGGTTCGGTCGAATTTCGGCAGCTTGAGCCGAACTTCGGCATTCGGCTGAAATTCGGTTTAAATGCCGAACATTCGGTGCAAGAAAATAGTAAAATAACTACTTGCACTATTTTGACTGAAGTTAATAGAAATCATATCTATCATAACCATAATATAAAAATTAGCATCTATATACTCATGGTCATTTATTTTAGTTAATTACATGTAAACCTTAACGTGCAATGTGATAAAATCAAATAAAATTAGTTCTTCATTGAGTCTTTGCCTAATTAAATGGACACAAAAATAAAATAAACTTATTACTACTTATTATTCCTCTTAGAAACATCAGTAAGTAGTGCAACTGCTTAATTATAATGCGTAACTTAATAAAATAAAAAAAACATATAAGGGACATCAACAATCACAACTTTAATTTTGAGTGACATCACTTTTTACGAATTAAACATTATGATTTTAGAATTATGAAATGATGATTTTTTTTCAATCAAAGGTCCAAAAATCTCTTCTTTTATCCACCTACTCATACTTAAAATTTACTAAAGGCAGGTTATGGTGTAAACAAGCAAAAAAAAACGGCGTTATCAAGTTACGACGTCAACAGGTCACGACGTGTTGCTCTTGAGAAAGCATCGCGAAATCAAACCGAAGTTCGGCCGAATTTTTTGTTTTAACCGAATGTTCGGCCGAAGTTCGTATTCGGTTCAAACCACATTCGGCCCATCCCTAGTGTAAATATATTAGAATATATTGTAACGTGTGTCCGCAACCTTATAAGGAAAGTAAGTCACAACTGAAGAAGAAAATATTTGCAAAATAAACTATGTTTTTGCCCTATGGGAATATTCTACCTTCTCTGCCAATGTCAGTCAGTAAGTTTTTGGCGCGCACTGGAAGGGGACGTGGTACTATACAGTTTGTTTTCAAAAATGTGTATAATTACTCTAAAAAAACAATAGTTATTTTTTTTATTTTATTGCAGGAGATCAGCAGACAGGCAGATGGCCCACTTGACGGAAAGCGGTTACCAACGCCTATGTACATTTGCAACACCAAAGCTGCTACAAATGCGCTGCTGCTCTTTTAAAGGAGACTGGAACCTGGTCACTAATGCCGTAACACAACTCAAGGTTGTTATGGCGACATACTTTAGACCAGGGGTAGTAGCCATCCAGTCGGGCAAATGCCCTACCACCTGGCTGTGGGTTGTTTTGTCGCCTCTTACGACAGGCCGCCCGGCCGCAGGAAATTGTATTCTTTCTCTGTTCCTGGACGGCCCACCTGATGGAAAGCGGTTACCATCGCCTATAGATATTTGTATCACCAAAGGTGCTGCTACAAATGCGCTGCTGCTCTCTTGAGGGAGACTGGAACCTGGCCACTGATGCCGGAACACAAATGAAGGTTGTTATGACGGCATACTCTAGACCAGGGGTGGTAGCCGTCCAGTCGAGCAAATGCCCTCCCACCTGGCTGTGGGTTGTTTTGTTGCCTCTTACGACAGGCCGCCCGGCCGCAGGAAATTGTATTCTTTCTCCGTTCCTGCACGGATAAAAAGTTATAGGATGTTAATGATTTTTTAGTAATATTCTTTCTTTATTCTTTATTGTACACAAAAAGTTACGTACACAATTATAAAACAGTGGTGATGTACAAAGGCGAGCTTAACCCTAAAAGAGTTTTCTTCCAGCAAACCTATGAGTTTAGCGTGAAGGGGTGAAGCAAAAGGCCGGGTTGTGTACGCAAAATATATTTTACGTTATAACGTATAATATAAATAAATTAACAAAAATAAATTATATACAAGATACTCATAAGTTATATACAAGATACTCATAAGTTATATACAAGATACTCATAAGTTATATACAAGATACTCATAAGTTAATACAAGATACTCATAAGTTATATACATATATACATACATATATAGTGTAAAATATAGACATATAAGGATAATTTAGCATAGATAGTGTTCTTTGACTTTTTTTTTGAAACTGCTCTCCGATGGGCTATGACGGGTGTTACGTCACGTACATGGAATAATTTATTGCTAAATAATTATCAAGGTTATAACTGAGTAGTCCATGTACGTGAATCTCTCAATACAGAAAACGTTCGAAGATGCATCTACGAATATGTATGGGTTTTACATAGTTTCACGTAGTAGTTAAGATTTCTGTATATATAGTCTGAAGTTTAATGTAAAATTAATTAAGCAATAATTACATAGAGAGTACAAGACACGTCGTCTTATTTTGTACTCGCCTCCAGCGGTTGAGCCTAGCTCCCGCGACGATGGAGCCATGGGTTTCCGTCACCCTTATCCAACAGGGTAACATCATCAACACATCACTTAATTATTACAACCCCCACAATGTGTTTCTGTGATAAATGTGAACTGTGTTAGTCAAGAACAGACGAGCGTGCATGACAAGAGCTATGAATGTCAAAGAAGCGAGTGAGGTGTGTAAGAACAAGCCTGAATGGCGCTCTGTTGTTCGTGCCTACCCCGCAAGGGAACTGGCGTGAAGCTATGTATGTATGTGCTAGTCAAATGTGGCCTTTAAAGTTGTCATAAGAACTCGGTTGATTGCGTCATTCGATGCCCTACAACTCGGTTGAGATATACGAAGACTTGCCTATCAGAAGAGGCTGTATGGACTTTGAAGTCCTTTGACTGCGTATCGATGGTATTTTATTTTTACGTTGTAACAAAAGAACTAATTAAATAAGGATAAAACAATATATAGTTTAGTACGAGTAGTATTTTTTTAAGTTTTTTAAAGTAGAGGAATTTGCAACAAAAATATTTTTGTTAAAACTCGACGATATTGGGCCTATATCAAGCATTATCTATGATTGGACAGATTTGGTAACTGACGTCAAAAACGTTACATATCTATCCGTGCAGGAACGAAGAAAGAATACAATTTCCTGCGGCCGGGCGGCCTGTCGTAACAGGCGACAAAACAACCAACAGCCAGGTGTTAGGTTATTTGCTCGAGTGAATGGCGACCACCCCTGGTCTAGAGTATGCCGCCATAACAACCTTGTGTTGTGTTCCGGCTTTAGTGACCAGGTTCCAGTCTCCCTCAAGGGAGCAGCAGCGCATTTGTAGCACCTTTGGTGTTGCAAAAGTGGGCCGTCTGCTTATCTGCTGAACTTCTGACATAAAAAAAATGAACACCACGTCACGTCTCTGAGAGAGACAACTAGAGTGCATTTTTATAATAAACATTCGTTGGTCGATAGCGTCACGCCGTACGCAGTAGGGGCGGATTTAGAAATATGACGCCTGTAGGCTATTCAAATTTTACCACCCCCACCGATAAACCGATACCCTAATTGACAATCATATTAATTAGATCATTTTTTTGCCAATGACATTGTAACTTTATGATTTGTGTACATATCGTGAGACGTGTATAGTCTTGAATTAGACCTCCTTTTTACCGTAGTTTGAAGATTGTGTAAGACATGATATATAAAAAAATTGGCCCCAAATTTGCCACCCTAGGCTCCAGCCTACTCAGCCTATTGGTAAATCCACCACAGGTACGCAGCCTACGGCGTTTGCAACGGGCCGCTTCCTAGCCTTAATTAATCTAAAGCGTTAATTATAGCCACGCGACCGGAATTCCTTTTAAAACGATCCAATTCCTTCTTAAAAGTGAGAAACGCGCGACTCTCCAAGTATTCAAATGTGAAAGGTTAACTTAATGATGGCTCAATAAAAAATCATGCGCTTCGTGGATCTCAAACAATGCATGAGCCAAGCGATTAAGTTAAGTTATAGCGCTGATTAAGTTATTAAGCAGGCGGGTGCTGCAACCCGAATGCTTGCTTAATGAACGGATCAACTCACTAACTGCATTGTAATCAAGTTTTAATGTTTTAACGAAATTCTTGAAGATTAATGAAATAAAGGAACAATTTCTTTTAGTTTCTTATTGATGGAATACAGCAGACAGGCTGACTGCTGGTGATCTAAAATGGTGACCTAGGGACATATGAGATACCAGACTTGCTACCAACGAGCTGCAGGCTTCGGAATAATTTTATAACACTTTTAGTAAACCCATATGTTACGACATGCCGTCACAGTTCTAGAAAGCATCCTTTCCTGGCAAGATTTCCTCATTCACACCCTTATTCGGCCGGTCACCAGTAGAGGGCGCTGCGCATAAGCATGCGTCTCATTGGCCAAGCAAAATTTCTCATTGGCTGCCTAACGATCATAACGACGCCACGCTCGTCAATTAACATTAACAAAACGTTGGAAAACCGCTGAATTGTACCGCAAAACCGTTTCTCAAAGTGCCATCGTCTCCCGCAAACCAGTGTGGTGTATGTGCAACGCAAGAAAGCTAATCCGGCCAAAATCCTGCATATCTCCTTACACAGCTCCAGTGACGGTAAGAGTTCAAATTTCTTTATGCTTGTTTCGCTAGGGTTTGAGAGGCGGCATCAGGTGTACAAAGAGTCAGGGTTTGCTCCGGCTGAGTAGCCATTCATATTGGAAAGCGGTTACCATCGCCTATGGACATTAGCAACACCAAAGCTGCTACAAATGCGCTGCTGCTCTCTTAAAGGAGATTGGAACCTGGTCACTAATGCCGGAACACAACACAAGGTTGTTATGGCGGTGTACTCTAGACCAGGGGTGGTCGCCATCCAGTCGAGCAAATACCCTACCACCTGGCTGTGGGTTGTTTAGTCGCCTCTTACGACAGCCCGCCAGGACGCAGGAAATTGTATTCTTTCTCCGTTCCTGCACGGATAAAAGAAGAACTTCTACTGTATAAGCATAATTATACGATACCGAACGTTCTTATCGGTTTTGGGCTATCGTTATTTCTAATGGCTTCACAGAATCTTTATTTCACATGATAGAATAGAATAGAATATAATAGAATAGAATAGAATAAACTTTATTGTTCACCACATACACATGAAATACACAAATTACAATTTACCATGCTTTGAAGACTTCAAAGATAGCCATTAACACTTTTCGATTGGCAAGCTACCATAGACGTGTTTATAAATATACTAGCCGCCCGGCGCAGTTTCAACCGCGCTCTGTCCCGCTCCCGTGGTATATAGCGTCATATTATATAGCCTATGACACTCCCTGTTAACGTAGCTTTCCAACAGTGAAAGAATTTTTAAAATCGGTTTAATAGAACCAGAGATTACCCCCTACAACGTCACAAACTTTACCTCTTTATAATATTAGTATAGATATATTTGATTATCGAATCTGATGTAGTGGTTGGGTTTATCCAGCGTGTGTTCACTGATCGCAGACTTCGCAGATCTTGTGTGTTTCATGTCAGCAATGTGTTCTTTTACCCGTGTTTTTATGCTCCTCTTTGTTTGCCCAATGTATAATAATCCACACTCACAATCGAGCTTGTAGACACCTGCATCCTGGAGTGGGATATTATCTTTCACAGGTGTGAAAAACTGGGTAATATACATATATATAAAATAATATAATATACAAGTCGCGAAAACTTAAGAAAATGTAAGATAATTTTGTAAAAAATATATCTTGTCTGCTTATGAAATGGGTGAAGGTCGATCTTCACCACCTCCTCTACTATGATGTAACTTTGTTCATACTTATGTACTTACTACATATTGTTACAACCTAGGCGCCGACAAAGAGAAATTCCACGTACAGATTTGTAGAAGCACATTTATTACCCATCCGCATTTGAACTAATAACATTGAAACTATTGTAATTCTTGTAATATTTGTTTGTTTAATGTAATAATTATTGTAATACGCTTCTAGAGAATTGCTTATTGTTGTACTGTAATCATTAGCCAGGTGTTACGGATTTTAAAGTACAAACTGATTCTAGGAAATTCGGTCCACGTTGCCAGGCGGACACATTGCATTTGTACAGTATAAAACCTTGGCCTGACTGAGGGAGGGGGGGCAGTCAATCGAGAACCACGATCAAGGCGAGACGTGTGTACATTCAAGAATCTATTAGTGAGGCACTTTGCGCGTATTACTGAATTACGACCTTCTGCATTACGTTTGGATATGTTGTGTTCGGTTATATTTGTACCTGTGTTATACGTGTCTGTATAGTTCTAATAAACTCTATAATAATTCCAAAGGCATTTTAATTCGAGTCTCGCAACTCGTAACAATATATAGATGTTAGTCAATTTTACACATCACAGCAACAGTTGGGCTCAATATATCGCAGTTGGGAAAAGAAAAGATTTTAAATCTCGCACTTCGGTACAAAATATTGGCAAGATCGAGCGAGTGTTGAGTTAAGCCGGATATCTGAAGGAAAGCTTCGATTCGATTTCCGTTCAACGGAGATCCTGAGCCAATGCGCCGCAGAAAACCACCCACTTAGAAAATAAAGGAAAATAACAAACTTTTCAAACTCTTGCTAGCAATAAAACTTATACACATACTCAAACCTACGCGCACTACCATCGCATTGCATTACACGCACACTCCACAAACAAACCAAGACACACAAAGAGCCTAAAAATTAATAACCCAGGCACACAAAAAAATAACAACACACATGGCACTAGATAGTACTATATATAAGTATAGATATAAGGCCAACACTGCACATGCACTTCCTCACAACACCAGCATGTAACAGGTACACTCTATATTAGTATAAGTTTAGTATTAAAATTACATACATACATACATACATAACTTCACGCCAGTTCCCTTGCGGGGTAGGCACGAACAACCGAGTGCCATTTAGGCTTATTCTTACACACCTCACTTGCCTCTTTGACATTCATAACTCTTGTCATGCAAGCTCGTCTGTTCTTAAGGCTCCTGACATCACCTTATGCTAGTACACGATCAATTTGATCATGGAAGGTGTGTCGTGGCCTTCCACGACTTCTGCATCCATCTACTTTTGCATTGTATATCTGTTTAGTCATTCTTTCCACATGCATTCTTTCCACATGCCCGAACCACCGGAGCATTCCTTTCCTTACCTTCACCCCGACACAGACCAACGCTCTTTCTTACTTCGGTATTACGAACGCGGTCCGCGAGCGTCACTCCGCAGATTTTGCGCAGTGCTCGCATCTCGACCGCGTTTACTCTACTTTCATGCTCTCTCTTCCATACCCAACTCTCGCTTCCATACGTGAGCGTAGGTACCAGCACCGCGTTGTGTATGGCGAGCTGGGCCTTGATATTGAAATAGCAGAATCGGGCCCTAGGCAGACGGCCCATCTGATGGGAAGTGGTCATAGTCGCGTACAGACGTTCGCAACACCAGAGACGAAGCCAACACGGTGCGAGCATTAAGGTTGAAATAGAGGGGATAGGATAAATGCGATTATATAGGAAAATGGCATAAGACGATGAAACAGAGGTTTTTTGAAAGTCGTACTTGTAATTTAAACACACTGAGCACATATCTCCATAATTCTGAATATTTTTTTAAATTGACGTAAACATCTACACTAATGTTGTAATCTATAGAATGTGGTAACACATTCTGACGATGAAGGAAAACATCGTGATGAAACATCTGTAGTGGAACACTTACAAGCCAATAGATGGCGCTGTACAATAATTGAGGTTGCAAACGATTCCCGAAACGTACAAAAAGATATACAAATTTCCAACAATAGTAGATGAGCCTACGCCTGCGAGGAACAACAATAGCCTCTCTGGAAGATCTTACTTCGAGACGGAGGAGCATTCCAACTCACTCCTCCAACCATTAGGGTCATCCGGTCATCCCTAAACAGTAAACATCTACATCGAAATTACCTAATTATGCGTAAACCCGCCAAACCGCCATGAACAAGCGTAATAGATAAACCGTCTGTTCCCCTAAAAATGGAGAGCCGAGCTCAACATTAACTCAACATTGGCAAATAATATCAGATTAAGGAATTTATTGTCTCAAAAAATTTGTAAGCTCAAAAATTTTTTTGTGTAAGTATCTCTGGGATGTAAAAAATCAACACGGTTTGATGTCATGTTAATTCTGACCAAGCGTGGATCCATTGTTGTCGGCATGCCCCACAACCCTTGTGACGTCACAATTTCACGGTCTATTTATTGAAGTTGTTAGGTTGATCATATTATATTCAATGCCTTAATAAAATTAAAAAAAAACCCGTGAATGCGTGCGTGATGGGGAACGCAGCGAAGTACTTAGTTCACTTACTTACTTGGTTTCTTGTGTTGTGTGTGTTGTTGTTGTTGATGTTGCAACATGTTATCTGTTTCTCTTTGGCACATGAATACTGGTATTGGAAAAAAAAAGAGATTGAAGTTGTAAAAATTTCATCAAAATCGGTTCAGTAGTTTAGACTCTAATTGTGACACTGTGATCTGCAAACAAACACACATTTCTTTTCTCATTTTCGTGAGCGAACAAACTAGCATTTTACAGGTTTAATAATTTACTAGTGTTTGCCCTACGGCTTTGCCCACATGGAACTATACTCTGTTCAAAATCTTGATCAGAGCGTCATATATTTTGTAAACATCTCCTTTGTAGGAATGCACTATTACGATCATGAACGAATTCATACTCCGACTCGCACTTGGCTTAGATTCTGACATAATTTTATCAAATTGGGGAAATTTTCATAACTCACTTTGTAGGCAACCTGGCTGAAATCGTATTATTGTGAAATGCACACATCTCGACGATGGGCGTAAAACTATCGTGTGGATAGGCCATTAGTTATACCAAAGTTTCCTTACCAATATGTTAATAGGTTTTAAAGTCAATAAAACAGATTATCTATAACTACTTTATTATTGTTATTAAATTATTCGTCATAATCTATGTTCAGTTGCACACGGTACACTAACTTCTGTATTGTAATTTAAATCTTATTCACCTAGCAATAGAATTCGTTTTACCTTGACGGCAATAGCGTTTCTACACGCTCCATAAAAGGTTAACAGTATTGAGGTTATATTTGCGTCTACAGATATATCTATCCTTATCGACATCGTAAGGAAGTGATATATGCGTCTCTGTCTTAATATAATAAATAAATAGCATTTTTGTAAGTTTTTATTTTATTGATGCTGTTTTTAAAAATGGTCAACCATTTTGTCATTTTGCACGCGGCTCTCTTGTTGATTGTTTTGTAGTATATGCGAAAATTTTCACGCCCATTTTTTAAAATAGGCACAATTGTAAAAGCATATCGTGCCTTTGCCGCCATTTTACCGTAAGCGACATTTGGACCTACGTATGTTGTTATTGCAAAAGGTATTTTAAACTAATACTTTGCTTTAAGGGCCGCTTGCATAACGATCGCCTTTAAATAGAATTAGTTAATCATATTAAACTGCCTAAATACGTTTTACACAAAACGTATTGACAGTTCTTTAAACATATTTAGCGGCAAATTTTGCGTTGTGCAAGATGCTAATTACATACATTATTTAATATTTTCTTAAGTTTTAAATAAAATTAATAAATTTACCGCGCTTAAAACCGTTAAAACGTAGTTTTATTATACATACATTTTTTTTTTTTTTTTTTTTATTGCAGGAGATCAGCAGACAGGCAAACGGCCCACTTGATGGAAAGCGGTTACCATCGCCTATGGACATTTGCAACAGCAAAGTTGCTACAAATGCGCTGCTGCTCTCTTAAGGGTGACTGGAACCTGGTCACTAATGCCGGAACACAACTCAAGGTTGTTATGGCGACATACTTTAGACCAGGGGTGGTAGCCATCCAGTTGGGCAAATGCCCTACCACCTGGCTGTGGGTTGTTTGGTCGCCTCTTACGACAGGCCGCCCGGCCGCAGGAAATTGTATTCTTTCTCCGTTCCTGCACGGATGAAACATAACTTCACGCCTGTTCCCTTGCGGGGTAGGCACGAACAACAGAGCGCCATTCAGGCTTATTCTTACACACCTCACTTGCTTCTTTGACATTCATAACTCTTGTCATGCACGCTCGTCTGTTCTTAAGGCTCCTGACTTCACCTTCTGCTAGTACACGATCAATTTGATCATGGAAGGTGTGTCGTGGCCTTCCACGACTTCTGCATCCATCCACTTTTACATTATATATTTGTTTAGTCATTATTTCCACATGCCCGAACCACCGTAGCATTCCTTTCCTTACCTTCACCCCGACACTCTCTTTCAGACGCTAATTGTAGGTATTTAAGGGTGTTAAATACGTTTTGTGTTTCTTAAATAAAAAGCAACCTTAAGCAAGCGGCCCTTAAACTTTTAGTTAGATTAGATCTTACGGAATCAAAAACTGAAAATCTTAAAACGTAATAATAGTTTAAAATAAATTTTTCATAAAAATTGTGCTTAGGTCCAAATTTCGCTTACGATAAAACGGCGATAAAGGCTCGATGTATGTGTGATGATATATGTGTGAATAACATGTGTTTTTCTTTTTCTAGAAACAGCGAAATAAGTAAAAGCCTTTACTGACCATTTTTGAAATGAAAACTTTAAGCACGTTGAGCACTTTTGGGATGAGGAAAAGTACTGAACTCGCGTTACCGTCGCGCTCAGATACATAATCTATACTAATATTATAAAGCTGAAGAGTTTGTTTGTTTAAGCGCACTAATCTCAGGAACCGCTGGTCCGATTTGAAAAATTCTTTCATTGTTGAATAGCACATTTATCGAGGAAGGCTATAGGCTATATTATATTTTCAAAAAAAATAGGGATCCTTACTAAAAGTCCAATAATGTAACCCAAGGTGTAAAAAAATGACCCGAAAAAATCCTTACACGGCGTGCGCTGCGAAAACTGTTGATTATAGAACAAAACAATGTACTACCACTTTGCAGAAAATATAATTGTCTACGAAAAATATCGCGTAACCATATGTCTAACTATTGTAGTTATCTCACAGTAAGTGTTTTATTTTATTTTTTCAATAATTAAAATGCCGTCGCTTAAAAAACTCTTTATTTTGTACCTTGGTATTAATCCTTATCAAAATAAATTCAAACTCCATATTCAAGAAGAATTCAATTCCTTTCTAGAACTTTTTGAATTATTCAATTCGGACGTTCCATTCAAAAGATATCGCGATATTTAAAATGTACTGAACTAAATGTATTGAATGCGCTAATCTCAGGAACAATGGTCTGATTTGAAAAATTCTTTCAGTGTTGGATAGCCCATTTATCGAGGAAGGCTATAGGCTATATATCATCACGCTATGACCAATAGGAGCGGAGAACCAATGAAGAATGTTTCAAAATCGGAGGGTTTTGAACGCAAATTCCACGCGGACGACGTCGCGGGCACAGCTAATTACATATATACAGATGTGTGTGTATGTGACTGTATACAAGTGAGATGAGGAGAATGCACTGTTTTAATGAAGAGAAATTCACTTACGGACTTCTCACCGTGTGGATCATGATGAGAGCGTGTGGAGACTCGCCGGCCTGGTCCTACCCTGGTGGAGGTAAGTTACCGCTACCGGAATACCCACTAAAACTTCCCATGTTTCTTCCGTTTGTCTATACCCAGGGCCGCGGGAAATGGATTGCAATCTTTTCACCCGCGTTGGCCCGTAAAGGCACCGGCTTGTAGAGGGCCACTGTCTCGGTGGAATCACCTCTACTGTCCGAAGTGATACGGCCCTGCTTCCTGGGGTTTAGTACCATTTTTTTTTTATAACGATTTGAGCTGAGATATGGTCTAATCGAGCACGCTTACCTAGAAGGTACCTATTCACACGAGACTTGAAGACACCCAGGTTGTAGGTTTCGGGAAAAACAAACCCCGGCAGTGAGTTCCACTCCTTTGCGGTGCGCATAATGAAGGTGGACTCAAAGCGCTTTGTTCGTATAGGTGGTATGGCCACCATACAGCGGTGCCGCATGCCAGTGCGTCTGGTTGGCTGATGATGGAAGGGAGACGCCGAGATGAGATTGAAAAGCTCCAATGCGCACTCTCCAAAATGTATCCGATAGAAAACCGACAAGCTGGCAACCCTGCGTGGATGTTCGAGACTTTGTAATTAGTCATTAAATAGCTGGTCGTTGCCTATCAACTTCCTGGCTCTCAGCTCGATCGATTCTAGTGCCTCGAGTTGGTATTTTGCTGAGCCATCCCAAACATGAGAACAGTATTCCATATATGCCCGTATTTGTGCTTTATACAGCATCAGCAACTGTTCTGAAGTGAAGTACTGCCTGCCAAATCGGTGCACTAGGATGTCAGAAGAGTATAACTAGGTTATACGTCGCTGACATTCTAGATATATGCTCTTATAGGGACCCAGGTTGGTTCAGTGGCTAGTTTGTTCGGTCTCCTCCTTTAATGGAGGAGCGTTTGCCGTTTGGTGCAAGAGTCCCACACGAGCACTGGGCGGCGCTTTTGGTCTTCCCCTGTATCCAAGACCCGAGTGTCTCACAAGAAGAGACATCACCCCTGAGTTAACAAAAAAAAGAAATACAGGCGCCGGCCAAAACGGCCTCATTCAAGCCTTTACCGGCCTAGGTCAATGGGCTGCAGATTCTCGGAATTCGATTCTTTTTTTTTTATTGCAGGAGATCAGCGACAGGCAGACGGCCCACTTGAAGGAATGCGCTGCTGCTCTCTTAATGGAGACTGGAACCTGATTACTAATGCTGAAATACAACTCAAAGTTGTTATGGCGACATACTTTAGACCAGGGTTGGTAGCCATCCAGTCGGGCAAATGCCCTACCACCTGACTGTGGGTTGTTAAGTCGCCTCTTACGACAGGCCGCCCGGCCGCAGGAAATTGTATTCTTTCTCCGTTCCTGCACGGATAGATTCCTGGCATAGTATATTTCGTAAACGAAGTTTCCGTTATTTACTGCGGTCTGGGTGTCTAGGATCACCCCCGGAGTGGTCCGCACACAAAACACGAGCCTTGCGTAACTTACTTAGCTTTAGTATATACAATGTGTGTTAGTCTGCCGATGCAATTTTAATACTTTAATGGCAAATACAAAACGCTCTGTGTAGCGCTGTAGACTTATATGCTAGGAGTATTTGGCGGGAACTGAAAGGAGATGTTGTGCTGTGCAGTTTTATGTTCTAAAAATGTGTAAAATTACTCTAAAATGGAAATGCTCGCGGACCGCGTTCGTAATACCGAAGTAAGAAAGAGAATTGGTCTGAAAGAGAGTGTCGGGGTGAAGGTAAGGAAAGGAATGCTCCGGTGGTTCGGGCATGTGGAAATAATGACTAAACAGATATACAATGCAAAAGTGGATGGATGCAGAAGTCGTGGAATGCCACGACACACCTTCCATGATCAAATTGATCGTGTACTAGCGGAGGGTGATGTCAGGAGCCTTAAGAACAGACGAGTGTGCATGACAAGAGTTATGAATGTCAAAGAAGCAAGTGAGGTGTGTAAGAATGGGCCTAAATGGCGCTCTGTTGTTCGTGCCTACCCCGCAAGGGAACTGGCGTGAAGTTATGTATGTATGTATGTACTCTAAAATGAACAATAGTTGTAGGATATTGATAGTTTTTGAGTAGTAATTGTGTGTTTTGTGAGAAATGTGAACTGTATAGTCAAAATGTGGCCTTTTGAGTTATCACAAGAACTCCGTTGAATGGCACTAGCTGATTACCTACAGTTCAGCTGTGCTACACATAGGCTTAAGAAAATGAAGAAACTGTAATGTAAACTAAGATCTGGCTTAATCTAGCTGCCAAGCCATAAACTTAAATAAAATAAAATAACTTATATGCTAAATATACTAAAAGCTAACTAATGTACATCTTTACATAGTATAAAACAGTCACATTCGGCGTCTGTCTATTTGTATATATTCGCTTACTACTCTTAAACCACGCTACGAATTTTTACGCGATTTTCACCATGAGGTAGGTAATTTTTCATTAAAGATTTATACATATAAAGAAATCTAATTTCGTGTTTATGTAAGTAAATTAAAGCTACTTCCTAGGGTTTGAACCGCGGCGTAAACTCTATTCGAATCCAACTATATATATATTACTAGCTGTCCTGGCAGACGTTGTTCTGCCCCGAAGAAATAAAATTTAGAACCCGATTGCAGCGCCACCTACCGGGTCCAATTGTGAATCTAAACCATCCTCGAATCTACTTGAACACACACAAAAAAAAAAACATTAAAATCGGTCCAGCCGTTTAAGAGGAGTTCACTGTCTACACACGTACAGAAGAATTATATATATATAAAGATATTATTATGTTTGTTACTCTTTCACGTAAAAACTACTGAACGGATTTTGATGAAACTTTACAATAATAAAGCTTACACAGAATAACACATAGGCTATAATTTATAAAGATACAGTGTGAATTATCCAAAATATAACGATTTTTCATCACCACGCGGGTGAGACCGCGGGGCGCGGCTAGTATAATATAAAATTATACATTTAAATAAGTAATGTAGATGGATAAACAAGGTGAATAAATTACAGAACGTTTAATTTGCCTAAACAACTAAATTCACAAAATTACGTAAACAAACAAAACTTCTCAGCGAAAACAAAACGAAGCGCATAGAATGAATAACGAAGAGGGCCGACATCTTAAAGGATTTTAAATTAGCGAGGGCAGTTTAAAGAGGCTTGTAACAGAATGTTTGTGCTGCTTTTTTGTTTTAACATGACGAAGATTTAAGGGCATTAATACTGGTATTGTCAAAATGGACGGACAGACAAAAAGGACATTTAGTAGCGCATTATACAACGTTCCAATACTCAAATGCGCGCATTTCGGATTCGTATAAAATTTTATAAGGGAGCTTATTCTTGACGAAAGATGTCGCTATATTTTTTGATAAAAGTGATCTAGTGTTACAGTTATTTAGTTGCATTTCTTGTCATGTTTCTTTTTAAAGTTAATAATTAATTTTGTTATGTACCCTCTTATTTCTAAACGATACAATCGGCCATTTCCTTAATTGAATAATAATGTTATATTGTTATTTATTCTGTGATTAGCGTCTGTTTTGTATAGAGTAGTTGTCTATAATTTAACATAATTTTATGTAACAATTTTTTTTTATTGCATGAGCTCAGCAGACAGGTAGACGGCCCACTCGATGGAAAGCGGTTACCATCGCCTATGGACATTTGCAACACCAAAGGTGCTACAAATGCGCTGCTGCTCTCTTAAGAGAGACTGGAACCTGGTCACTAATGCCGCCGGAACACAAGTCAAGGTTGTTATGGCGGCATACTCTAGACCAGGGGTTGTAGCCATTCAGTCGGGCAACTACCCTACCACCTGGCTGTGGGTTGTTTTGTCGCCTCTTACGACAGGCCGCCCGGCCGCAGAAAATTGGATTCTTTCTCCGTTCCTGCACGGATAAAATAATAATATAATCTAAAATTTCTAAACAATAATGCATTAAATTCTTGTCATTTATAACCATTTAATTAAAATAGTAAATGATTTTAATCCGCTATCGGTTGTGCCGATTTGCTGTTTCTTATACTGTAAAATTGTTGGAGGGATGGCGAGGTGTTCTAAAATGTTTGTGTAGAGTTACTGGAAGAAATGTTCTTAAACCGTAAGGTTGTCTGATTATAAGTATTGTGACCAGTTGCTGTTCTTTTATTACCATAAACCCTTCTGAGTTGTTGCAAGTATGACCTCAGCTTGAGTGGTGGTAACTAGAATAAAGAGAGAGAGAATAAATCATCTGAGATGCTTTTTATCATCGCGCTGAATGTCATAGCCTCCCTGATTTTGTATGAGAATACTGGCTTGTGACGTCACGATTTTTACGAGTCAAATAGCGTTTTATTGTTTAAAATTACAAATTAGAAAGAATTGAATTAGAATTTTTAGCGAAACACAATGTTTGGTTAAAATTCTAAAAAAAATATCTTTAATCAAAGTATCCAGTAAGAAAAAACTAGATACATTATTCAAATCAAATAATTTATTGCATAAAAACATGGTAGTTTACAAATAGGTGTTATTATTTTATAATGATCACTTATTTTGTTCAGTGTACAATTTTTTTGAACTTATATTATAGTATTATATAGGTACATACTTATCTCAACATTGTGACGAGTTTGCGGGACTCGAATTAAAATGCCGTTAGAATTATTATAGAGTTTATTAGAACTGTACAAAAACGTATAACACAGGTACAAATATAACCGAACGCAACAAATTCAAACGTAATGCAGAAGGTCGTAATTCAATAAAACGCGCAAAGTCCATCACTATTAGTTTCCCGAATGTACACACGTCACGGCTAGATAGTAGTTGTAGCTCAACTGACCCCCTCTCTCAATCAGGCCATCGTTTTATACTTCACATATGCTAATGTGCCCGCCCGGCAACGTCGACATATTTTCCTAGAATTCGCTTGTACTTATAATCCGCAACATATGGCTAATGATGCTCCTGAGCGGCCGTAAACGAGTACAATAGGACAATAGGCTGTTTTCCACAATAACTAGAAACGTATGCCAATAAATAAGTGAACAAAAGAAGACGATCACTAAAGGATTTCAACTAGTTCAAATGCCGACAGGTAATAAAATGTGCTTTTACAGATCTGTACGTGGAATTTGTCTTTGTCGGAGCCTAAGTTGTCACAATATTTATTTAGTGTTAATTATTATTAGTAATGTTTCAATCTTATAATTAAGTATAACCTTAAATTTAACAAAATACTAAGCTATACACAATTTAAATTTACTTATGTTTCTAATCATTTCATAATCATTCTATGTAGTTTTTTAGAGTTGCAAGTAACCTTATGTAGTCTTCAGATATAACTTATTCCATGTCCAGCGCAATTGAATATTACAGCAAAACGATTTATTTTTAAACTGGCTAACATACATATAATACTAGCCCGCGACGTCGTCCGCGTGGAATTTGTTTTCAAAACCCCCCGATTTTGAAACATTCTTTATTGGTGCTCCGGTCCTATTGATCTTAGCGTGATGATATATAGCCTATAGCTTTCCTCGATAAATTGGCTATCGAACACTGAAAGAATTTTTCAAATCAGACCAGTAGTTCCTGAGATTAGCGCGTTCAAACAAACAAACTCTTCAGCTTTATATATTAGTATAAGATGACCAATTGAATTCGGCGCTTAATCAAGACCCTTTCGACATCTCCAAAACATCGAAACAGTATTTGACAAGAATAAGCGCATCATTTAGGATTCGTGCATAAGTAGACACGGTCGGACATGTCAGCAAAAACCGTGGAACATGGCCTGTGTCGTGTTAGAAACATGTCCGAAACATTTTTGAGGAAGACTCGCGATTTGCGTTTTTGTTTGTACGACATGTTGTATGAACAAGTTCACCGGATTTCGTCGGATTTAATTGCCGATTTTTAATGTAAAGTAAATAGTTTTTCCCTTCTGTTATTTTTGATTGTTTTGTTCTTTGTATATTCTTATTTCAAATGTTTAGTTTATTTATGAAATGATTTTATTATGTGCTGCTGCCATAGCGTAAGTATAAAATAAGGCAACTTTCTGATTAGTCTATGAGCGTTTTCTGAGTGAATCGGTGTGTATCGATCGTGCATAAACCGAGCGAAACAGGAAATACTCATAGAAATCTGGTGCTCGGTAAGCTTTCGGTACCGCGTGTACCGAAAATACCGTTTACTATACATTCACGTCCCCTACCATCGGTTGAATTTTGACGTTACTTGTTTGGTGCTTATGTCAAATTTTAATCAATAGTGAGGCAAATGAGCGGTAGGTAAGATATAGAAACCTTTTTTTTTTATAACGCAGGGGGGAATTCTTTTGGACACTGTCCTTCGGGGGAAGGTCAGTGTCCAAAAGAGCTGCATTCAGGATGTGTGGGACTCTCAGCGACCGGTTCTCTACGCTCACTTTTGAAACAAAGCTGTCGCGAGGAACTGTCGCCGAACTACACTAAAACTAAACCCGCGCCCCGTTTATAGCGCTTTTACGGGGCGTCACGGGTTCATGCACAGAGTTATTGCACCGTGACGCTCCTACGTTCTGTAACTGGGCCACCACGGGGAGCAGAGTGACCCAATTCGTAGAGTAGGGCAGGGAAGTCCGCTATCACCCCCGTGACAGCGGCCCCCTGTGACGGCAATTATGGGAGGAGGAGATGCGCATAGCGGCGCCTGCGACTGCCGGTCCGCCTCCTGCGGATGGGGTCCGCGTATGCGTCCTCCTTGCTCGCCCTTTCAGCGGCCTCCTTCTGCGATATGATCGATTCGCAGAAGGAGGAAACCGCAAGCCAGGAATTTTGAACTTAAAGCAACTTTTCAAGCATGCTATAAGATATAGAAACCTAGCCTAGGGTAGACTAATACATTAGGAACTGCTTCCTTTGCTCCAACTTCTTTGTATAAGGTACCCACGTTGTCAGCCATTTGTAGTCCACTGCTGGACGTAGGCCTCCCCAAGACGGCGCCATTCATCCCTCACTTCCGATTTCCTCAGCCAGCGCCTACCGGCGACCTTGCATAGGTCGTCGGCCCATCGGGCTGGAGAGCGTCCGACACTACGTTTACCGAGACGCGGTCTCCAGTCCAAGACTCGTTTGCTCCTTCGGCCATCGGGCCTGCGGCAGATGTGACCGGCCCACTGCCACTTCAACATGCTAATTTTGCGAGCTATATCGGTTACCTTGGTTCTCTTACGGATATCCTCATTTCTAATTTTATCCAAAGAGAAACACCCAACATAGCTCGCTCCATAGCCCGTTGAGCGGCTTGGAACTTGTGGACCAATCCTGCCGTCAATGTCCATGTCTCGGCCCCGTAGGTCAGGCCGGGGAGGACGCACTGCTCGAAGACTTTTGTCTTCAAGCATTGCGGAATGGTTGACGAGAAGACTTGACGAAGCTTACCGAATGCTGGTAGGAAGGTACCCATGTTATATTAATTAAGTAATTCCAAATCCTACTCCTCTTGGACAATAAGGATTTCCATAGACCTTCCAGTTGAGGTTTATCCATAGCACTACCATATGGGTATTTTTAAAGATCCCGTAAAGCAGGCCGGCAACACATTTGTAGCATCTCTTGTGTTGCAAATGATCATAGACGATCGTAATAACTTCCCAAATGTTGGGCCACCATCGCGTCCCTAATCTCCAGCAATAAAATCTTGACCATAAACATCCCACTACAATCTCTGCAATTGGAAGTTTATGGGTTAGCATTATTATTTATTTTAATAGGTATGATAAGCCGCAATAGCGTAGTGGTTCGAATCCTAACTGGAAAAGCGTACACTGCTTAGACAGTTTTCTGATCTGGCAGGTATATTGTTATAATCGCCACGTGCTGATAGTGAAGGAAAACATCGCGATGAGACCAGCACATCGAGGTAACCGATTTGTCAATCCCGCCAGGTTTTTATAGACAAGCGTAAAGGGTGTACTGTTCATTCCTTGTAAGAAATTTGAAGAGAAGAAATTCCTTTGTCAGTGTAGGAACGGAGAAAGAATGCAGTTTTCTGTTGTCGGGCGGCCTGTCGTAAGAGGCGACAAACAAACCCACAGCCAGATGGTAGGGTAGTTCCCTCTGGATAACTACCATTCCTGCTCTAGAGTCTCTTTTTTTTCACCATATCCCAATTACTTGGGGTCGGCACAATATGTCTTCTGTCACACCGCATATCATCATGTCATCCTTCACACAATCCATCCATCTTTTTTTTAGTCTACCTTTGAATTTGTACCCATCTTGTAGTATAACATTCTTGTTGTCACGTGACTTTCATCCCTCCTCATTATATGCCCATACCAACTTAATCTTCTTCCTCTCAATTTATCTGTCACAGGTGCAACTTTCAAAGATCCACTTATGTACTCATTTCTCACCTTATCCATTCTTATAACACCACACATCCATCTCAACATTCTCTTCTCAGCTGAGAGGAGACTTTTGTAGTTTATCGCTTTAGTGGCCCAACATTCCGACCCGTATAGCATTCCTGGTCTAGAGTATGCTGCCGTAACAACCTTGAGTTGTGTTCCGGCATTTCTACCTGGTTCCAGTCTCCCTTTAGAGAGCAGCAGCACATTGGTAACATCTTTGGTGTTACAAATATCCATAGGCGATGGTAAACGCTTTCCATCAAGTGGGCCGTCTGCCGGTCTGCTGAACTCATACAATTAATTATGACTTTAAGAGAAAATGATAACATATTTACTTATATATGTAATATTTTACAGTATTTTTTTTATTTCTCCTCCACTGGACGACCATCGATCAGGGAGGTCCTAAACTAATTTTGTGAACCCGAAATGATTTAATCTCTTTCTTGTAATACATAATTAATCGATCACTATCGACGAAATCATTCCTGTTTGACAGATTCTGCGATATTTAGGGATAGCACGTAAAATGATATAAACGCTGATGCAAAGGATGTTATTCAAAACATGACAAACAATATAAAACACAACATAACAAAATTCTTTATTTCCTCTTTAAGTACACAGTGAAACTTAAAACTAGTAACAACATTAACTGAGAGGCTGGTGCCTGAATTAGGTTAAGAAGAAACCTGTGGTACAGGTCACCAGTATCAACCCGTTGGCTAATTAAGAGAAGAAGAAAAAATACTAGTATAATTATTATACTATGCTCCGGTGGTTCGGGCATGTGGAAAGAATGCATGATGAAAGAATGACTAAACAGATATACAATGCAAAAGTGGATGGATGCAGAAGTCGTGGAAGGCCACGACACACCTTCAATGATCAAATTGATCGTGTACTAGCAGAAGGTGATGTCAGGAGCCTTAAGAACAGACAAGCGTGCATGACAAGAGTTATGAATGTCAAAGAAGCAAGTGAGGTGTGTAAGAATAAGCCTAAATGGCGCTCTGTTGTTCGTGCCTACCGCGCAAGGGAACTGGCGTGAAGTTATGTATGTATGTATAATTATTATAAGTAATCGTGTTAGAGTGAGCCCTTCAAGTGCATAGGTGTGATATATTGTCTGTGTATCCGTAACTTCGCATATGTGATGTAAGAATAAGTACCTATGTCTGATTGAGCGAGAGTGAATTATAGTCAAAGCATGTTAAGATCTATATGTTGTATAGGAAGTGTCAGGGAATCATGGAGATTAGAATATAACGTTGGTAGTAGAAAACAGCAAAGTCATTTAGGAATATACAAGAGGTCTTCAGTGGACTGATAGTCAAGAGTTTTTAAGAAGCTAGAAATTTTTGCTTTGCAAGTACATTTATTAAGGGGGTATATGTTTAATAGATTATTGTATGGTACACCACAACATAAAAATCACTAAATTAATGTCACACACTAACAAAAATAATCAATAAGCGTGTATGGACTCTAAAATCTTTCATAGAAATTAAGTAGTAAAAAAGGGTATGATGATTGATATTAATAATAATAAATAAAAAAAATAGATTATTGTATATGCATAATGTCGGGGTGAAGGTAAGGAAAGGAATGCTCCGGTGGTTCGGGCATGTGGAAAGAATGCATGATGAAAGAATGACTAAACAGATATACAATGCAAAAGTGGATGGATGCAGAAGTCGTGGAAGGCCACGACACACCTTCCATGATCAAATTGATCGTGTACTAGCAGAAGGTGATGTCAGGAGCCTTAAGAACAGACGAGCTTGCATGACAAGAGTTATGAATGTCAAAGAGGCAAGTGAGGTGTGTAAGAATAAGCCTAAATGGCACTCTGTTGTTCGTGCCTACCCCGCAAGGGAACTGGCGTGAAGTTATGTATGTATGTATGTATATGTATAATAAAAGCATTGGTATTGTGGACCTTGATTTTAGAATCCAGATTCTCAAAGCTTAACTTCTAAATACATGCATTATATAACACTGAGAGCGTTTTATTGTATTTTACACAGTACATTGTACTACAATTAGCAAAAAATATTTAGATTGGAGGTGACCATGATTGATTTTGTTGAACTAGATGTGGAAGAAGAGTACTAAGGAATGACATTGCAAACTTAAAGCCGAACGTCCACCGCAAACTAAACTATGTGAAAACTTAGCTCAATAAACTAAGTTAAGCTAATCCGGGAAATTGTTGCCCGTCCACCAAAAAATAAGCTAGAGCTACTTTATTTTAACAACTTTACGGAGTCTAGTTCCCTACCCTTTTTTACAATTTAATTTAGGAAAAAATTTAGAAGTTATACACGCTTATTTGTTATTGTGTGTGACATGTAATGGGTGTATGTTTGTGTTGTGGTGTGCCTTAAGAATAACTTATTATATTAATATATTCTAATTTTAATACTAAACTTATACTATTATATATTATAAGTTGCGGCTGAGGATACCTTTACATACCACGGAGATTTATGCACGATCGTTCTCTGTTTGTGCCGTGCATCTTTGGAACGTATTGCCGGCAGACGTGCGCTCTGCTTGTCAGGGAGCACTGTCTAACTTCATAATATGTATTACTTGTTGTGTATGTTTATATATATGTATATATATCTAATATATGTATAAAATTCTCGTGTCACAGTTTTAGTTACCATACTCCTCCGAAACGGCTTGACCGATTCTCATGAAATTTTGTGTGCATATTGGGTAGGTCTGAGAATCGGACATCTATTTTTCATCCCCCTAAATGTTAAGGGTAGTCCACTCCTAATTTTTTTTTTTTATAATTTTTTTATTTTTTTAGGATACAGCATTTAAAAATACTTATAACCCTAAATTTGCACCCCTCTACGATCAACCCCTATTTTTTGTTTGTTAATTATAAACTTTAATTTTTTGTCAAGATTTTTTATCTTATTTTGTCATGACTTAGAATAAAAAAAAATATATTACTCTTTTAGATTCACAATTGGAAACGGTAGGTGGCGCTGAGATCGGGTTCTGGAATCCTCCTAATCACCTGGAGCGATTTTGGTGATTTTGTTTTTGTGTGTTTCAGTGGGTACCCGGATGGTTTAGATTCGCAATTAGAACCGTTACGTGGCTCTGGGGTCGGGTTCTAGAATTTTATTTTTTAAAGGCAGGACAACATCTACCGGGGACGCTAGTATATACATACATATATGTGTGTGTGTATATATATATATGTTTTTTATGGTGTATATATATAAGTATATTATTGTACATTATATTATATATAATTCATTAGTATTGTCTTAAGCTGCTCGTCAACAGTTTATCGTGCTTAAGATCCTTGTCCATCCAAAGGTTGCCTGGAAGAGATTGCTTTAAGCAATAAGGCCGCCCATTGTACTACTACCTAATATTAAGATATGTAAATGTGTTATTGTTTTAAGTTGGTTTACAATAAAGAGTATTTTTGTTGTTGTTATACTAATGTAGAGTGTATCTGTTACATGCTGGTAGAACTACGTTAGTGATGGCTATTTTGTGATGGTGTTTTGAGTTAATTAGACTGTATGAAAGAATAAGGAGAGAGCTATGACGAGAGTTCAGAGGAAAATTACATTTGTCAAAAGAAAAGGAGTTTGATTATATTATTGTTCATTTCATAAAGAAAAAACACAAACACAGATACTAGATGAGCAAATACATTAAATGTTGGAAAATAAATGCAGAATTTAACATTCTGTTTAACGAAGTAGGCGGTTGAAATATTTAATTTTATAATAATATTTCTTTAGTTTTCGCGACTTGTATACATAATAAAACTACGTTTTAACGATTTTGGTTTTTCCGACGTTTCGGCCACTTTTCAGTGGCCGTGATCACGGAAGATAAAGATGTCAAGTGTCAACGAGTATTGTTAAAGTTTTTATTTAGCCTACCGCCAACTTATTGATTTTAATTATTTAATTTTAATTTTGTTTATGGTTATTATTTACTCTATAGGAGCCTAATCTAATTTACTACCGCTTCGCAACATGTTATGGCGTGAAGAGAAGAAGCGGCGCAAGAAACTCTTCAGCAAACATGCCTAGCTCTAATAATTTTATATAATATTAAAATGGGTGGAAGGAAAAATAAAAGTAATTATCAGTCAAGTTGGTTTGTGTTCCGTTGTACGCAGAACGAGCTCACAGTGTCTTGAGGGCTGGCAGCTGGGTTTGGGTCTTAATAGTTTTGATAATTGGATCCCAAACAGGTGGTACTTGCCAACCATCTTCTCTATTGAAATTTGGGTGTTTTTTGATTTCAATAGCCTCACGCATCATTCTAGGTATGAAACGATTCTCTTTCGCGAGGATTCGTGGGTTATCGAATCTGATGTAGTGGTTGGGTTTATCCAGCGTGTGTTCACTGATCGCAGACTTCGTAGACCTTGTGTGTTTCATGTCAGCAATGTGTTCTTTTACTCGTGTTTTTATGCTCCTCTTTGTTTGCCCAATGTATGACAATCCACACTCACAATCAAGCTTGTAGACCCCTGCACCCTGGAGTGGGATATTGCATTTCACAGGTCTCAGAAATTGGGTAATCTTTTTCTGCGGCTTGAAATATGTTTTGAATGAAGCTCGCCTGAGGATGTGACCAATTCTGTCTGTGACTCCCTTGATGTAGGTTAGGGTAGCAGGGCACCGCTCAACTGAAGGTGGTTTGGGGCCTTTGTGACGTTGGTGTGGAGTCTTCAGCATGTCAAGCGATTTCTATAACGCAATCAGCCGTAAAATTATAATCAATCGTAGTTTTATTATAATTTTATAATCATAACACACTAAACAAAGAACACTAGCGAAAGGCGCCAGAGGGGAAAGAGAGTGAAAGGCGCTTAGTTTAGTTCGCGTAGTTTCGGATCGGCTTACACAACTAAGTTAGTGTGGAATTAGTTTTGGTATTTTACTTAGCTTAGTGGGCACAGTTTGCGGTGGATGTATGAAAAATGAGCTGCGCGAGATAAGTTAAACCAAGTTAGTTTAGTTCGCGATGGACGTTCGGCTTTACAGACTCTAAAATCAGATTTAACGTACCATACATAGTCTTTGTAGAAAAGCTCAAAAGATTAAATCATCGTCATTTTTTATGCTGGAGTTTCATCTGCGTTTATGTTAAAGATTTCGGCTGTGGCCGAATGCGTGTTATCTAAAGCGCTAAAAACAACGCCGTTAACGCATATGGCCACATTAGTGTGTCTACACTTTAAATTCCCGCCACAATTACATAAAGAAAAGTATTTTTTTTTATTGTCTCTGGTAACTCTTTTTTTTCTCTTCTAATACCTTTTAAATTGTAAAAAAAAGAAAGCAATAAACACAATTAAATATCCTAGTTTATCCTTTCCATAAAACTAATAAAACAAATATCCAAAAGAGAGTATAGCACTTAGGAGACTCCATAACAAGTGTGTATACAGAATTTATCTGTTAATATATTTTTTTAAACGAACTCTACTGAATCTGAGTACCGTACCTTTTTTGAAAAATTGATTTCAAATATGTTGAAATTTATACACAATTTTTATTTCTAATTGTGTGTGACAACGTGTGACGCCTGCAGCTTGCTTCTGGATCTTCTCTCAAACCACGCTACAATCCTCGTTCACTTAACTGTCAACTAAACTTTTCACTAAATTCACCACTAAACTCTTCACTGTCTTTTATTAAACTTTTCTTCCAACTCTTTCATATCGCACTTGTCGCTTCGCTGTCTTGAACTCAACCCCCCGGTAGACGCGCCTTACGTGCTGACCCTTGCTTACTTGCTTGCTACCCGGAAGAATCTTCTAGAACCCATATTTTCGATCTTCTTTTCGTTAGTCTTTTATTCACTATCTATCCCTTTCTAAACGTCGATCTATCTTTTTTTTATTTTATTGCAGGAGCTCAGCAGACAGGCAGACGGCCCACTTGATAGAAAGCGGTTACCGTCGCCTATAGACATTTGCAACACCGAAGGTGTTACAAATGCGCTGCTGCTCTCTTAAGGGAGACTGGAACCTGGTCACTAATGCCAGAACACCAATCAAGGTTGTTATGGCGGCATACTCTAGACCAGGGGTGGTAGCCATCCAGTCGGGCAAATGCCCTACCACCTGGCTGTGGGTTGTTTAGTCGCCTCTTACGACAGGCCGCCCGGCCGCAGGAAATTGTATTCTTTCTCCGTTCCTGCACGGATACAATTATTACAATTATCTCTGTCGTTTCCTTCTTGAACCTTCTATTCCAGAGCTTTCGCTCATCATCTATCCCCTTCTATCTTTTCCTTTCAGAATCTTCTACGTTTTTCTAAAACTTCTTCAACCATCTAGATTGTTGCACCATCACTCGCCATAATATGTTTTAAATAATAAGACGATCTACACGAGAACTATGTACAATAGTTAGTGTGATCGTCTGTTGACAGAATTCAATAAACATTCTACTGAACTTAAATGTCTTCAAAGAGCCTCTAACTTGACATTTTTTTCGCAGACTATCACAAAATTACTTTTGCGGTTCCTTTTATTAGTCAGTTGTTGGTCCGTTTATTGGATGAACAGATTTAGGGGGAGTTCTAAGTTTGTTTTTTTTTAGAAGAAAAAGCGATTCGGTTTTTGTGACGAATCGGGACCACACAAGTTGATACGCATCGTGTTAGACTGATTCTATTTGCTTTTGGATATTTTGTATTATCATTTACCCTTGGATCATTTTAGCTCCTTATCCCGTGTAAACCCCTAACATTTCCGGGGATAAGATATTCATTTCCGGTTATTGAGGAAAATCTATAGAAAGCTTCATAGGAGTTAGTGATTTCCAAAGGAAATTCGTTTATGGAAAGATTCCTTCAAATTTCAACATATTATTTTAATTTTAATTTAATTTAATAGCTGTTAATTTTAAAATGTTGTATGGTATCTTTATATGAGTATTTTATTGCCTGAAATAAAGTCGTTATTATTATTGTATGTGTTTAAAGACGATGAAAGAATGACTAAACAGATATACAATGCAAAAGTGGATGGATGCAGAAGTCGTGGAAGGCCACGACACACCTTCCATGATCAAATTGATCGTGTACTAGCAGAAGGTGATGTCAGGAGCCTTAAGAACAGACGAGCTTGCATGACAAGAGTTATGAATGTCAAAGAGGCAAGTGAGGTGTGTAAGAATAAGCCTAAATGGCACTCTGTTGTTCGTGCCTACCCCGCAAGGGCATCTGGCGTGAAGTTATGTATGTATGTGTTTACAGACCACGGGCGATAAAAATGCCCCGGACTTTTAAAGGGCTTGCGTGGGGCCATGGGGAGACCAACACGTAGAGTCCCCTTGATAAATTTAATCTAAATGTGGCGTGACACTGACCGGCGGTTATCCCTCTACACCACATCATAATGCACCCAAGGACAAGCCCCAGCCAGTGTAGGACTATTATGGGAAATGAGAACAAAAAGTACCGGGCTATTGGGGTGAACTGCTAGTGGTACTAGGGGTCTGGGAATATGGGGACTATGGCGTCTACCCGTCGCAGTATTCGGGGAACATGGAAAAATGGGCACACGGTGACTCGCCACTCCCTGGGCCCCAAAAAGTGCCATAGAAGACAGGGGCAACATGGGTGTGAGCGGCTAAGGGGTGTCGAGAGGTGGGTTGCAGGTTCAACAAAGCTACTTCCGACGTTAGGCCATTTATCACTTCCACCTCTGGACTTTGAGTCTTAGCTCTCTCGATCTCCACTCCGTGCCGGCTGGCTAAGGCAAGCACGGAGGCGGGGGCCTCGCCTTGGCCCCCGGAGTCAGGTACGAGGTGTGGCTACTCACCTAAGGCTTCGCCACAAAGCCCGCCTGCGGGTTTATCATTATTATTAAACAATTATGTCAATGAATTCCTCCACGATATTTCTATGTCAATATTTTTCTTAAATTTAACGTAACAACGATCTTATAAAGGAATCGATAAATTTTCAATCAGATATATTTTTTGCCTAATGCAATTCGAAAGTAATCCATCTGACGTCATATTACGAGTGGGTCTCATAATTCTCGGTCCTTGAGTCTTTATTCTCTGCAGCACGTAGCCATTCCTTGTCGATATCGCATTTACAAATGAAATAGTGAAAGTTAATTTTACAAATCTTGAAGATAAGATGGCTCTAATAAAACAATATGGCAGCGGTATTGCGACTCTTTATTGTCTGTGTATAAAATATACAACTACCCACAATTTATATACATCGTATTTCCCCCCTTTTTATTACAGCAAAATAAAAGTAAAAGAAAAAAAAATTACATGAGTTAAAAAACAAGTTTACAATATTACATAGAATATTAAGTAACTATTTAACAAACTCGTACTTATAACATGAAAAAAAAATCATTTCCCAAGCAAGATCTTAAAATCATTTTGAATGTATGAAAATTCACTTTGAATATATGTATACATACATACATACATATATATACACACACACACACACACACACACGTGTATATATATATATATATATATATATATATATATATATAACTTTGCACACTTATAGTTTATATAGAGAAGGAGTGCAGAATGCTAATATTTTTTTTAAATTATGCATAAAAAATACATTAAATCGATAAAAAAAACATTATACACACTACTATGTATTTGACACACACGTCAGGAACCTTGGTTCTCTAAGGACGGTATTAGATGGTTCATTTCTTTCATTCAATTTGTATGAATCAACCACATTGATACATTTTCATTGTATATGGTCATGACTCTTCAGTTCTGTGCTTTTCAATCAAATTGATTCAGTCTTGTTAATCCCTCTAATATCAGCATAAAGATATCCTCGTTTTGGAAAGATATCACACGTACGTACGTTTTTTGCAAGGAGTTTTTGTAACAGAGAATAGGATCCGGATTGTATCAACATCGTATGAAACAATCATAAATCCATATTTTTATACAACGTATTTACAAGTAAGACATAAAATATTTTGAACATAGCAAGAAACTTAAACTGGACTATTTAAGTTGTTTTGTAAATTTTTGATTATTATTTTACGATATATAGCTGTTTATTTGAATAGTTATTTGGGAATGTGCATGTACTATTAGATTCTACGACTTAGATTTTATCCGTGCAGGAACGGAGAAAGAATACAATTTCCTGCGGCCTGGCGGCCTGTCGTAAGAGGCGACTAAACAACCCACAGCCAGGTGGTAGGGCGTTCGCCCGACTGGACGGCTACCACCCCTGGTCTAGAGTATGCCGCCATAACAACCTTGTGTTGTGTTCCGGCATTAGGGACCAGGTTCCAGTCTCCTTTAAGAGAGCAGCAGCGCATTTGTAACAGTTTTGGTGTTGCAAATGTCCATAGGCGATGGTAACCGCTTTCCTTTAAGTGGGCCGTCTGCCTGTCTGCTGAACTCCTGCAATAAAAAATATAAAAAAGACTCGGTAATCTACGAGAAAAATTACTGTAACATACAAAAACACGGCATTTTTTAAATGTTGTAATATCATAAATATAGTAGTTTTTGTAACTTATTTTTAATGGTCGTTGGTGATTTACGATTTTATTACCTTCATTTTAGTTTAGTGCACCACCAAAACCGTATAATTTTTCTTAGACACTCGGTTGCCTGGATGAGATCGCTATAAGCGATAAAACCGCCCGTTGTTCTAATTTAAATGTCTAGACTTAAGTTTGTGGTGAACAATAAAGAGTTTTCATTCATTCATTCATTCATCGATTCATTCATTCATTCATTAATTTAAAAACAGAAGAATAGACGGGTGTAATTATTGATATGATATATGATATGATAACAAGTTCGACATCCGTTACGATTTTTAAATGTTAAACCGTATGAAAATTTGTTATAAAAATCTTATTGTTAAGAAGTCTTACTTTTTTTTTGCATGAGTTCAGGAGATAGGCAGACGGTTCACCTGATGGAAAGCGGTTACCATCGCCTATGGACATTTGCAACACCAAAGGTGTTACAAATGCGCTACTGCTCTCTTAAGGGAAACTGGAACCTGGTCACTAATGCCGGAACACAAAACAAGGTTGTTATGGCGGCATACTCTTGACCACGGATGGTAGTCATCCAGATGGGCAAATACCTTACCACCTGGCTATGGTTCGTGTTGTCGCCTCTTACGACAGGCCTCCCGGCCGCAGGAAATTGTATTCTTTCTCCGTTCCTGCACGGATAATATACGCGTCCCAACAGACTGTTTTCTATTGAATATAGCGTATCATTGCACTTGTATTGTTGTAAAATATATATATATATATACTAGCGGCCCGGCGCGGTTTCACCCGCGCTCTGTCCCTATGCCGTGGTATATAGCTTCATATTATATAGCCTACTAGCTGTCCCGGCAGACGTTGTTCTGCCCTGAAGAAATAAAACTTAGAACCCGATTGCAGCGCCACCTACCGGGTCCAAATGTAACCTATCCTATCTTTCAAGTTGGATCAAACTGCACACGGTGTGAAAATTTGATTAAAATCGGTCAAGTAGTTTAGGAGTCCATTGAGGACAAACATTGTGACACGAGATTTATATATATTAAGATATATATATATATATATACATATATATATATATATATATATATATATATATATATATATATATATATGTATATATATATATATATATAGGAATAAACAATGCCACTACTAATGTCTGTCAAATGTTTCATGTCAATAATTTGTAGTTGTGGTGAATTTTTTTCTGAATACGTCTCATATTGTGAAGATTTATGGTAATTTTTGGTAGAATATTAATCAGTAACCATAAACGGAAAGTTGGTTTGTTTGCTCCCCATTTTCGACCTTTTGCGGCAACAGGAGCCTTAACAGGTTATACTAAAATTTGAGCGTTTTGTACAATTGTATGTATAAACTTAACAAGGGTGCCCATAAGAAGTGATTCAACATAAGTGAGAACTTATATGCCGTAATGACATGTTATTACATTCATTATAACATTCCCGGATGGCCCTTTTTTTCCTATATCCAACCCATTATGTGTTTATTAACTTTTTCAAATATTAAATGACTTTGATTTATGTGATATCTCTTACATAAATAAGAAAATCATTAGCCAATACAATGATGGTCTCCTTTACGTCTGTTTTAGGGGCCCTCGTGCAAATTTACGTTGCTTTTGAACAAATTCTTATCCTCTCTTATCCTATCTTTTTATCCGTGCAGGAACGGATAAAGAATACAATTTCCTGCGGCCGGGCAGCCTGTCGTAAGAGGCGACAAAACAACCCACAGCCAAATGGTAGGGTATTTACCCGACTGAACGGCTACCTTCCCTGGTCTAGAGTATGCCGCCATAAGTCCATAATAACCTTGAGTTGTGTTTCGGCATTAGTGACCAGGTTCCAGTCTCCCTTAACAGAGCAGCAGAGCATTTGTAACGCCTTTGGTGTTTCATTTAAATCGGTCCAGTCGTTTCGGAGATTAGCAGGTACAAACAGACATACAAACAAAAAAACAACAAAGAAACAACAAAATTGAAAAAAATCTAAATTAGTTCTATTTCACTTCTTACATCCCCCTGACTTGGTTTTTAGCATTTTTTTCATTGTACAGAGATTCGACCTCTACAGTTTTATTATATTTATAGATTAAAAGGTAACAAAGAAGTTTTATCAATTGCTTTTTTTATTTAGAATTCTGTTGTATTTTATTTTACATTTTTTAAAACTTTTTATTTATTTTACTGGCTATTACTATAAAGATTTATTTTCATAACCTAACCTGCTGTTTAAAATCTTTGGTGATTTGATATTTATTTGTATACGGAACCATCTTCTGTAAATTCCTTCTGGCTGGTACGCCTTTTTCCTCACAAATGACGCCTTAATGAGACAGGTTGATGTGTGACCGACGTCCCTCCTCTCGTGATTTGACTTGTTTGACCAACAATAAAAACGCGGCTTTATACAAATGATAAATCACTAAACCCCCATGACACATTATGATTCACTGGCTTTGGTGCTGCTTTAGAATCTGTTCCTAAGGTCCTCCTCAAGGGTAGCACAAGGAGCACTTTTTGTACCGATATTATAAAAATGAGTCCTAATATTGTATTTTCATCAAAGCTTTCCACATGATTTCTCTATAGTAACAATCTCGGCAGCAAGCAAAAAGCAAAAGCAAGGCAGACGGTCCACCTGATAAAAAGCGGTTACCGTCGGCTATTCACGTTTTCAACACCGGAGATGTCACCAACGCGCTGCCGGCTTCGAAGAAATTTTATGACACCCTTTAAAAAAACCTATATTATAGCGCTGTAGGAAAACACGGCTTGACTCATTCCAAATTCCCAGGGTGCACAAGAGAAACGTTCTATAGAATCGTTGCGTACAAGAGCGAAGCGGCTCTAGGAAGTGCGGACGAACGCCTAGCTGATGGCGAGAGGAGGAAGAGAAAAGAGCTGATGGAGAGATAAAAGTACCCTATCTTCAATCTCGTGGGAAAATTATATAGAGTAAACTATACTAATATTGGCACCATAATTGGCAACGTGTCAATTTATTCAAGATATTAATAATCTTAAAATAATATTTTCTTTATTATTTAGCCTTACAAAAATATAATAATACATTAACAAGTGACGCTCGCGGACCGCGTTCGTAATACCGAAGTAAGAAAGAGAGTTGGTCTGAAAGAGAGTGTCGGGGTGAAGGTAAGGAAAGGAATGCTCCGGTGGTTCGGGCATGTGGAAAGAATGCATGATGAAAGAATGACTAAACAGATATACAATGTAAAAGTGGATGGATGCAGAAGTCGTGGAAGGCCACGACACACCTTCCATGATCAAATTGATCGTGTACTAGTAGAAGGTGATGTCAGGAGCCTTAAGAACAGACGAGCGTGCATGAAAAGAGTTATGAATGTCAAAGAAGCCACTTGCTTCTTTGACATTGTAGGTGTGTAAGGAATAAGCCTGAATGGCGCTCTGTTGTTCGTGCCTACCCCACAAGGGAACTGGCGTGAAGTTATGTATGTATGTACATTAACAAGCAGTCAATAATTTTGAGAGCAACAATGACGTAGTTTACCTTACTTATGACAATATTTATGAACACAACATTGTTAAAGCCATTAAGATACAAATTAAAAAACAACAAAATAAACTCGTAGTTGTAAAATAACATTTTCTATTACGGCTAGACCTCAAATAAGCTGGGTATGACAAACTTATTTGAAAAAGTAAATATAATTTTAAAAAAATCGATATAATAGTCCTTCAAAAACTGCTTATCGACTCTTGTTTAGTCTAACTTTCGTTAAAGCTATTTTCGAAGCTTTACCATCTTCAGAATTTTTTACCACTGTTCAAAAGTAGGAAGGAGATAAATTGTTACGACTGTATATATCTCCATCTATTAACTTACGTTTTTCCGAAAGTGTTTACGTTACCTTAAAACATATTGAAAACGTAATATCCTCTTTGAGTCCAATTTCTACTAACACTAGGCTAGTACATTATTCAATCGGATCTGATCGAAAATCTGTATAATCTCAAATTCTCGAGCTACCGTAAAAACAAAACAAAAATCAAAGCAACAAGTGCACCCGACATTCTATCCTATGGCAGGTCTTAAATTTATGATACCGTTCTAATCCATCTTCTTTAATCTTCGATTTACATTCCAGGTTTTGTAAATAGAAATAATGTTAAGTGGTTAAACAGAGCAGGCAATGGACTGGTTCGTTTCGAAATTGGTGATGTAGTGAGTGCGATTCCATTTTACGACTACGGGTGCTCTGCAGGACATAAAGGTTGGTATTTGGAAAACAAGGTCTTTGAAAAGGGTGTCCATGTGTTTTGTATGTACATGAGAATTTAATCTGATATGCGTGTAAAGTATTTCAGTTTTGGCATATTTATCTTAGGAATCTCCTTACGCGTGCAAGGTGTGGAACGATGTCCGTTCCATAGTTTTTACAGAGTGCTACAAACTCGAGATGATTTTTACGGCTTCCTTGAAGAGGCCCGTCATAGAGGCTGTACAAATAGTCTAGACGACTTAGACAACGCAACAACTCTCTTGCACAAGGTGCTCTTACACGGGCAATTTTTGGAGCAATTATTACTTGGCAAAAGTAATGGATCAATCTGGTGTAATTAAGTGGAGTACATACATACATAACTTCACGCCAGTTCCCTTGCGGGGTAGGCACGAACAACAGAGCGTCATTTAGGATTATTCCTTACACACCTCACTTGCTTCTTTGACATTCATAACTCATGTCTTGCACGCTCGTCTGTTCTTAAGGCTCCTGACATCACCTTCTGTTAGAACACGATCAATTTGATCATGGAAGGTGTGTCGTGGCCTTCCACGACTTCTGCATGCATCCACTTTTGCATTGTATATCTGTTTAGTCATTCTTTCATCATGCATTCTTTCCACATGCCCGAACCACCGGAGCATTCCTTTCTTTACCTTCACCCCGACGCTATTAAGTGGAGTAATTAAAATTTGGCAATTGTTTCGGGAATATTGCTACTAATTGCTTCATATATTCCACGTATCTCAACGTCGGCACGTAAGTTGCCAAATATCCAATCGGATTGGAATTTTTTTGACAATTTTCTTTCTATTTTGTTTGTACTTATAACTTCGTCTCGTTTTCCCAAGAGTAACAAGCTGGCGGCAGGGGCGAGGGGTGCCTAATTTTTTAAGTTGCTCCATATTGCATGGCATTGTGTGGCCGTATCTCAACAACAGCTTGCTTGCAATTGCTTGATATATTCGTGACGCCATAGTTGACGAGAATTAACCGGGATTGAGCAATTTTAGTTGCTCGTGTAAGAGCACCTTTAGTAGTGTTGTAGCTACCTAAGAATGACTATAACCACTTACCATCAGTTGGACCGTGTGCCTATTTTTCTTTATTGTCTGAAGCTGGCAAACAAGAAAACAGTCCATCTCATGGAAAGTAGTTATCGTCGCCTATAGACGTTTATAAGACCAGGAACGATACCAACTCGTTGCCCCTCTCTAGGATTGAATGTATGGGGGAGACAGAATGGATAGAATAGAAGGGTAGGACAATAAGGGAGATGGTATATAGATTGATGAGATGGGAATGAGATAGAGGAGCGTGAGGAATGGGCTACCGGAATTCTCATTCACCGTACGAAAGGCAATCAGCTTAAGGCTAACTATTTCATGCTGGCTTTCTTTCATTTGCCTATAAGCAAATAAAAAATTGAGGTTGTAGCAGCGAGAGGTGACTTAAATGATATTTCAGATGGCAGAGAGTAGTATTCACTGTCGAGTGCTGATGAGGAATGAAGTAACGGCAACCTTATGTACAAATATTAACAAGTCGTCTAGCTAGTACAATACATAGCACAATGTGTGAGCATGACGGATAATGTGCGAGCGAGATAGAGCAGCTATTAATATGGGCGCTCCCGTGTTGCGCTAGCCAGGGCCATATCTCCGTTGTTCGCTGCGACGACTGGATGTGTGCAGCTCCCATAACGTTTGTGTTAAGATATTCTACAAGTAAGACCACGGTTCTGTATGTCTTAACTTGAATCACTCCCCTACTGACGGTTTTTCCACAGTGCCAGAATTTTTATCCGTGCAGGAACGGAGAAAGAATACAATTTCCTGCGGCCGGGCGGCCTGTCGTAAGAGGCGACTAAACATCCCACAGCCAGATGATAGGACATTTTTCCGACTGGATGGCTACCACCTCTGGTCTAGAGCATGCCGCACAAACAACTTTGAGTTGTGTTCCGGCATTAGTGACCAGGTTCCAGACTCACTTAAGTGAGCAGCAGCGCATTTGTAGCACCTTTGGTGTTGCAAATGTCCATAGGCGATGGTAACCGCTTTCCATCCAGTGGGCCGTCTGCCTGTCTGCTGAGCTCCTGCAATAAGAAAAAAATTAACATAACATTATTGTTTTGTAAAAAGGCGTTAAATAATTGGGATATTGTCCTAGAAACATAACAACCGATGCTCAAAGTACAGGTCCTGAGGTGAAGTCGGCACGGCGGTGATACGCGATACGGAGCGGTGTCAGAGGCCGCGGCTCCCGTATTGTTTGATACACACGATACAAAGCGCAACGCGACCCGTTTGCTTCGAGAATTGAACTATCGCAAATAACAGGACAAACAACATACTCGAGTCTCAAATGACAAAGGATTTTTATTTTAAAAATTGTGCCTCCGTCTAATATTTGAATTAGGAGGTGGAAAATTCCATAGTTTTTTTTTATACTGCTGCACAGTTCAGCAGACAGGCAGACGGCCCACTTGATGGAAAGGTGCTACAAATGAGCTGCTGCTTTCTTAAGGGAGACTGGAACCTGGTCACTAATGCCGGAACACAACTCAAGGTTGCTATGGCAACATACTATAGACCAGGGATGTTAGCCATCCAGTCGGGCAAATGCCCTACCGGCTGTGGGTTGTTTTGTCACCTCTTACGACAGGCCATCCGGCCGTAAGAAATTGTTATCTTTCTCCGTTCCTGCACAGATAAAACCATACTGGTAAAACTTAAAAAAACGTTCCACGAAATTTTAAGATATTGGGTATTTTTGTTTAAATACATTTTAATGGTTCTACATACATACATACATAACTTCACGCCAGTTCCCTTGCGGGGTAGGCACGAACAACAGAGCGCCATTTAGGCTTATTCTTACACACCTCACTTCCTTCTTTGACATTCATAACTCTTGTTATGCACATTCGTCTGTTCTTAAGGATCCTGACATCACCTTCTGCTAGTACACGATCAATTTGATCATGGAAGGTGTGTCGTGGCCTTCCACGACTTCTGCATCCATCCACTTTTGCATTGTATATCTGTTTAGTCATTCTTTCATCATGCATTCTTTCCACATGCCCGAACCACCGGAGCATTCCTTTCCTTACCTTCACCCCGACACTCTCTTTCAGACCAACTCTCTTTCTTACTTCGGTATTACGAACGCGGTCCGCGAGCGTCACTCCGCAGATTTTGCGCAGTGCTCGCATCTCGACCGCGTTTACTCTACTTTCATGCTCTCTCTTCCATACCCAACTCTCGCTTCCATACGTGAGCGTAGGTCCAGCACCGCGTTAATGGTTCTATAGCTGGTTAATCAATATGGACGTTTTTCACCTCAACGGAGTCACTCTTTGGACTTGGAATGCCACGCCCTTGTTCGATTTTACTGATCTTATGCTGTTTATGAGGAAACCGCAGTGAAGATATTTCAATACTTAGATTAAAAGATTGTTAAATTTTAGCAAATTTAAATAATTTATTTATAAATTATAGTCTATTTGGTATTCTAATGTATAAGCTATATTATAAAGTTTCATCAAATTCTGTTTAGTAGTTTTTACGTGAAAGAATAACAAACATTCATACTCACAAACTATCTGGTTTTATAAACGATATTAATAGGATTTTGACCAAAAACATGAGACGCGTTTAATTATTTTTTCATTTTAAATATCTAATACTAGCTGTGCCCGCGACGTGGTCCGCGTAGAATTTGTTTTCAAAACCCCCGGATTTTGAAACATTCTTCATTGGTGCTCTGATCCTATTAGTCTTAGCGTCATGATATATAGCGTATAGCCTTCCTTGATAAATGGGCTATCTAACACTGAAAGAATTTTTCAAATCAGACCAGCAGTTCCTGAGATTAGCGCGTTCAAACAAACAAACTCTTCAGCTTTATATATTATTATAAATAGAACTAATCTCTAATCCCGAACTAAAACTTATCTACATCAATAACAGGAAAATATTCGATTAAGAATCTATATCAATCGATTCCTGAATTACGTATGGGACCGTTTCTTTAAAAATTGAATTATTAATATCGATTTGAATCGAATCGATTCATGTTTTAATTCGATATATCGGCCATCAATCATATCAACCGAGTTTATAGGACAGTATCAGAGATGGAATCGTTAAAATGGGAACTGATATTATTTTTTATTCAAAAGTTTTAATATCAGTGAATAACTCGGATGGTTTTGTATACTCGACTTATAGTGGAATTTTTATAACTTATAATCTGTATTAATGTGTGTATGTTTGTTTCTCATTAACGGAATTATGAACGAACCGATTTCTGAAAGTTGGTATATAATTAGGGTCAACCGGGGTAATTGTGAACTGGTAATTGAAAACAGTTATCATCAATGTTATTTAAAGGAATTAAAATATCCAATGTGTATGGCACTACTACCCTATAAGTATATTTATACTAATATTATAAAGAAAGATCTATTTTTTACTATTGTATGTTTGTAACGAATAATCTCAAAAATTACTAGACTGATTTCAAAAATTATTTCATAATTAGAATGTTACATTATCCCTGAGTAATATAAACTATATTTATAACTAGAAAAAATTAGGAATCCCTACTAAAACTTCAATAATGTAGCCCAAGGTGTATTTTTTATTGCAATAAAATGTCTTTCATCGCATGTGCTGCGAAAACTTTTGATGATAGAACTAAAAACATATCTACAATATTAAAGAACATATAAATATCTATAAAAACTTCGTGATATCATATATCTAACTATTATAGTTATGTCACTACAACTATAACTGATTTTTACACTTTAAAAGTTGATAGAAATGCCGACCAAAGTCAGACCATATTATCCATACCTTTGTATTACTTCTTATCCAAATAAATCATTTCATATTGAAGACTGTTTTAATACCTATAGATTGCTTTTAAAATTGTTCAAAACGAGCATTCCATTCAAAAGGTATTACGAATTTAAAAAATATATGAATCTAAAAAAAATACTTGGCGCTGGAATCGGGTTCTAGGATTTTGATGAAATTTTATCTGTTTGAGTGGGTCCCGGGATGGTTTAGATTCACAATTACACCCGGTAGGTGGCGCTGGAATCAGGTTCTAGATTTTTTTTTCAGAGCAGGACAACGTCTGCCAAGACCGCTACTGTTGTATATTTTGGGCCTCGGCCGTTTTTAAATAATTAAAGCTGTTATTGAAATAAGATCAACGAATTTAAATAGCTAAATATTTTTACATTTGTTTCTTATAGAAAGAATAGAGAAGAAAGGTAAAAAAACTGTCAGTCCTAGAACTGCACATCAGAAGTGAAAGCATTGTAATTGAGGGTAATTAATGGTCACGCCGGTTCAGAGCTTTTTCTTGATTCCAAAAGGGCCCAAGGTACTTAAAGAAGTTTTCACTTCAATATTTGATGTGTTGTGACACAAAAAATAAATTCTTGAAATGGGAGTTTACAATTAAAAGCACTTCTAATTAATCACATAACTGATGAAAATTAAAAAGAATACATTAAAATTATTACAAAGTTTTTCCTGTTAACAAGAGAAGATTAACATTAAAAATTACTTTAAGCTAATACCATAATGTTATTGGCACATTGAAATTGCATATATACATAGTTTTTTCTTAGGAGATAATTTTGGTACATCACCTACAAGATTTTTACAAATAATTTCACTATTTAATGATGTTTATATGACTTAGTTAACTTCAAAAACATCCAAATTTCGATATTAATGTAGAAAATGTTATAAATTAACCATCCATCCATACACACAATTTAACTAAAATTTTATTGGAAAATTTATGGCCTAAGAAGAAATTTTGTATATCTAATAGTTAAATGAGAAAAACGGCTGATATAAGAATATAGATATACAGATAGCCATGAATATTTCGTAAAAGTTCCGTTTTTGCTAAAATGGTTACGGTAGGTAAAAATACAATTTATACATCAAACAATTACGATAAGTAAAATACAATTATACAAGTAAAATATTTTAACTTAAATTAACCTACAGTTCTTAAGTAATGGTAAATTAGCAAGCTTATTCATATTCTAGTTTAGTACGAACATATAACCAACATCATTAATTTTCTAACTTTAATTAAACAGTTTGTATCATTAACTTGAGTGACAGGGAGTGGCTCCTGTATACTAATTGTTAAGTTCTTCAGTTTTTTTATTTTTATTTAAAGTTCCATAATATATTTGACAAGTACGTGTAGTCTATATAGCGCTATGCCGCCTCTCTTGTCCAATGCGGATTGGTGGTATTGATACGTCGATTATCTCGTTGTGCAGGTTTCATCACGATGTTTTTTCGCCGTCAGCAAATGACAATTGTAACAATATGCACATTACGTCAAAGAACTACCTAAATGGTGGAATCTTCCCGGTCAGGATTCGAACCCACGTCTCTTTTGAAATGCTCTTTTGAAAGTTTGAGACTCGAGAGCGTTACCAAATAAGCTACCACAGTATTTCTAAAAATTACTCGAATCTTAAATTAGTGTCCATCTATTGTATGGTAGTTTTTAGTTTGCAACGTATAATGGTAGTACTAAAGAAATAACTTGAAAATGTAATAAGTTGAGAACAATCAATTGTCAAGAACTCATTTGAAATTATTTTATGTGAAGCATTTCGCCAAAGAAAGTAGTCCATTCATCTCTCATACAATAAATACAAACAAAGGAATAACATTCAGACTGTCACATTAAAGTACCTTATATTCGGGGCTACCATGTTTAGAAATTTCTAAAAAGTTTACTTATTTTTGTATAGATGTGGTAGATCTATCCTGGAAACATTATCCTGATTAGAGCTCTTAGAGCGGGTTCGATTGGTGTGATACCTGGCTGTCGCAGAAATATTTAGAATATAATAGAATATACTTTATTGTACAAAAATGCTACATAAAATCAAGAACAATAATATACAAGTACAATCGGCGGTCTTATCGCCCATGGCGATTTTTTCCAGACAACTTTTGGTTGGAGAATAAGACAACAAAAGTCGGTACTTGCTAAACCAGCACTCGTACTCGTACTCGTACGAAAATTTACTTTTTAAATTAATAAATAGTAATTTATATAATTTAATAAATATAAACGAAAAGAAAGAGCCTGAAATGATACACACCCACACACATATATGTGTATATATCATCTCAGGCTCTTTTTTTCGATCAAATTACTTTTCAAAGAATGGATAGATACATATACATACATATGTACATACATACATAAATACATATATTATATTATACTTATATACAGACAAACAATAACAGCGTGAAATAGTAGTCTTTAACTAATTTGTTAAAAGAAGGTAATGATCGTGTCTGCTTGATGTTTAGTGGTAGTGCATTTCAGAGTGGAATAGCCTGGACGATAAAAGACTTGTAAAGACGTGTTTTGCTAACAGCCCTTTTCAGTTTCAGTTAGTCTTGAACTAATCGTGTTTCATACGGTGAGTGAAGGTACCGGTGATATATCCCTCCCCCCAACCCCCAAATTCTATTGGTGTTGCAAACGATCATAGGTGACGATAATACATTTACGTCAGGTGGGCCTTCTATCTGTTTATCCGCTGCCGGCATTAGAAAAAATCAGATCGAAGATTTTTAAGACAGTTTGAAAACGAGTAGGACGGTTTTTGAGTCACTATGTAAAGAAGAAATGAAACTTGATGATAGCTTTGAATTAGTTTTATTCATTTCAAAATATCACAATATTGATAAAATGTGTAATTGTATTAGGTTTGTTTTTATTTGGTTTCTTGTTATTATCATAATAAACTGATTTCATATGTACTATGTCTAAATGTAGATGCATGTAAATCTCTCCTACCTCTGTTGTTAAATAGTCTAGGTATAGGTAAATCTAAACCAATGCAGGTGTAAATTACTGGCAGGGTAAATTTCGGAAAATTTTCGTCATACTCTGACCTCGGCCTTAAAGTTATCTTTTGTATAATATTCACTTGCCCAACTCTCTTAGCTGGGGAATATATGGTGTGTGTTTGTCTATTAATATAAAATTTAATTAGTAAACTTAAGAACATAAAGCTCAACAGCCGAGGTCCTCTAGCGCCGCAAATATTAAGAAGAGGTTGTAACACTTGTACCGTTTAAGTTTGAAATTTTAACCCAGGGGATTCATTGGCAAAAAGTTTCATCAAATAACTGTGCAGGAAACTTTTTGATGTTACATGTAAACTGAAGGATGGTGTTGCATTGCATAGACACGCATTACCATGTAACAATGAAGTTAAGAAAAACTTTGAGACTGATCGTTTTCCCGAAAGTGATACATATATTTTAACAACAATACTGTGTTATGGAATTAATAATATAGCTCTAGCAACACCCGGTTATAATAGAGGTTAAAAATAAATAAAAAGGGCTCCCGTCAAAAGCGGCGCCGACACAAAACACGCTCTTCGATTCTCTATATCAAATTGCATTCTTCTTGCTTCGTATACCTCATTATGCGTCTGCTATGTCGCTTTGACAATATTTCGCTTTTTGTCCAACATCGAGTTATGTTATTCTTTACTGAATTCATATTTGGCAGCTAGTATATCTAGAAAATTAAGACAAAAATTTAAGTTCAAAATATAACGAAAATCCGTGATTAATTTCCAACTTACTTGTTTGGAGTAGATAATCGATAATGCTCAGACTTAAAGTCTTCTACTAGAATGTGTTTTTACACAAATTATCCTTATCACGAAGATCATACACATAACAAACAATACCCGTAACCTTATAAGGATGTACAAGTATGAATAAACAAATCACTTACGTTCTGTGTCTGTTCTGTTAAATTTTATTACAATAGCTGCTGTTACTCCGAAACACATTTTTGATTTGGAAAAACTTTATCATAGGAGTTATGAACTAAAAGTGACTGCATCACATTCATTTACAATCATTTCATATTTATTTGCAGAAATACATAAAGTTACCTTGACATTAGATGGTGCACAATGTAATTAATGTTTGTTGACTTAACATTTGATCAAACAAATATTTACATATGTCTGTCATAATTATTACACTTATTTTTAATGAAAATGATCTTCTTCAATTTAGTTTTAACTTAATACGGTTTATGTATCCATCCAGCCAGTGTTCTATTAACAACATTATTTACAAAAATGCAGACACAAATGATTTCATTCTGCGCGTCTAATCTCTCTGAGGTTTTCGATATACTACCTGTAAAATTCTTACGGTGGTGTGTATCTAAACTGCATTTATGATATGAATGTTTTTGCCCATATACAAGGGGACAGGCGCCGCCCGATACGCGGACGTGTCCACTAGTTTAATAACGATAACGATTTATTAATAACCGACGTTTTTGTCTTCAGTCCCCTGTCAGCTTAGCCCGGTGTCCCCGCGCGGGGACAGCCACATAAATATGTCATTATTCGCACTGGTCAATTAGGGGACGCCTTTATTATTTTTTGGGGACATTTTCAATTATTGTTCTCAAGGTTGCTTCTTAAATTTCAGTCGCTGTTGTCATATTAGGGTTCCGTTGTTTTGGCAAGAATGGTTCCACCGTTATGTGACCACCATGTCCAGTTGTCCGTCTGTCCGTCCCGATAATTTTTCTCAGAAACTACGCTACAAAGTTATGCAGTGGTGTCGTTAAAAATAAAGAATAGGGAAGCAGCCATATATGTAAGTAAGCGTTATTGTTGTAAAATTGTTGTGAACAATGTGTATTGAGTAGTTTTTGAGATATGGGGTTTTTTAGATGAAACTAGCGGCCCCGGCAGACGTTGTCCTGCCTTTAAAAAATAAAATTCTAGAACCCGATCCCAGAGCCACCTACCGGTTCTAATTGCGAATCTAAACCATCCGGGTACCCACTCATCCCTACTCCGTGATGTTTGCTGGATGAGAGGTGACAACGGTAGACATCTAGCGGGGATAACTGATCGATTGATAGTAAAAAAAAATCGCGATGGAAAAATAGGGGTTGATAGTGGAGAGGTGGAAAATTAAGAGTAATATATTTTTTTTTATTCTAAGTCATGTCAAAATAAGATTAAAAATCTTGCCAAAAAATTAAAGTTTATAATTAACAAATAAAAAAATAGGGGTTGATCGTAGAGAGGTGAAAATTTAGGGTTGTATGTATTTTTTAATGCTGTATCCTAAAAAAAATATCTAAAAATTAAAAAAAGAATTAGGGGTGGACTACACTTAACATTTAGGGGGATGAAAAATAGATGTTGTCCGATTCTCAAACCTACCCAATATGCACACAAAATTTCATGAGAATCGGTCAAGCCTTTTCGGAGGAGTATGGTAACTAACACTGTGACAGGAGAATTTTATATATTAGATATATTTATGATTCTGTGCTCAAATAATGAAAGCGGCGGACGTTTCTCACCCCTACGGAGCCCTTCGTTGTACGCGGCTGCGAAATACTTACCCAATTTTTAATAAGTGTTTGATGTATGCCTGGATAGTTAAAAATGAAAATGATTATCTCTGCCTACCATTGTGGGCAACAGGCTTGATAATATTGTATGCATACCTATATTTATATCATTATACGCATTGTTGTTCAGTTAGGGCACGATTATTACATGAAACTATTTTTGAACAAGCATCAACAACATTAGCAGCTGATCACTACATACTAATAGCCCATTAGATATATATATTTTTTTATAGCAGGAGTTCAGCAGACAGGCAGACGACCCACTTGATGGTAAGCGGTTACCATCGCGTATGGACGTTTGCAACACCAAAGGTGCTACAAATGAGCTGCTGCTCTCTTAAGGGAGACTGGAACCTGGTCACTAACTAAATATCTCTCAAGATTGTGAATTTTCTTGATACCTTGATATGAACCTAACAGTAATCGTGATATCCTGCAAGTGATGACGCTTTTGGCAACTAATTAGCTACAAATTCTCATGTTGGTTTGATTGAATTCTGCTAATCTGGCCATTCTAGCTTGATGACTGCTTGTTACATTGTATTAATTTATCCACGTAGTCTCGTAATTCTGAAGTGTGGCGATATGATAGACTTAAATTCTCATTATCATTATTTAGTTACTGCGTTAGCTCAGCCACCCAAAGTGGCTCTTGGCCTCCGAAACAAGAGCATGCCATTTTTCACTGTCCTGCGCAGTTTCTTGCCCATCGGCCCATTCCGATGTATGGGTGCGAAGCTTCGACACTTATCCTCAAAGAGGAGAACCAGCTTTTAGTATCAGAAAGAGAGGTTCTCCGTAAGATTCTGGGTCCAACAAGGAGAGAGGATGGTAGCTGGAGGGTCCGAACCAACCTCGAAATTGAGAATCTCATGGCCGAGCCTAACGTAATAGGAGAAATAAAAGCTCGCCGCCTCCGCTGGCTCGATCACGTAGAACGGATGGGAAAGGATCGCAGCGTGAGGAAAGCATATTTGGGACGGCCGGTAGGGCGTCGTCCGGTCCGGCCGTCCCAAATATCGCTGGAAAAACCGAATGGAGGTTGTCCTGTCGCAGCTACGAGCCAATAATTGGCAAGAAACTCATTATCATTACTATTGGTCAATTAGTTCTTGTTTTTTTTTTCATAACACGGCAATTATAACGAACATGGTTGACCGCCTTCTGCCTATCTTCTAGTGAATTCCATATATGTATGTAATTATACATATTCCGCTTATTACATTTTGCAGTGCTTATTGGGAACGATCTTCGTTCGACAAAGTTGTCGCGTATGGGCTACGGTGCGACACCCGTACAAGAAAGAAAGAAAGAAAAGATTTATTGACGTAAATGTATATACACACAGAAAGCAGAATACGTGTAATAAGACGCTGGTGATCTGATAGTACCAATGGTGATCATGATAGAAGAGAATGATGATGATGGAATGTGGTGATAAATGATAGTCCCTTGGATAGCTATAATGGTAAATGTGGTATAAAGTAAACATCATAAACAAGTTCATAACTGTTCTTCATATTCGACCAGGGCGATACTTAAAGACAATTATGTACTTTTAACACGTGTAAAAATACATTTAAATAACCACTTTTATATAAAGATAGCGTTGTAATCTCCAACATAATAATTCACTTGTAAAATATACGGATACTCTTTGCAGACCTTAAAATTTGTTAAGGACAATAGGTACTTAATCGCAAGACACTGTTTTTAAAGCCTGATTTACTTGTGAATAAGTCCTTGTGATGGCTCGGAAAGATATGTATGTACATACTTAAACGACAATGTATTACTTAAGTGGAAATATATTATCCAAACGATTATAACGAGTTATATCCTCAGTTTCTTAAGTTACATAACTTCACGCCAGTTCCCTTGCGGGGTAGGCACGAACAACAAAGCGCCATTTAGGCATATTCTTACACACCTCACTTGCTTCTTTGACATTCATAACTCTTGTCATGCACGCTCGTCTGTTCTTAAGGCTCCTGACATCACCTTCTGCTAGTACACGATCAATTTGATCATGGAAAGAGTTGAGTTTGAGTTTCTTAAGTTAATTAAGTATTTAACTAATGCAAATATAAAACAAGCTTTAGACAGTGTTGATACCGAGTACCACTTTTAGCATTTAAAAGCCTCTACATATTTGTGTTTGAAATTATTCTAAAACATATACTATTCAAAAATTTGATAGAACTAATAATAAAGTAAGGCAATTAACTTTGAATTTTGCGAAAATATAATTGGTGTTAGCTCTTCATACATGTGTGTAACAGAGAAACGAACATTTGTTAATATGTTTAGTTTCTCTGAACTTGTTACATCTACAGTGTATAGTGTTGTTACGTATGTATATAGTGTTTTAGATTAGCAGATTTTATTCGGAATTACCGGCCAAATTGCTAGTTTACCTTCTTTTTTCCTATGTAACACCTGGCTTTTCTATACACGACATTGGCAAAATCAATGCATAAATGGCATTTCAGCCATTATTACAAAAATAAAAAAGTTTTCTTCAATAAACATACAATGTGCTGCTTTATTGAAATTTGCAATACGAGCTTCCATATTAATAAAAATATTAATATGTTTGATTTGTTTTTATCTTTAGAAATCGCTATTCTTTATATTAAATTAGAAATAATCTATAAAAAAGGATTTTGTTCGCCGTTTAAATGTGGTACTGCCCTAACACACCGGTGATTCCGCAAAGAAAATCATTTGGATGTACGCGGGGCACATTACCGGTAATATCACCGAATGATAACGCAGTATACCGCTGACCTCTGTTAAATAGCTTTAAGGCAAACAGCTAATTTTTAACACTCGCTATTGTGACCACAATTTAGGAATTTTCGGAGACAGTTTTTAAAAGTACAAATATGTATAATTTAGACGATGTACCTGATGATCACTGCCAGAGGAAAGCGTGCCCAGAAGTTTGATTGCATTGCCACGCTGGATGCCAATGCTAATTATAATGAAAATTGTTGGAGTATGACAAGCAGACCGGCGGCCTGGCAATTCTCCTTGTTGGCGGGCAATTGTCCAACGCCCATCATTAGCCATAACCGGGGTTTTTTAAACTAGTGCTAGATTATTCATGTTTGCTACAATTAACTGTTTAACGCTCATTATGTTTAACAACAAAGCAGTTTAACCGAAAAGATTCTTAAAAAGCTCTAATATTATTAAAAGAAACCTGGTTGCCGCCAAAGACGCGCGTGGTTGAAATCCAGAGAATCACCAGCCCGTCTTATGAAAAGTGGTTACCGTCGTCTATGAACATTTGCAACACCAAAGGTGCTACCGATGTGCTGCCTCGAAGGAAGTACTTGTCCACTCATGCCGGAACACAACAAAACCAAGGTTGGTAGCTATCCAGATTGGTAAAGGCCCTGCGACCTGGCTGAAGATTGTTTTCTCGCCTCTTACGATAGACCACCACGCCGCAAGAATTATTATTTTTTCTCTGTTTCTGCACGCATAATTCTTCGATAATTCACTGCTAGACTCGAGCATCCCATTTCATAGGGGTACGAACAGTATACCCGCCACGCTTATCCAAGGGGTATTGGTGGGTTATCTCGATGTATTTCATGGCGGTGTTCTCCATGACGTGGTTATCATAACAATATGCACTATAGCTCAGAAAAACTTCCTAAGCGATGCATGATTTAGCCACGCTACCATGGCTCTTTCTGTTTACATAAATCTTATTAATAATACTACCTGGAATCTATTTCGGTGACGAGGACAGCCATGTACCTACTTTTGGAATTAGAAATCTGATTTCTCAGCGGATCGTGTGCTTTTTTTTGGCCTGTATAACCTATTTTATTAATAAACTGTATTTGAATATCCAAACGATTATTAAACCTTACGTAAAATATGAGCGAACACACCATGATCAAATATCAGATGTGTTAAAGAGACGTCAGGTAAAAAGCATCTCAAACAAACGTGCATGTATTAAGAGGTTAATGAAAGTAGGTGAAGCGAAAGTTGTTTGTCAGGATCGTCGCAAGTGGAATTCCATAGTCTCTGCCTACCGCCATGAGAACAGGCGTGATATTATGTATGTATGTATGTAAATATGATCACATGTGTTTGTGTCATTGTATGTCATTTGTGTTCCGCCATTAGTAACCGGGTTCTAGTCTCCCTTAAAAGAGCAGCAGCGTATTAGTAGCACCTTTGGTGTTGCAAATGTCCATAGGCGATGGTAACCGTTTTCCATCAAGTGGACCGTCTGCCTGTCTGCTGAATTCATGCAATGAAAAATAAAACATGAATGTAGAAGAATGTTGTGTTTATATGACAAAAAAAATATAAAAGTCTTTTACATTTCGAATATTATCCTAAATATACTGTCAAAATTGGTCGCAGCAATAATAACTCAATGCTAAGGCGTTATTTTTCGTGTGTTATCTGCGAATCTCACGCTGGTAACAAGCGTGATTAATTTCCTTCGCGTTCTTTGGACCCACGCGCACCGGCGCAGGCGCATCTGCCTTTAGGCGCGAAACTACGGTCCATTTAAATTTACCGTTTTTAGTTTATTCGTCTTAATGTGATTTCTTTGAAACATTGAACATGCTTTCTACGTTTAAAGACCACCGTGACTTCACTTTCTGGTCCCTGGTGGAAGAACAACACCGGTCTTTGTTAGCTAGCATTATGGTGAGACTGGGACAAATTTAGGATTTTTTTTCTATTGTACATACATACATACATACATACATAACTTCACGCCAGTTCCCTTGCGGGGTAGGCACGAACAACAGAGCGCCATTTAGGTCCATTCTTACACACCTCACTTGCTTCTTTGACATTCATAACTCTTGTCATGCACACTCGTCTGTTCTTAAGGCTCCTGACAGGCTTTTTTCTATTGTCTTACTATTTATTGAATTTTTGTGATTTGTACTGAATAAAATATATTTCTTATGTTTTATTCCTTGTAATTTTTCTTCTGTGAATGGATGATACATAAAGTATTTGTATAGTCTACCATACCATTGAAGTATTGTAGAAAAATACTAAACACATACATACATTGTATATCCATAAGATAGTAACGCTTGTGTTATGGTTAATAAACAACAGAAACTCTGGGTTCAATCCGAAATAAATAACTACTAAGATCGGTCAAGAAATTTACCCTACCATCAATCAAACTCGAGACTTCCTCTTTCTATCGAATTAGTTATGTAGGATTTATTCAGGAGCATTTCAGTATTCTTCTTACTTGCTCTGTAAAAAAAACTACACTTAAATTACTTTTATATAAGACAAAACTTTAGTCAAATAAACAAACACGCTGTATATGCATTAGCATAAGCTAACCCCTGAATAAAGTTTATGTTATCTATAATATTGTAAAAGTGTAGTCTTTTGTTTACTATATTTTTTGTGTTTCTCTGTTTGTTCGGGATTCTCGCAAAAACTACCGGGCCGATTTCAATACGGTTCTCGTTGAGCGACAGCAAATTTCCGGACTTACAATCTGCGGTACTTTTGATCCCGGGAAACTGGCAGGAATTTTTTGAGAGCGATTTAAGGTGGTCAGGTCGAAAAAAATCTATTTACGATGCAATGTTTTCACTGCTTCAAATTCTTTGTGTAGAACAACTCTAATCTTCTGCTATCCATCTAACGAGGAGGAATTCGCGGGGGATCACTATTTGGTAATACAATACTTATACAACGGATAAATCTGGGCTGATTCCAACCATACACTTTATTTACAACGTAGTAAATAGCTATAAGGTCTTTTACGAAATTTACCATACCAGAAAACCAACCCAGAACCTTTTACATTACAATGTACTAGGCCAGCAAAGACTTAACCCACTTGATCTAAAGAAAAAGCCTAAGAATATTCGTACGTACTAGAAAACTCCATGAAAACATCCCGGAACCTTTACATTATAATGTACTAGGCCAGCAAAGCCTTAACCCACTCGATCTAAATAAAAAAAACTAAGAATATTCGTACGTACTAGAAAACTCCATGAAAACATCCCGGAACCTTTACATTACAATGTACTAGGCCAGCAAAGACTTAACCCACTCGATCTAAATAAAAAACCTAAGAATATTCGTACGTACTTGAAAACTCCATGAAAACATCCCGGAACCTTTACATTACAATGTACTAGGCCAACAAAGCCTTAACCCACTCGATCTACATAAAAAACCTAAGAATATTCCTACGTACTAGAAAACTCCATGAAAACATCCCGGAACATTTACATTACAATGTACTAGGCCAGCAAAGCCTTAACCCACTCGATCTGAATAAAAAACCTAAGAATATTCCTACGTACTAGAAAACTCCATGAAAACATCCCGGAACCTTTACATTACAATGTACTAGGCCAGCAAAGCCTTAACCCACTCTATCTAAATAAAAAACCTAAGAATATTCGTACGTACTAGAAAACTCCATGAAAACATCCCGGAATCTTTACACTACAATGTACTAGGCCAGCAAAGCCTTAACCCACTCGATCTGAATAAAAAACCTAAGAATATTCCTACGTACTAGAAAACTCCATGAAAACATCCCGGAACATTTACATTACAATGTACTAGGCCAGCAAAGCCTTAACCCACTCGATCTGAATAAAAAACCTAAGAATATTCCTACGTACTAGAAAACTCCATGAAAACATCCCGGAACCTTTACATTACAATGTACTAGGCCAGCAAAGCCTTAACCCACTCTATCTAAATAAAAAACCTAAGAATATTCGTACGTACTAGAAAACTCCATGAAAACATCCCGGACCCTTTACATTATAATGTACTAGGCCAGCAAAGCCTTAACCCACTCGATCTAAATAAAAAACCTAAGAATATTCGTACGTACTAGAAAACTCCATAAAAAACATCTCGTTAAAGAAAAAAATCACTCTGATCGCAATAGAATAAGCCTTCATCGGTTTATTTTCCAAATAAGATTAAATAAATTCTAAACACCAATCAATATAAAACATTATATAAAATATTAAGGTAGTTGTCAAAAGGGAAATTAGCCTACAATCATGCGTTGAACAATACACACTCGTATATACCCCGGGTCCGCTTGTAAATATCTCATTGTAGCTTGTCTGTCCGTCCGTCCGCTTGATTTGCGATGCGCTCCCGTATAGTAATGAAGGTGCAATCTGTTGGCATGCGCCCGAGCAAGATCGATTTCATGTCATAACGATTGTGCGTAACCGATTGCTCGTTTTGTTTGGCTTTTAATTGCGGTGATTGTTTGAGAATTGATTGTCTGTGTTTTTATGTTTGATACAAGTTATATATGTTACTGCGGCTTCGCTCGAGTAAAATAGTCTTAGTTTGAGCGAACTTCCTACATCTGTTTAAACCTCTTAAGAGTTGAATTTCCACAAACACGTGTACATTTATTTTTAATCAGAAGCAGAGGTATAAACTGTTGTGCTTTTTACTTTGAAAATGACGAATTTTCGTACAAATTTTCATCCCCTTTTTCGTTGAATTTTTTTAAATTTTTTTTTTAGTAAATAGGTACCTAAAATATAGAAATAACGCGCATGCAAATTTTCATGATGCTATACCCAGCAGTTTTACTGTGTGCTGATATGTGAGTGAGGTCTAGTAATCCGTGCAGGAACGGAGAAACAATACAATTTACTGCGGCCGGGCGGCCTGTCGTAAGAGGCGACAAAACAAATCACAGCCAGGTGGTAGGGTACATGCCCGTCTGGATGTCTACCACCCCTGGTCTAAAGTATGTCGCCATAACAACCTTGAGTTGTGTTCCGGCATTAGTGACCAGGTTCCAGTCTCCCTTAAGAGAGCAGCAGCGCATTTGTAGCAAGCACCTTTGGCGTTGCAAGTGTCCATAGGCGATGGCAACCGCTTCCCATCAAATGGGCTGTCTGCCTGTCTGCTGAACTCCTGCAATAAAAAAAAAATATAAATGATATAAGTAATTAAAGAATTAATTTAAGTTCATTTTTGTATTGGTTTATAATAAAGTGTTATCTATCTATCTAAAGACTGTAACAAATCACTGCCAGAGAGGAGCTTGCTTGGCTGGCTGCCTAGTTATTTTATTGTGATTGATTGATAAAATCTACATTAAAGCGAGCGAAGCAGTGGACAAGAAATAGTTTATTATAATTTCATACACCATATACAATGAGCGCGTTCGTAATACCGAAGTAAGAAAGAGAGTTGGTCTGAAAGAGAGTGTCGGGGTGAAGGTAAGGAAAGGAATGCTCCGGTGGTTCGAGCACGTGGAAATAATGCATGATGAAAGAATGACTAAACAGATATACAATGCAAAAGTGGATGGATGTCGTGGAAGGCCACGACACACCTTCCATGATCAAATTGATCGTGTACTAGCAGAAGGTGATGTCAGGAGCCTTAAGAACAGACGAGCGTGCATGACAAGAGTTATGAATGTCAAAGAAGCAAGTGAGGTGTGTAAGAATAAGCCTGAATGGCGCTCTGTTGTTGGTGCCTACCCCGCAAGGGCACTGGCGTGAAGTTATGTATGTATGTATATACATGGTAATTTTCTTCGTACATATAGGTATCTTATAGAGCTGTAAGAACAATGTGTCGCCATGAGCGGTGCCATCATTACCAATCATTAAATCGATTCACCGATACACTATGATGGAAACCTGGGTTTAGGGTACAGCGGTTTTATATGGGATCTTTTTTCATATTTAAAATTACTTATTTACTGTCATGAAAAACATTATCATAGTTTTTAGTTTTTTTACAATATCAGGACACAAAATACTCGTATAGACTGTTTTCTGAATTATACAATTATAAACAGTAGGTTTATTCACAAACGTCGAGAAGCTCCCAAACGAATCAATTTTCAATCCGACAGTACGTGAAACAACCTGTCGGAAATACATTCTCGAATGCGTTCGTTTCACGTACCGTAGGATTGCAAATTGATTCGTTTGGGAGCTTTCCGTTCTTACGCGGAAACGTTTCCGACGGTTGTGAATAACCCTACAGTGCACATAAACGTTCCCGGGTTGTTACGTTGTATGGGCATGTGCCAACGGCTCTTTTTTACAACCGCACCGCTCGCCATCGACGGGATGTTCATCCCCATTTCCTGGAGCTCCCACGCTCAGCTACGCAACGGTTATATAGAACGTTTATTCCGCGTACAACAATGTTCAGGAGGGAACATCCCGCCGAGGTTTTCCTCTGCGCTACGCAATGGGGTCGTTTAAGAAAGGTGTTACAAATGTCTTAGAGGCCGGCAACGCATGTTGCAAATACCCGAAATAAGCGTTATATTCAAGTCGCTTCCGATTTGATATTTTTTGTTTGTTATTGCAGTAGTTCAGCAGACAGGCAGACGGCCCAATTGATGGAAAGCGGTTATCAACAATGCGCTGCTGCTCTCTTAAGAGAGACTGGAACCTGGTCACTAATTTCGGAACACAAGGTTGTTATGGCGACATACTTTAGCCATCCCGTCGGGCAAATGCCCTACCACCTGGCTGTGGGTTGTTTTGTGGCCTCTTACGACAGGCCGTCTCAACGCAGGAAATTGTATTCTTTCTCCGTTCCTGCACGGATAATAATAAATTATCATCATTCTAGTCTATGGTTCTGATTTAGTCCCAGGTCTGCACATGTGAGCCTGATGGTCTACTTTGGGAATCAATATCAAATCTTTTCAGACTATATTTGTTTGAATTTCTGGTTATTTTTTAAATCGTAATACTTTGATTGAACGATATAATTTAGATTTTTTATTTAAAAAAAGAATGGACTAGTGGCGCCATCTGTTACGAATGACTATTTATGCAGGTCGATTGTCATTCCTCAGTATTCTTCGTACATACCACTAGTAATAGTTTTAAATATCAACGGGACCATTAAATTAAAATATCTCTCGTATAATAAATACGTATTGTATTTTTTCCGAAGTCACGACACTACCCGAGCAATCTTAATGATACTCTATTTTCAACTAAATCGTGCTCATGAAACGTATGGAATTCATCGTGTGCCGGCCTTCTGTCTTGTTCTCACTCACCCGAAACCAAACTGACGCAATTCCATTAAATCACACAAAGGAAATTAAATTTAAATACACCGTAGTAAGGTCTAAACTAGATCGATTACTCGTTAATAAGTTTGCAATAATTCCATTTTCGCTGCAATTAAATTTGATGCATTGAATATTTCTGTACATTCCAATTTCAACTTTGTACGTTTGACATAAAGCTCAATATCACTCGCGGGCACTGTAGAGTTATAACACGTTTTGATACTTGTATTTGATTGGTTTACTTATACAGGGTGTACAGAACGGCCCATGCCAAGTATGGCAGTCGCGCGTACGACGCGTGGCAGCCAAACTTCTTCAAGTCGAAAAGGTTAATTATAGCCAAAAAAGTTGCTACGCAGCCTAAAGAATCTTGATCCTTGAGGCCACCATCAAGGATTTCGGGATGTCCATGAATATTAATAAGCGTAAGAATAGTGAAACTTTTTTTTAGGGTGTAACGTGGGTGTTCCGGTTTTGGACGTGTTCATTAAATTCTTAGCATCCTACCAGTATATCTCGACATGTATCAATTTCACTAATCGATTCTCCAAAGGCGGCCGCTTTAGGTCTGAAATGTACCGACGTAACTAAAATGTGAGCACAAATGTGTGTGCTGAATATTAGAATATAGATGTCCCTGATTAAGTTCACGTGATAACTCGCTTTTTTCATTGCCATTTATAAAAACCAATTATACTAGAAACACATTTTTATACCGTGCCTGCCAGCAATACAATGCTTTATTCAATGATGTCGATCCTTTTATAGGCAATTTATTGAAGTATAAAACTGAAATTAAAAAGAAAGAAAAATAAAACAATTTTTTTTTATTTTTTTATTGCAGGAGATCAGCAGACAGGCAGACGGCAGACTTGGTGGAAAGCGGTTACTATCACCTATGGACATTTGCAACAGCAAAGGTGCTACAAGTGCGCTGCTGCTCTCTTAAGGGAAACTGGAACCTGGTCACTAATGCCGGAACACAACTTAACGTTGTTATGGCGACATACTTTAGACCAGGGGTGGTAGCTATCCAGTCGGGCAAATGCCCTACCACCTGGCAAATTAATTAAATTAATTAACGTTCTACTAATTTAATATATACTCGTATACTTTATTTTTATTATTTTGACTTTGATTTCATTATTTTATTATTTTGTTTTTTTTTAATATTATGACTTTTATTTTTAACATGTATCACGATTTTTTTTTATACATACATACATACATACATAACTTCACGCCAGTTCCCTTGCGGGGTAGGCACGAACAACAGAGTGCCATTTAGGCCATTTTTTTTTATGACATGATAATTATGACTGAAGAATGATATAGATAAATAGACAAATTGTAGTTTTTGTTTTGTGTTGTATTGTATTATTTCATTCCTTTTTTATTTTATATCTAATTTTCCAATATTGCATCAAATTTCTTATAATTTTCTTATAGTTGTATGAGCCAAATGTGTAACAAGAATTATTTTTTTAGTGGAAACTAAGTTGATATGTGTATTAAGTTATGTGTTTTATATTGTAAGAATTATAATTATTGTATGTTTCCCAAATAAATAAAATAAAATAAATAAATAAAATATTGTTTAATTTATTGCATGAGTTCAGCAAAGAGGCAGACGGTCCACTTGATGGAAAGCGGTTACCATCGCCTATGGACATTTGCAACATCAAAGGTGCTACAAATGCGCTGCTGCTCTCTTAAGGGAGACTAGAATATAGGCACTAATGCCGGAACACAAATCAAGGTTGTTATGGCGGCATACTCTAGACCAAGGGTGGTAGCCATCCAGTCAGTCGACATCCTACTACCTGTCAAAATATATATATTTTGTAAAGTCGTGGTAGCGTAACGGCTAGTGCACGCGTCTCAGACTCAAAGGCCTCGGGTTCGATCCTGGCCGGAACCCATGCACCACTTAGACAGTTTTCTGGCCTAATGTGCATATTGTTACAATTAACACGCTCTAACAACGGTGAAGGAAAACATCGTGATGCAACCTGCACATCGAGATAACCGATGTGTCGAACCTGCCAAGCCGCCTTGGACAAGCGTGGTATATTGTCCGATCCCCCTATAATAGGAGTCCCGAGCCCAGCAGTGGGACATTTATGAGCTGTTATTATATATATATATATATACATATAAATATATACATACATACATACATACATAATTTCACGCCAGTTCCCTTGCGGGGTAGGCACGAACAACAGAGTGCCATTTAGGCTTATTCTTACACACCGCACTTGCCTCTTTGACATTCATAATTCTTGTCATGCACGCTTGTCTGTTCTTAAGGCTGCTGACATCACCTTCTGCTAGTACACGATTTGTAATTAGCGTAAGTACTACGCTATTTCTTCAAATAAAGTTTTTGTCTTTCTTCTTTCAAATATCCAATTTAATTCTCGTATGAATCCATATCACAAATAATTAGATCCCATAAGACTGAGCTAAAAGTTTTTATATCAATGTATAAAACCATTCGAATACATATCCTCCCAGTTTATGCTTTTGTGATGTAAAAAGATACCTGTATAATATTACATCTGAATTTCCCTTTGATTATGGATTAAATGTAATATAACACGCTGTCATTACAACGACCTTCTTTGCTGCACATAAACGATGTGTTCTTTTACATAAAAAGAAACTAGAAGTTGTTAGGCATAGTTTTTTAAAATAAAGCTTTGTGCAAACGTGTATTCGATTAGCGTTCTTTTGATATTTTATATTTGATTAAAACTAATATTGTATATTATATAATAATACTGATGTCGATTAAATACGAACGATCTTATTCATGTTTTTTTTTTTTTGGTAGACCCGGGGTTCTCCGTCATGGGGCAGGACAGAGACTATCTTTTCTATATTTTATTGCTATATATAGGTTTCAATTTTTTCCTATCTCATAGCTTCTTAATACATGCAAGAACTACCACTATTAGGATTTTAAAATTGGGTGATTACGTGTGGGATATATCTATGGGGAATAACTACTTTATTGAATTTGATCTGGTAAAAGGGTTTTTGGATAACTAGGTTAAGGATTTGGATAAGTTGCTAGTGGTAGTTGGATTAGGTTGGTACCGGACGAAACCGTCATGTCCGCAAAGGAGGCGGCGCAGCGGGAGAGGGAGCAATCCGCTACGCTCCCCTCCCGCCAGAGCCGGCGGCGGCGTCGGAGGGTCGTCCATGACGACCTCCAGCCGCCGTAGGTTACGGCTGTGCGGGCGACCGACGGGGAAACCGGACCCGCCCGCGCATAAAGGCCGGAGAGGAGGGACGCGCGCCGATCCGCGCGCCCCCTCTCACCTCGCGGTGAGGTAGAGGAACCGGAGAGACACAGATCTCCGGCTACCAACTGGTGAGGCCAGCCCGCAAAGGGGCCGGCCGCCGTCCGGCCGGGCTGGTGGTGAATGCGCGAGCGAGCCCACAGCCCGGACAAAGGACGCTTGGGATCGGACAGGGGTTTTAGTGGGTATCCCTAACCGCGGCGTGGCAATAGCATCTCACATCTCAACGTGGGGTGCTAGTACCACCCCGACCTGGCGAATCCCACTCACGGGCCGCGACCTTTCCCCCTCGCGTGGCCTACGGTCCTCAAACGGATTTCCCCTGTATAAAAAAAAAGGGTTGGAACCGGGCTTTTTACTTTATTTATTTATTCTTTTCTTGTATAATTCTTAAATACTATTTTACATTGTGTTCTTATATATATTGCTATTATAATACAGTAATTTTGTCTGCCAAATGTTCTATACCTATTTTCTATTTTACAAGTTCTTATTCATGTTGAATTAGAGTAAGTTTGTAGGCTTTTTTAGGGTTATGGGTGATGTATACCTCTAATCATCGCAGTGGACAACGAACTACCGGCTAGCGCTTTTTTTTATTGAACTTGACTTTATGTTGTTAACTTAACTTGAATTAACGTCTAAAGACCTTACAACTTTACCGGGGTTTTCGGGGGGCAACTTGCTCGAGGGAGCTCCCTAGGGAGCTTTACCTCGGCTGGACTGTGGCCATGATGAATCTAACGATGCCGACAAGAGGGCAACACAATGTAGTAATTGAAAGCGAGCGACCGGTAATATAAAGCCCGAGGCGAAGGATCCCGGCGGCCTACGCTATCTTACTGCCGTTTCGCCACGTATTATGGCTGGGAGAGAAGAAACGGCGAAAGTAACTTCCCACCAATACGCCTAGTCTATCCTATGGGGGGGCTATTTCGCCTGGCATCCCTCGCGGGGACGTGGAGTAATCTTGATTGTCGGCGTCTGAGGCGCCGTCGTCTGTGTCTGTCTGTCGGTGCTTGCCCGCCTGCCGTTCTAACCGCGGGCGGGCTGATTCGGGCTAGCCATTTTGTAGTAACGTCGACCGTGTCCGTGAGGACGCTACGCGGTCGTCGCACGAGAGCCTTTCGACGAGGCTTATAATCGGACGCTCTCTTACTGGAGAAAAAGCTGTTAGGTACCAAGGTGCCGTGGTCTTTCAGATACTCGAAGGCAACTCCGGATTTTAAATTCAACAATATTATATTTTAGGTAATTTTACATTGCAGATTGACAATTGACTCATTATAGAGCACATTTTTCACAACGTTCCAAACATAAACTTCAAGATTTAAATATATTTATAATTTTTCTCTATCTCGCCAGCAATGGCGACATAAAGCTTTTATACGAGTTTAACACTTACTCTATCGCTTTATCTCGCTCGCACATCGTCCGTCCCACTCACACATTGCTCTATATATTGTACTAGCTGTACGACTTGTTAATATTTGTACTTCAGGTTATCGTTTCCAAAATAAATTAGTTCACATCAGCACTTGATAGTGAATACTATTGCCATCTGAAGTATCGTTTAACCTCTACCTCTCGCTGTTACAGGTAGATTCCTAAAGAAGCCTACAAACATATCTTAACTCAATATGAATAAGACCGTTATGTATTTTTTTTTTTTTTATCGATTTGATTGCAATTCGAACGTAGGAATAAAATGGTTTTATTAAGTCCCATTTAAATATCAATTTTGGCTCAGGCGGGTCCAGCGCAACTGATTTGATAAATCTATCTGTCGTAATCAAGATGGATGGGTACAAATGTAAAGGTAGACCAAAAGAGAGATGAAATTCTGTGAAGGATGATATGATGATTTGTGGTGTGACAGAGGACGTATGTCAGAATAGAGGAGTGTGGAAGGAAAAGACATATTGTGACGACTCCAAATAGTTGGGAGAACGTGAAAGAAAAGAGAGAGAAAGAGAGAGTAATCATATTGAACTGTATATTATTATACACATTATTTTATTTGAACATAAAAATTAAAGTATTTATTTCAAAATGTAATCTTATAGATTACTTACTATTTTTTATAAAACCCCCCGATTTTGAAACATTCTTCATTGGTGCTCGGCTCCTATTGGTCTTCGCGTGATGATATATAGCCTATAGCCTTTCTCGATAAATGGGCTATCTAACACTGAAAGAATTTTTCAAATCAGACCAGTAGTTCCTGAGATTAACGCGTTCAAACAAACGAACTCTTCAACTTTGTATATTAGTATAAGATTTATTGTAAGTCATGAGTATACCACTGCTTCCAAAGCGATTTTAGTTACTGTTAAAGGAGGAGAAGCGAAGCAACAGGCTCTCCAGCAAAACATCTTTACTTCAGAATTATTATGTACATACTTTTGTAGTCTTAAAGGACTATATGGTCAAAAGTGCAATATGGACGCACCCTAATGCCGGGTTAATTTTATTTGTTCACAGCATATTTGCGATTATCCTATTCAACATTTTTTTTTAATGATGACCATAATAAAAGCGGAAGGTTTAAATCTTGTAGAAACATAATTGTAATGTTGTTATTGCTGATTGTTCCTTGTAACTTTGTTTTCTCTAATCATCGTAATATATCTTTGACGCCAAATAGGAAATGGTAATTATGTTGTTACAGGAGTAAAGCGGACACCTTTAATAAATCAACTGTTAAATTAATCAGTTGTCTGTAAGTACGTGTCATATGCTAATCTACAGTTTAAGTTTAAAACTACTGGCCCTGTAGTGCCATTATATGGTATTTTATATTCTATACGTTTAGCTCTAAGGCTATAGCGTATAGAATAGAAAATGTACATAATCTTATTACATACATACATACACATACACAACTTCACGCCAGTTCCCTTGCGGGGTAGGCAACGAACAACAGAGCGTCATTTAGGCTTATTCTTACACACCTCACTTGCTTCTTTGACATTCATAACTCTTGTCATGCACGCTCGTCTGTTCTTTAGGCTTCTGACATCACCTTCTGCTAGTACACGATCAATTTGATCATGGAAGGTGTGTCGTGGCCTTCCACGACTTCTGCAACCATCCACTTTTGCATTGTATATCTGTTTAGTCATTATTTCCACATGCCCGAACCACCGGCGCATTCCTTTCCTTACCTTCACCCCGACACTCTCTTTCAGACCAACTCTCTTTCTTACTTCGGTATTACGAACGCGGTCCACTAGCGTCACTCCGCAGATTTAGCGCAGTGCTCGCATCTCGACCGCGTTTACTCTACTTTCATGCTCTCTCTTCCATACCCAACTCTCGCTTCCATACGTGAGCGTAGGTACCAGCACCGCGTTGTTGACGGCGAGCTGGGCCTTCTGGCTGAGGTTCTTAGCGCCTAGAAGTTTACCTAACGCTACATTCAAACTATTCCCCAAATTCACTCTCCTTTCTATATCAGCGGTGTACCTTCCATCCCTGCTAAAAGCACATCCAAGATATACAAACTCATTCACTTGCTCCAGCATACAATATATACCTAGATCTAAATCAAACATTTCTGAACGCTATCTTACAATACACACAAATAAAAGCGACCAATTATATTGATAAAGATATGATATAAAAACAATTCAATTTGTTAATTAATCTAAGCGATTTGCGGCTTGGAAATGTTTATGATAAGAATAAAAACATGACATCGCTGCGCTTGTTCGCGACACAAATATCTGGGCAAGTGGAATATTTCGTATCGATTCCGATGTATCTGGGCAGCCGTATTCTGTACCTTAGTCGAAGTCCACACGAATATCTAATATATAAAATTCTCGTGTCACAGTTTTCGTTGCCATACTCCTCCGAAACGGCTTGACCGATTTTGATGAAATTTTTGTGCTTATCCGGTATCTATGAGAATCGGCCAACATCTATTTTTCATCCCCCTAAATGTTAAGGGTAGTCCACCCCTAATTTTTTTATTTTATTTTTTAGACAAAATTTTTAATTTCTATTTTTTTATGATACAACATACAAAAATACATACAACCCTAAATTGTCACCCCTCTACGATCAACCCCTATTTTTTATTTGTTAATTATAAACTTTAAAATCTTTTGGCAAGATTTTTAATCTTATTTTGTCATGACCTAGAATAAAAAAAAAATATATTACTCTTTTAGATTCACAATTAGAACCGGTAGGTGGCGCTGAGATCGGGTTCTGGAATCCTCCTAATCACATACATACATACATACATAACTTCACGCCAGTTCCCTTGCGGGGTAGGCACGAACAACAGAGTGCCATTTAGGCTTATTCTTACACACCTCACTTGCCTCTTTGACATTCATAACTCTTGTCATGCACACTCGTCTGTTCTTAAGGCTCCTGAAATCACCTTCTGCTAGTACACGATCAATTTGATCATGGAAGGTGTGTCGTGGCCTTCCACGACTTCTGCATCCATCCACTTTTGCATTGTATATCTGTTTAGTCATTCTTTCATCATGCATTCTTTCTACATGCCCGAACCACCGGAGCATTCCTTTCCTTACCTTCACCCCGACACTCTCTTTCAGACCAACTCTCTTTCTTCCTCTTCTTCCTCCTAATCACCTGGAGCGATTTTGTTTTTGTGTGTTTGAGTGGGTACCGGGATGGTTTAGATTCGCAATTAGAACCGGTAGGTGGCTCTGGGATCGGGTTCTAGAATTTTATTTTCTAAGGCAGGACAACGTCTGCCGGGGCCGCTAGTATAAATTTGAAAATTATCCTGTTTCGTTATTTGTTTCTACTAGTGGTCGCCCAGTGTTCGAAGTTTGACCATAATTAATTTAATCTATAAGTTTGAACATTACTAAGGTTCTGTTGTCAAAGACTTCTACAATCACAGATTTCGCCAAGGCTACGCTGTTAATTTGACTTGAACAATAAACAAAAGTGTATATATGCGTGTGTGTGTCAAATACATGGTAGTGTGTATAATTTTTTTTTTTATTGATTTAATGTATTTCTTATGCATAATTTAAAAAAAATATTAGCATCTGCACTCCTTCTCTATATAAACTATAAGTGTGCGAAGTTTCATACTAATATGTCCGCGCAATTTTCGTAAAAAGGGTTACAAAGTTTTTGCATCACGTATTAATATAATGATATTTGTTCACTTTTCGCAGTCTTAAGGAACTACCTAGATCGAAGATATAAGTAGATGGAATTAATTACGACAAGTCTGTATTACATAAATCGTAACAAGAAAATTACGAACGTTTCATTAAAAAAAAAATCTGGCAGACAAGGTTCATACATAACAAAAATCACATTTATTGTCTTTAAATATAGATTATTTACAAATGTAAAAGAAATAAAAATCACATTTCTGTGAAACATTCGTAATTTTATTGTAAAGATTTTTGAAACTGTTATTTTACAATTTGTCGTAAAAAATCCATGAATTTATATCTTCAAATTGTAATGTTCATAATATTTTCAAATAAGTCGACAGGCAAAGTATCTACGGGACCACATTGAAAGCGTCAGATTTTACTCTTCTCAGGATTCGTTTTAAAACGTGAAATGCAAAGAAGTCGGGGTAATGAATCGTGATTGCTATCGAGCTTATTAATAACATATCGGAAACGAAGAGAAAAGAAGGGCCCGAAAAAGCACGCTTCGTGATACTATCGTGCCATGAAATAATACTGTAATTCAGATTAATTAATAAAGTTATGTTCACAAGTCGTTTATTTACTATAGATCTTACACCACTAAGAAGAATGCTGCAGTGCTTACGCTTGGTGATAAGCATAGTTAGTGTAGCCCAGGGACAGACAGGTTAGTCCTTATCCGTGGAAGAAGGGAGAAGGAATACGATTTCTTGAGGCCGGGCGGCCTGTCGTAAGAGGCGACAAAACAACTCATAGCCAGGTGGTATGGTCTTTGCCCGTCTGGATGGCTGCCCCTGGTTTAGAGTATGCCGCCATAACAACCTTGAGTTGTGTTCCGGCATTAGTGACCAGATTTAACAGATAAACACAAAAAAGAAAATACTACACTTTTACAATTTTATAATACTGTTACAAATTAGCAGGAATCGAATTAAAATGCTGTTAGAATTATTATAGAGTTTCTTAGAACTATACAAACACGTATAACACAGGTACAAATGTAACCGAACGTAATGCAGGTCGTAATTCAATAAAACGGACTTGGTGTCCGTCTCTATTAGATTCCCGATTGTACACACGTCAAGCCTTGATCGTAGTTGTCGCTGAACTGCCCCCTTTCTCCATCAAGCCGTCGTTTTATACCTCGCAAATACAAATGTGCCCGTGTCGCAGTCGACGTAATCCGCAACACCTGGCTAATGATTCGGCCGTAAGCGGCCGTTAACGATGACGATAGAACAATAGACTGTTCTCTAGAAACGTATGCCAATAAATAAATAAACAGAGAAGACAATCATAAAAGAATTACAATCAGTTCAAATGCCGACAAGTAATAAAATGTGTTTTTACAGATAATTATGTAGGTGAAATTTGTTTTTGTCGGAACCTAAGTTGTAAGAATATTATAGATAGATAAATAAATTCAAAGTTTCCAGAATAGGTACACCGAATGTTTAGATATACAGTTGATATGGTGGAGGTTGTATAGCTGACGCGATGTCAGGTTTGTGCGGTTCACCGCAGTAAATGTTTGTCAGGGTGCTATTATTAGAAGCGCTTGGTATTAAATTAATCAACAGTGGTTTCACGAGATGGCTGTCCAAATATTAAAATTGTAAAGGAGCATACTTTAATATTAATTGAGTAGCTGTACCCAGCCCTGTGTTGATGTGGTTCGGTCTGATTTAACATGAAATAAAAAAGCAAGTAGGGGAGAACGGGGTTGGAAGTTCCGATTTTTAAATAACATGTAGTTTCATTATAAAAATGAAGGATTCAGTTTCTAAAATGTGCAAATATTTAACGTATGTTTATCGTTTTTTATAATATTATAGTAATTTCTACTAATATCTCAATACTTTTTTTTTTTACAGAATAACTTGTTTGTGAAATTTCGGAGCGTTCAACATTCTGCCCCGATTTGGGGCGAATTATTCCACTTTTGAGATAAATCGTTCCGTTTAGATTATGACAATATGTTTTCAGAATAACATAATTTCTTAAATAAAACAAACATTTTATTAAACATATGCATGTTATGTTTATTTTATTACATGATATTTGAGATATTTCAACTTATAAATCTTATGACATGCATAATTAAACTTTACAAAACCACAAAACATAACTAATGAGCTCCAGATAAACGATTACAGAAAAATGTATTCACATTACGACTATTAAATGTAGATGAACTTCCTGCATTAGTTTCTTCTGGGATTCTTATCCATAAAACGGGGTTCTTCTTCATAAATCCAGTACCTCAGTCAGCTTCAGTTTCTTGATTCTTGTGCCTTTTTTCCGGCAGAAGACCGAAGTATATTAAGGAACATTTTAACGCTAATTCTTTTTCCTGTTCCAAGTAAAAAATAGCCTAGGCTTTATAACCTATGGCAGGAACCTTACCAGCTATTAAAATTGTGCAACAAATCGATGCAACGTCATGTGAAAATTCTTAAGTTCTCTTGCCACAATTTTAACAATATTTCCCTCCGTGATAACAACATCTGTAGCTTGATTAAGGATGTTTCGAGTGTTTTACCTCTTCCTGTATTACTTTTGTAGTTTTGCATTTTTAAAATAAAAGAAATATTGTCATAAGTATTTTAGGTACAATTTAAGGTTGGGGTAAATTGGGGTACTTTGCCCTTAAGAACAACTATCCCCGCCAGGCGGGAACTTATAGTTCCAAATTATGTTTATATCAAAGACTGGCATACTGGCAACGCTATATAATTTTTTGAAAAACTACGTAAGCAATAAGATACCCTACTAATGTCACTACAATTTAGGCAAGCTACGCAACAATTGGTTTATAATAAAGAGAGATAGACCAAAAAGTTTGAATACAAAAATATCTACTTACGTGATCTTTTGCCAGCTACCTGTACATACATAGCCACTCGACCGCCGCTGCCCTAGTAACTAAATTGGCTGCCGACGCAGCGCATCATCTGACCCTTTATAGTGCATTTCACTTATATTGCTATTTGTTTTTCTTACAATGTTATTGTTGGTGGAGCAACTTACCCCGGGAACTTCCAGCCCCGCTCTCCCCTACTTGTTTTTAAAATGTTCAACTTAACGACGCTTTACATATACATACGTATTATCACGCCCGTTTCCCATGGGGGTAGGCAGATATAGCTGATTTCCACTTGCGACGATCCTGAGAAACCATTTTCGTTTTATCTGCTTTTATTAATCTCTTCAAACCTTTTATAATTGGGTACTTGACACATTGTACACTAAATTATTATATTATTAAATTATTAATTAAATAAATTCTAAAACAATTTCATATGTACATACATGTAAATGAGCGGTGCTTTCAAATACGTTGCTATAATCATATTTTTAAATTTTCATAATTTCAATCATTACAATTTAAAAATGATCAATACGCTATTTCACCCGTTAAAGATGTGACGTAATAATTTGTTACGCTTACACAAAATCTAGAAGCTTACGGCGTTTTGGTTGACGATGAAGAGCATTAAATTGATGTGGTTTCCAACTATCGTGGTATAGGATATTTTTTCACAAAATAAATTTACATTTTTCTCGTGGCAACTACAGTAATATTTTATGCTGGCAGCACTCGCCGCTCGTCGCGTACTCGCTCCGTACTCACTCGTAGCGTAATTTTTTTGTCGCGCGACGAACGACGAATTATAAAGACTGAGGCTCCCCCGGCCTTATAAGGAACGGCCCTTACTGCTTACGTCTGGATTCCACGCGGGGACGTGTCCACACAATAAAAACGTTTTTATTTATTTATCGGCTTTATGCTGAACGCCGTCCCTGAGTGATTTCTGTATGTTGAAGTTTATATTTGTATTGATTTTGAGTCTTCAATGTTCGCCTATTTGTTGTGGTGTATGAAGCCGAAATGAGATAAGAGAGAGGTTCCTCTATATTATTGCATGAGTTCAGCAGACAGGCAGACGGGCCACCTGATGGAAAGCGATTACCGTCGCCTATGGACATTTATAACACCAAAGGTGCTACTAATGTGCTGCCGCTCTCGAAAATGTGACTGAAACCTGGACACTAATGACGGAACACAACTCGAAGTTGTTATGGCGGCATACTCTAGACCAGGGGTGGTAGCCATCCAGTCAGGCAAATATTTATAGCGTAAAACCCTAAGTAGTAGCTCCATGTTACGTATATACAAATTTAATTAGCTGTTTTACCTAAAATTTTGCTGTTTCTTGTTACTAATTTCACTACAATAACAAAGAAACTAAGTCTATATAGTCTGCTCAACTGCGCAGCGAAACATAGAGGCGAGTCGCAGCCAATGAATGACGTGTTGTTTATGACTATGTATGTATTTATTAGTTAATTTTGCTTATCCATCTATTCCAGGTAAACGACGTCTTCTATCTGGATAAAACGTATCCTAAGTGTTGATTCGAGTTATAACCAGCATTATATCGAGTTTCATCAATCAAATACGTTCAGTAGTTTCCAAAAAAGATGCGATCGCAGCGCCAGCGCAGTAGGGCGTTCGTGGGCTGTTATTATTTTATATATAAAATATATGAAAATCATCAACACTAATATTGGTTTCGACTCATCTCTCATTGTTACTCGGGTATTAGACATATCACACCAAACCGCGAGTAAAACTAGTCCGAAGCGTAAAGGAGGCGATCGACCTGCGCAAGTCGGCGGGCTTGCGCGCGCGCACATCGCGTACGTTTCCGCGAAAGTGTTTAAATTAGTATTTCTTCCGAGTCGATCTTCTGGTCTCGTGCTCGTCGCGTTTGTTTTATATATTTTTTACCCTTTTTAACTACCTGTTTAAATGCTACTCGAATTTCACTGATATTTTATAGTTTGATTTAATAAGGGTCTTCTTTCGCCTGATTTATGAGTAATTCATCATTATTAAGAGGGATCTAACAGTATCTAAAAGCTGGTTCCTATATTTTGAGATCTAAATAGAATATGAAATATAAAGAAAAACAATATTTAGCTAGACGTGTTGCTGGGGAGTTTCTTGCCGCTTCTTCTCCTTTACAGCATCAACACGTTGCGAAACGGTGTACATAGAATAGGAAGTAAAAATTAAATTTTAACTTACATGTATGACCTTCAAAAAGTGTTCTCCAGTGAACTTATTATGAATAAAAACTTTTGAATTTGAATTGAATTTGAATTGAATTTGAATTTAACTATTTATCCAGTTGCTCTACCATCGGTTGAGTTTTGACATTAGCTGTATGGAGCTTATGTCAAATTTTACCCGATAGTAAGGTAAATGAACGGTCGGTAAGACATACGAAACGGGTCTAAGGCAAATTAACGGGTTTTATGCATCGGTTATCTCATCGCGGAGGGTAAATTTCATTACCATGTTTTTCTTCACTGTGTACGGGCAATCAAGTTCCTCCTTGATCAGTTCTCTAACATTTTGCTTTGAACAGCTCATAAATTTTCGACACCCACGCACACACTCTCAAATTTCATATATACCAATCAGGACATTTCTAAAATGTTTAAACTAAAAGAAACAATTACTCGTGATTAGATGCAATATGCATTTTGCCGTTTGACGACGCCCTTTTTTTGTATTTTGCTCTCGCTTTGTCTACGAACTTCAATTTATTGCCCCATTGTAAAACCTAAAACAGGTAACAATAAAACCCTGCCCTTTAAAACTGATATTTTACTTGTGCACGAGTCATTGCGGTGTCAGTAAAAGTTTTTGCACCGCCGCTTTGGTTGATTGTACATGTATTAATGGTAAACAATAGGCATAATTAGCGGATCAGAAAATACTGCTTAAATTGTGGATGCTTTCCAGTCAGGTTTCATGCTTTTATGCTTTCCAGTCAGGGTAGAAGTAACATAGTCAGATATCAGCCATCTCTACCTATCATTTAAGAGCTGTGCTCTTGTCGGTAGAGCCTCCTCCAATCTTTTCTAGTATGGACCAGCTGTTTTAATTCTTTGTAGGACACGACACTATATAACTATACACGACTACTATACTATATACGACACTATACCTAGTCTTGCCATAAATATTGTAACAAAGAAATTTTTTTCTATTGCAAATAACATTTATAATATTCGAAGTGGTCTCCATTGGCTGCAACACAGTCCTTTAAACGTTGAGGCCAGTTATCAATAGAAGCACGCACTTTTTCCATGGGAAAATTCTTCACTGCCAATTGTATGGACTGTTTTAGGGACTCCAAATTATCATGGCGTTTAGAGCAAGCCGTACTCTCTTAAACTGACCATAGGACCATTCTTGGTTATGGAACATGGTGTTGTTGAGAGGCTTAACTACCTTCTCAAGAATGGTATCTTGATACACTTGTGCTGAAGTTTTGATACCTTTTTCACAAAAATATGGCTCAGTCACTCCTTCATAGCTATCACCCCACCAAACCATTACTGAAGACGGATAATGCCCACGTTGCACTCTGTTGACTAATTGAAAAGCTTCCTTAGAGCGTTGAGTATATATACGGTCATTTTTTTTGTTAAAATGTTGCTCAACTGTAAAAATTTTCTCATCCGTAAACAAAATTTTTCTGTGACCTTCCTTTGCGTACCGCTTCAGTAGTTGTTTCGATTTTACCTCCCTATTCTTTTTTAAATTATGAGTTAAGAAAAGACCAGTGCGTCTCTTATAGGCTGCAAGTCCTAAGTCATCTTTTAGAATACGCGACATGGTTTTAGGTGATATTTTCATCTCTCGAGACAAAATCTTTTGCTTTCGGACAGGATTTCTTGGAATTATTTCCCTCACTGCTTTGACCACCTTTTTCGTACGAACACTACGTGGACGGCCAGATCTTTTTCTGTCACAAACAGAGGAGGTCTCATTGTACCTGCTAATAGCCCGGTACACAAACATTTGACTAATAGCAAGCGTATGGAGAGTTTTAAAAACTACATTTGGCTCCATACCTACTTTGAGTAAGGCAATCACAGCGATTCGGTTCTCTTTATCGCCCCACTCCATTTTAATATCGCTAAATGTTGTCCAATATATTGGCGCCAAAATGAGAAAACACAATGTACAATCATATAAAAATGACAGATTCCAAATTCAAATATAATATTTTATTTTTCTTAATTGTAACAGTATTTATGGCCAGACTAAGTATAGCTTCTCTATATAACTATAAAAATAAATAAATAATATAGTACCTAATAACTGCAGAAAATTTTAAAAACCAATCAAGCCTATTAAATCCTTCATGCAATGCATTTAAAAAAATAACTAATAACTCGGCACGTCCAGCGCTTTACTAAGATGTTGTAAAAACTATATAGTATTGATTTATAAGCATGGCTTTCCCACGTGCTACCAGGAATAGAACCCGGAACGGCCGCCTCCTGGGAAACTGTACGACAGGCTTATCGACTTTTTCTCCGGTGTGTAGTGATAGGCTATCTACCAGGAGATTTGTCGATAAAATTAATTTGTTAACCAAAAGCTGTAACTATCGACAGGTATTGGATACGTTGAATATGTGCTTCATTTACGTTTTAAAATAACCCTACCGCACACGAAACATAATTTTCCAGGTGGTAGGGCGATTGCCCGACTGGATGGCTACCACCCCTGGTCTAGAGTATGTCGCCATAACAAGCTTGAGTTGTGTTCCGGCATTAGTGACCAGGTTCCAGTTTCCCTTAAGAAAGCAGTAGCGCATTTGTAGCACCTTTGGTGTTGCAAATGTTAATAGGCGATGGTAACCGCTTTCCATCAAGTGTGCCGTCTGCTTGTCTGCTGAACTCCTGCACTAAAAAAGCAGAAAATACCTTAAAATTAATATAAATGTGTTTTTAGTAATTTTATAAAACACTAGCTGACCCGGCAAACTTCGTACCGCCTCAGAATCAATAAATAAAAAACGTTGATTTCTGAACGACGGGACGAACATCAAATGTTTGACAGGTAGGAATAGTTTCTAAGGAAAAGCGAAATTGTTGTTTTTAGTATATTCCAAGATTTTTTTTCATATTTACTCACCTTTTAAACCTTTCTCGGACTTCCACAAATAATTCAAAACCAAAATTAGCCAAATCAGTCCAGCCGTTCTCGAGTTTTAGGGAGTCTAACCACCAGAAATTGATTTTTATTTATATATATAGCTATAAAACGGGTTATTATTTTTTACATATCGATATCGTATCCTCTATATTATATTAATATCGTATTAACTAATTGAAACTAAGCAGAACAGAAAATAGAAGACTCAGAAATATCTTTAATTATATCCTTAAGTTTTAACTGTATACAGAAAGATCTAGAAGGTAACTGTGATTAGACTAGTTGAAAATATCAATGTAATTGTATATGAAAACACGGACGCTGTTGGTTTTTCCTATGAGAGGAATATTCATATTGAAATTAATCTGCAACAAAGTGCATTTCAATCTGTTTAATATACTGTTAATGCTGTTATTATTACACTTCTCAACATGACATTGTTGTAAAACGCTTTGAATATTTAAAATCAGTGTGTACACTAAAATACATTATAATTTCTAATCAACAACTCAATATCTTTTTTTTTTTGCAAGAATTTAATTTATACATATGTTGTACAGTTGTAAAAGCACAGTACATTCTACCACATAGTGGTATACAAAAGTAACTTAACACTAAAATTAAATTTACATAAATATTCTAGTCCAGAAACATGTCAAATAAGCTTTAGTAATAAATAAATAAAATAATTTATATTTGATGTCAAAAGAAAAAAAATATAGTATACTAGCGGCCCCGGCAGATGTTGTCCTGCTCTGAAATAAATAAAAATCTAGGACCCGACCCCAGCGCCACCTACCGGTTCCAATTGTGGATTTAAACCATCCGGGAACCCACTCAAACACACAAAAACAAAATCACCAAAATCGCTCCAGGTGATTAAGAGGATTCTACAACCCGATCTCAGCGCCATCTACCGGTTCCAATGGGATAAAAAGTATCCTATGTCCGTCTCCTGGGTCTAAGCTACCTCCCCATCGATTTTCAGCCAAATCGGTACAGCCGTTCTCGAGTTATAAATAGTGTAACTAACACGACTTTCTTTTTTATATATAGATTATTATACTGCACGCGAAGAAAAATGTTTAATAAGATCTTGTCCATCCAAAGGTTGTCTGGAAGGTATTATTTTAAGCAATAAGGGCGCCCATTGTACTACCGTATAGTCAAGACATGACAGTATATTACTTCTATGATGTTGGTGTATAATAAAGAGTATTTTTGTTGTAAGCTTTCCCATATAGATAATAACGACAAGCACTTTCTTTGTGCAATTCATACACAGTATAGAAACATTCTTTAATAAACCACTTTCAAATCATCATCATAATTTTCAAACAGCCATTAATTTTGTCGATAAAACAGCCCACCACTAAATCTGTTCACTACCGATCCCGGATTGTAGTATCGACAAATGACGCAGCGGTATGTTGTGACGGCATTGCCTCATGCTTCCTACATTGTCAAAGTTGGATCAAAACAATATTAACGATTCTAAAGATCCAGAGTACTTAATTACGTAACCGTACTATATTTCTTGTGCTTAAAGTATGGCAGGGTCTTGTATGGTAACTTGCCCTTTATACAAGGAACGTGCTTAGTAAGTCAGACCAATGAAGAAGATTTAAATCTAGCTAAATAAGTATATGACAGTTTGATATAACTAGTGATCGGCCGTGTTCGAAATTCGACCATAATAATTAATATCAAAGACTATACTTCTATAATCACAGATTTCGTCAAGGCTACACTGTTAATTTGACTTGAACAATAAACAAAAGAGTATATATGCGTGTGTGTGTCAAATACGTGGTAGTGTGTGTAATGTTTTTTTTATTGATTTAATGTATTTTTTATGCATAATTTAAAAAAAAAATAGCATTCGTCGCTTCTTCTCTACATAAACTATAAGTGTGCGAAATTTCATACTCCTCCGTCCGCGAAATTTTCGTAAAAAGGGGTACAAAGGTTTTGCTTCACGTATTAATAATAATATAGATGAACAACCCACTAGTGGACTTGAGTCTTATCATCAATTGTTACAATACGCACTGTATCTTTAACAACTGATTGTAAGCACGCCTTTAAGTGACTTGTCAGTCTACACTTTGACAGAGTTTTTGGCGGGAACTGAAAAGTGACGTTTGGCTGTGCAATTTTATATTAGTTATAAAATGTGGAATATTACTTTCAAATGAACTATAGTTGTTTGAATAATAATTATGTATGTGTGAGAAATGTATAATGAGTAGTCAAATGTGGCCTTTCGAGTAATCACGAGAACTCCATTGACTGGCTTCAGTCATAGACCTACAATGTGGCTGAACTATACTGAAGACTCAATACATCAGACAATGCTGTATGGACTATTTTCCTTTGCCTGCGATTGTTGGCGTATTAAACAACAACAAATACGCTTCGATTAGATCGCTCAAAGAAAAATAAAACTACTTGTATTTTCGTATACCTTCAACATAATTCCTCGTCTATATTATTTCAACTTCCACGGCAGCAAGCTGAAAAGAGGTGACGGAAGTAAGAAGTATTTGAACATTTGATAGTCGCGCTGCCTGCTTCCCTCGCCGCTTGCCTTCTCGCTGCCATGGAAGTTTAATGTCTCAAAAGGAGGCCGCTGAACGAGAAAGGGAGAGAGGTGCACATGCGTCTCGCGGGTACCGACGTCAGTCGGGGTCCCGGAGGCGCAGATATGCGCAAGATCTCCTCCCGTAATTCCGCTACAGGGGTCCTCCAGCATCAGGGGAGCGAAGCACCAAACCCTGTTGACGGGGTGAGTCTGCCTCTCCTGGGGCATTCTCAAGCAGTGATGCGCAGGATTAGCGTGGGCGTAACTACGCTCTAAGTCTCACGCTTTTCCTACCATGAGCGCGGGGCACATGGGAGGAAGGGGGTTTTAGTGGAGTGTCAGCCTATGGGCTACCTCTTTAACAGTGGTACCTTGCTGAATCTCGACACAAGCCTGCAATCGACTCTGTTATCTGCTAACTCTCATTGCTTTGGTATAATCCCAGTAAAGGACGCGGTAGTATACGAAATGTGTTTTCCCCTGCCTCAAAAAAAAAAAAAGATTAACATAGAGTCAGATTTCGGTTTATAAGGTTAAAATCTTATATAGGTATTTCGTACATTTCATATATTAAGAATAACGTGGTATAGTATTAGAGCTTCATATTACTAAGGTCGGCGATATAGCGGACCAACCGCACGCAAACACATTAAAAATGTAACCTTAGCCCTGTCCAACAGAACTATCCAAACATTGCCTAAATAGGACACTATCGAATCAGCATTCGCTTCAAAAACAGATCACTGAAAATGACAAACGATGCACAAATCGGATGACATTCATTAAAGATTTCTTCAAAGCAATCTCAACCTTACTGCATTAGCGATAAAGCTTGAGTTTCATTGACAGATGGATAGGAAATAAATCATATCTTGACACCGTCACGTCAGCTGTCAGATGACACTTCAAACGGTGTCTGATTAAAAATGCCATCATAACCTTTTAATAATAAGGTCCTGTGAAAGTAGATTATTAGGAGTTCTCAATGTTGCCCAGTGAACTTAAAAGGAAGGTAGTACGAAATGTCCAAGTCGTATGATGAACTATATTCCGACTATTCAAATCTGGAACGTCCTGATGACGTAATATCAATATTATGGATCTACTAAGACTAACTGCCACACACGGAGTTTAGTTCAGACGACCTCTGTGGTGGAGTCAGTTAAGCCTTTGTCGGCCTACCTCACTACAACATAGAGCCTTCGGGTTCGATTCCTGGAATGGTAAATTTTGGAAACGAACTTTCTGTTATTTACTATGGTCTGGGTGTCTGGTATCGACCCCAGAGTAGTCCGTTGTATGGGATTCATAACACAAACTTATCTTACTTACTTTGGGGAGGATATACAATGTGTGTGTTTGTGTACCATTTATCTATAATATTATATTTTTTTTATTTTTTTTAATCGGCAGACAAACACACACATTGTATACCCCCAAATTAAGCAAGTTACGCTTGTGTTATGGGTAATATACAACGGACTACTCTGGGGCCGATCCCAGACACCCAGACCATAGTAAATAACGGAGAAAATACGTTTCCGAAATTTACTGTACCAGGAATCGAACCCGGAGCCTCTGCTTTGCAGTGAGGTAGGCCGGCAAAGGCTTAGCTCGCTCAACCACAGAGGCCGTCAAATTCTAAACATGCCGTGTCTGTACGTTAAAGCTATTTAAAAAAATAAACTGGAATAGACTATATAAACGACGGAAATCACAATGCAATTAATGTTTTTAGATTTCTTGTCTATGTGAAGCAAAAGCTTTGTTCCCCTTTTTACGAAAATTGCGCGGACGGAGGAGTATGAAATTTCGCACACTTATCTTATACTAATATATGTATATATAATGTCAGGAGCCTTAAGAATAGACGAGCGTGCATGACAAGAGTTATGAATGTCAAAGAAGCAAGTGAGGTGTGTAAGAATGGGCCTAAATGGCGCTCTGTTGTTCGTGCCTACCCCGCAAGGGAACTGGCGTGAAGTTATGTATGTATGTAATATATAAAGCTGAAGAGTTTGTTTGTTTGAACGCGCTAATCTCAGGAACTACTGGTCTGATTTGAAAAATGCTTTCAGTGTCAGATAGCCCATTAATCGAGGAAGGTTGGCTATAATTATATCACGCTAAGACCAATAGGAGCGGAGCACCAATTAAGACCGTTTCAAAATCGGGGGGTTTTGAAAACAAATTTCACGCGGACGACGTCGCGGGCACAGCTAGTAGTTTATATATAGAGAAGAACCGACGAAAGCTAATATAAAAAAAAAAATTGCATAAATAATACATTAAATCAATAAAAAAAAACATTACACACACTACCACATATTTGACACACACACGCATATATTATACATTTTTGTGTATTGTTAAAGTAAAGATAACAGCGTAGCCTTAGTCTTTGATATTAATTATTATGGTCGAATTTCTAGCACGGGCGACCACTAGTTGATATAGGTAATAAACAAAGAAAAAAAGGAATTGAGAACATATCTTAGCCAAATACAGGCCTGTCCTAGTTTTGGGGCAAACTGTCAACTTATAGTCTCAAATAATGTACCTACCATAAATATATTGTATATTGTAGAGATCGGGTTCTAGAATCCTCCTAATCACCGGGAGCGATTTTGGTGATTTTGTTTTTGTGTGTTTGACTGGGTTCCCGGATGGTTTAGATTCACAATTAGAACCGGTAGGTGGCGCTGGGATCGGGTCCTAGATTTTTATTTTTTCAGAGCAGGACAACGTCTGCCGGGGCCGCCAGTATAATATATGCAGCTTCAAGGTGTTGAAATAATATTCCTCCACCGATAAGAAACGTACGTTCAGTTTCACTCTTTAGGGTCAATAATATCTCTTTAGGGTAATATATAATATTGTAAACAAATAAATACATAAATAAAAACAGCCATAACTGCTGCCTGCCGATCAACTGACAATAGGATTTGACAAGTGACTAATGACCTAACAAATATCCACTGCTGGTGTACGGTTAATTCGTGTCTTGCAAATCCCCGATAGGCGGCTCGTGATAGGCCGGCGGCCATCTTGCACTGGCCTATCCTAAATCATAATAGGACACGAATTGTTTAAATGTATGGGAACTGAAGAAATATATCTATTTGGAAATATTGTAATTGATAAAAGTGCTCGAACTAGTTTAGTAAGTAGGTGTCATGCTACTGTTACATCTGGGAAAATGTTATAATTATTAACCGCTTCACGCAGATGTAGCGATGGTATTTAATGAGTTATTTTTGACTAATTGTGAATGACACTAATGTAATTATTCGTTAACAACGTTATTTTTAATGCTATAAATATTTGCCAGATTGGATGGCTGTCGCTCATGGTGTAGAGTATGCCGCCATAACAACCTTGAGTTGTGTTCCGGCATTAGTGGCCAGGGTCCAGTCCCCGCTTAGTGAGCGGCAGCACATTGGTAGCACCTTCGTTGTTATCAATGTCCATAGGCGATGGTAGACGGTTTCCATCAAGCAGGAACTCGTTCAAAAATATATTAGTGTAAACCCTATATAACGACAATGCAGGGACTGTGCACTTTATGGCGTTATAGAGAGTTATTGTTAAATGGAGAGAAGTTTATTTTTTTGTCTGTCGTCATTTGCTGCACCAGTAATTTTGTTGTATTTCTTTACATATTTATATCTTGGTGATAAAGAAAGTACTTAGAAATTTCGGAATTTCTTAGAAATTACGGTATGAATGATGCTGACAGTCAAGCTTATTACGGGCTAGGGTAATAAAGCGATAAAAGAACGTATAGAGCTGCGAAGTATTTACTAATTTTGGCCTTAAAATGTACTTTTTATTACTTAATTGCTGTCGTTATTGAGAGTGGGTGTAATGCTATATAGAGTGTATCCATTGTATGGAAGACAAGTTATACCAACCAAAGCTAAGTGATTTGGAAGCTTAATGGAGTTTGTCGTTAAATCGAGTGACGTTACATGGAGTTTTCACTGTATTTGGATATTTTTAAATTAACTATTTTAAAAGCAATTCGCTAAATACGCAACAGAACCCAGGCTTTGATTAATATACTTGACAAACACATGATCAAAACAAATAGACTGATTTTGCTAGCTCACTATAATATGAGCCTATATGGAGGACCCGTCAAATCGGACGTAAACAAATTTTTAAAAGTTCCAACTATAGACAGCCTGTCGCTTACCTGCAAACATAAAGAAGCAATAAAACTTACGGTATTTGTGAATTTAAATCGATCTGTTGGCGATAATGATAGCGGTCATCTAGAGCAGCGTTAGAAATGTATGCAGATAGCCCACGCCCGGGGGAAGCGCAAGCGCAGGCTCCCACGTGCTCATTGCTCTGTGGTATGCAATTGTTTGTAACACGACAACTAATGGCTGGTTCCTATGTCTTGCTATTAGCTGCGCCCGCGGTTTCGCCCCCGTGGTGATGGAAAATTGTGATAATCATGATCTTCCACACTATATCTTTATAAATTATAGCCTATGTGATGTGTAAGTTATATTATTGTAAAGTCTTATCAAAATCAATTTAGTCGTTTTTGCCTGAAAGAGTAATAAACATACATCCATCCATACATTCTTACAAACTTTCGCATTTATAACATTTATAGAGATTCATTCACACACTTGCCCTACAATCGGTTGATTTTTGACAGTATGGAGCTTACGTTAAATTTTAACCGACAGTTGTTGAACGGTAGTAGCAAATGAACGGTGGGTATACATATTTGAAATTTTTATTAAGTTTCTTCTAACATTTGTTTGATTTGATAAAATAATATTTTAAATAATAAAATATCAAAAAGTCATGTAGGATTTTGCGGATTTTTACAGTATTATTTTTTTCTGGCCAGTTGTATTTCTAAACACAAAAATATATAATACTAAAAATTTAAACCGAATTTGACACTGATTGTTGCATAACCTATCAGCGAAGGATTTAGTGTAGAATGATGTGCAGATATTTTTAAAGTAAGATTATGAAAATAATGCATATTAAGGATATGATAAGTATGGCGGAATGGAAATTACAGTTGAGCAATCGTCAATATTTAAAATTTCTTCCAAAAAAAATCTTACAAAAATATTTGCATAACTGGACTGTACAACCTTTCGTATCTACATTGTAATATTACAAAGGACGTAAAAAAACAGACTGACATAGCGGCCATGTGCGAGTCTTATTCGTTATTAATTCCATTAACCTATAGCTTACCCCAGTGCGTCCGGCTAGTGTGAACTGTTTATCAGATATTCGAGCGTGCCCGATTGCTCTAACGTTTCATTTGCCTGCAAAAGGGGTTTTGTGATGGTTCTTATTCATTGCTGCATTTATGGAGTCGTTATTGAAATACGACTTTTATGATTATTATGAAGAAATATTTTTCTAATTTAGATCAACTCAACTTCTACATTTAATAAACAAGGATTTCATCCAACCATTTTGTAGACTTATATTATAAAACTTATCCTATGTTGATTACTGTTGTTGAAAATATACTAAAAAAGCTTTGAGGAATACGCTATATACGGCTAGCCAGAGTCCAGTCAGCCGTCCGACTGTCCGCGTGATATGCGGTTTAGTCTGCGGTTAACCGGATTGCGGCCGCCGGAGTCAGGCAATATAACAGCCACATACTGAACTGTATAGTGCGTACAGCACCGTCTGATTGACCGGCGATGTGGTACCAGCGCTTCGAGCGACCGCACCGGTTCGACGGCAATCACAGTAAAGTACCAAGAGAAATGAGTTTTACGATGTCCTTGTGGACGGTTGGCCAGAATGCGGCTAGCCGCTAAGTGCATATGGGCGCTAACATGCATACTTGCGGCATCGTATATGCACGGAGATTGTCACTAAACACCACATATGTAAAGAAAGATAGAAAATACTTTATTTAAAGAAAGGGTGTATATCTATATACTAATATATAAAGCTGTAGAGTTTGTTTGTTTGTTTGTTTGCTTGAACGCGCTAATCTCAGGAACTAGTGGTCTGATTTCTTTCAGTGTTCGATAGCCCATTTATCGAGGAAAGCTATAGGCTATATATCATCACGCTAAGACCAATAGGAGCGGAGCACCAATGAAGAATGTTTAAAAATCGGGGTCTTTTTTCCTTTTGAGAGCTTCCGCTGTGTGCGCTGCGTAAACGGTTAAAGTTTCGCAAAAATCATCTCTGACAGAATTGTTCCCCTGCAGCTCGTAATTCAATAAAAGGCGCAAAGTCCGTCACTTATTAGATTCCCGATTGTAGCACACACGTCTTGCTTCGCTCGTGATTCTCGCTCGACTAACTGCTTCCTCCATCGGGCCATTGATATATACTGCACAGATGCAATATGTTCACCCGGCCGCGTGGACCGAATTTCCTAGAATCAGCTTGTACTTTAAATCCGTAACACCTGGCTAATGATCACAATACAGCAATAGGCTGTAAGCCAATGAGTAAACAAAAGAAGACGACTATAAAAGAATTCCAATGTTATTAGTTCAAATGCCGACGGGTAATAAATGTGCTTTGTTTCAGATATGCAGGTGGGTTTTGTATTTGTCGGTATCTGAATTGTAACAGTATCTATTGTTCGAATGTACATAATATATCTAATTTATAATATCACCGTATATATTTTTTTATTCCAGGAGTTCAGCAGACAGGCAGACAGCCCACTAGATGGAAAGCAGTTACCATCGCCTATGGACATTTGCAACATCAAAGTTGCTACAAATGCGCTTCTGCTCTCTTAAGGGAAACTTGAACCTGGTCAGTAATGCCGGAACACAACACTCTAAAGTTGTTATGGCGACATACTTTAGATCCCATTGTTCTAATGCAAATGCATCCATATCAATTGTCTAGATTTAAGTTTATGGTGAACAATAAAGAGTTTTCATTCATTCATTCATTGAAAGAAGAAAGAAAAGAAAGAAAAAATATTTATTTAGGACAAGATACAAAAAGACTTATATGATAATATATATAACAATTAATTGTGATGTCCTAAAAAGGCTCTTGCTCAGCATATTGCTAGTTTCACAACCAGCGCTGATCTTCCGCAAGTACCTGTAAGTGATGCCACGGCTTAGCTCCACAAAGCAAATTAAAACGATAAACATTTGTTATAAAATTATGCAAAATAAATTACTAATTATTTGAACATTGTTCTATTACAAATAAAAGAAAAAAAAAACTGGACAGAAATGACGAACAAGACAAAAATAATAATAAATTGATAATGGTTTGTCATATCGTAATAATTGACATATTATAAAATACTTGTGTCGTATTTAAGGTCTCTCTGGCGAAATTGATGGTCAATTAAGCATATTTGAATTCGTCACGTTCTAACGCAATATGGATGGTGGGCAAATTTTCGAGGCGGGGTCGGAAACGACGGTGTGAAGCGGGTGTGTGCAGGACCCAAGATTATGGGTACTGTTACTGCGTGCTTATTCAATTTATCGCCTGCTATTGTTCAAGAAAGAATATAGGCTCTAAGGAGACTTATATTTGTACGAAAGTAATTAAATTACAACTATTTTTTTATTGCAGGAGTTCAGACGGCCCACTTGATGGAAAGCGGTTACCATCGCCTATGGACATTTGCAACACCATAGGTGCTACAAATGCGCTGCTGGTCTCTTAGGGGAGACTGGAACCCGATCACTAATGCCGGAATACAACTCATGGTTGTTATGGCGACATACTTTAAACCATGGGTGGTAGCCATCCAGTCGGGCAAATACCCAACCACCAGGTTGTGGGTTGTTTTGTCGCCTCTTACTACATATATACATACATACATACATAACATCACGCCAGTGCCCTTGCGGGGTAGGCACCAACAACAGAGCGCCATTCAGGCTTATTCTTACACACCTCACTTGCTTCTTTGACATTCATAGCTCTTGTCATGCACGCTCGTCTGTTCTTAAGGCTACTGACATCACCTTCTGCTGGTACACGATCAGTTTGATCATGGAAGGTGTGTCGTGGCCTTCCACGACTTCTGCATCCATCCACTTTTGCATTGTATATCTGTTTAGTCATTCTTTCATCATGCATTCTTTCCACATGCCCGAACCACCGGAGCATTCCTTTCCTTACCTTCACCCCGACACTCTCTTTCCTTCGCCTGTTACTGCCGCAGGAAATTGTATTTTTTCTCCGTTCCTGCACGGATGAACTATAAATATTTACATAAGTTTTCGCGACTATAATAAACATAATAAATCTACGTTTTAACGGTTTTAAGCGCGCTAATTTATTTTATTTCTATTATTCCGACGTTTCGGCCACTTTTCAGTAGCCGTAACCACGGAGGATAAAGATGTCGAGTGTCAAAGAGTATGGTTAAAGTTTTATTTAGCCTACCGCCAACTTGTTCATTTTAATTGTTTAGATCGAATTTTCCACCGCTTCGCAACATGTTGTGGCTTGAAGAGAAGAAGCGGCGCAAGGAACTTTTCAGCAGACAGGCCTAGCTTTAATAATTGTATATAATATTAAAATGCAAAAGATATCCAATGCAAAAGTGGATGGATGCAGAAGTCGTGGAAGGCAACGACACACCTTCCATGATCAAATTGATCGTGTACTATAGCAGAAGGTGATGTCAGGAGTCTTAAGAACACACGAGCGTGCATGACAAGAGTTATGAAAGTCAAAAAAGCAAGTGAGGTGTGTAAGAATAAGCCTCAATGGCGCTCTGTTGTTCGTGCCTACCCCATAAGGGAACTGGCGTGAAGTTATGTATGTATGTAATATTAAAATGGGTGGGAGGTAAAATAAAAATAAATTTTCAATCAAGTTGGTTTGTGTTCCGATGCACTATGGTGTACTAAACATTATATCAACCAGGTATATTGGTAGAAATTAAATTGAAAATTCCAGCGGATTATGTGATGAGACGTAGGCAGCCACCAATGTTCGTAATACCATACGGCAGGACCAACTTGCTTGATAAGGCACCGATTTTTTTAATTATTTTTTTTCAGGCAGGGGAAATGCTATTTACGCACAATACCGGGTTCTTTGCAAGGGATTAGACCATAGTCGATCATGGAGGCATTCCCAGAAAGGGCAATCGAAACAATAATCAACCGGCTTGTGTGGAGACTCGAGCCCAAATGGCTAATACCCACTAAAACCACCCTCCTCCGATGCCCCGCGCTTATGGCAGGAAAGGCATGAGACTTGGAACGTAGTTACGCCCACGCCGATCCTAGCGCAATAAGTGCCTGAGAAAGCCCCTGGAAGAGCTAACTCACTTCGACGACAGGGGTGAAGACTCCTCTGCTCCCTTGATGCATGAGGGCCCCTGAAGCGGTATTATCCTCGGGAGGGAAGTCATGCGCGTATCTGCGCCTCCGAGCTCCCGGCTGACGCCGGCGCCCATGTGGAGGCGCGTCAATACGCGCACTTTCCCTTCTCTCCGTTTCTCGATCTGCGGCTTCCTTTTGAGACATTACCGTCACGCAGAAATCGACCGCCCCAAATAAGGCGCCGATGACACGGGCCTTGCGAACATTATAATAATAATAATAACATTGCGACGGGCAGACGCCATAGCCCCTATATTCCCAGACCCCTAGTACCACTAGCAGTTCACCCCAACAGCCTGGTACTTTCTATTCTCATTTCCCACAATAGTCCTACACTGGCCGGGGCTTGTCCTTGGGTTCATCGCTATATGGTGTAGACAGGGATAATCGCCGGTCAGTGTCACGCCACATTTACATTAAATTTGTCAAAGGGCCTCTACGTGTTGGCCTTTCCATGGCCCCACGCAAGCCCTCCAAATGTCCGGACCATTTTTATGGCCCGTGGTCTTCCAAAAAATAATAATATAAAATATATAAATCAATATAATAATAATAATCGGCAGAGAAACACACACATTGTATATCCCCAAATTAAGCAAGTTACGCTTGTGTTATGAGTAATATACTACGGACTACGTTAAATATAAGAAAATACGTTTCCGTAATTTACTATACCAGGAATCGAACCCGGAACCTCTGCGTTGCAGTGAGGTACGCCGGCAAAGCCTTAGCCCGCTCAACCACAGAGGCCGTCAAACATTTAACAAGATATGTCAACAAATTGACATTTCTACTATACTGTGACAAAATTCACAAGAACTGCATACTATATTATATATTATGACGATTGAATATGTATATATAATGTGTTATGTGTACTACGCTATCGTATTTGCGACAATTGTAATGTAAGCGATGTTTCTAAGTTAATAAATAAATCTATACTAATATATTTTATCCGTGCAGCAACGGAGAAAGAATACAATTTCCTGCGGCCGGGCGGCCTGTCGTAAGAGGCGACAAAACCACCCACAGCCAGGTGGTAGGGCATTTGCCCGACTGGATGGCTACCACCCCTGGTCTAAAGTATGTCACCATAACAACCTTGAGTTGTGTTCCGACATCAGTGACCAGGTTCCAGTCTCCTTTAAGAGAGCAGCAGCGCATTTGTAGCAACTTTGCTGTTGCAAATGTCCATAGGTGATGGTAACCGCTTTCCATCAAGTGGGCCGTCTGCCTGTCTACGGAACTCCTACAATATATATTTTTTTTAATTAAGCTGAAGAGTTTGTTTGTTTATTTGATTGAACGTGCTAATCTCAGGAAGTACTGGTCTGATTTGAAAAATTATTTCAGTGTTAGATAGCCCATTTATCGAGGAACGCTATAAGCTATATATCATCACGCTAAGACCAATAGGAGCGGAGCACCAATGAAGAATGTTTCATAATCGGGGGGCTTTTTTCCTTTCGAGTCCTTCCGCTGCGTGAGCTGCGTAAACGGTTAAAGTTTCACAAAAATCATGTGCGATAGAATTGTTTCGTTTTGAAAGTCCTAAAAAAAAGTCCGCGACAGCATATTTTTTTTATTTATTTTTTTATTGCAGGAGTTCAGCAGACAGGCAGACGGCCCACTAGATGGAAAGCGGTTACCATCGCCTATGGACATTTGCAACAACAAAGGTGCTACAAATGCGCTGCTGCTCTCTTAAAGGAGACTGGAACCTGGTCACTAATGCCGGAACACAACACAAGGTTGTTATGGGGGCATACTCTAGACCAGGGGTGGTCGCCATCCAGTTGAGCAAATACTCTACCACCTGGCTGTGAGTTGTTTAGTCGCCTCTTACGACAGGCCGCCGGGCCGCAGGAAATTGTATTCTTTCTCCGTTCCTGCACGGATAGAATATGTCTATCTTTTAAAAAATTTCAACATTTTAAAGTCGATGCGAAGTTAATAAAACCTCCTTTGAATTTTTTTGGTATTATTAGATTAAAATCTGAATGTAATATATCGTATTGACCTATCAACATTTTCAAATAGCCATATTGAAAGGAAAAACAAGATTACTGCTTAAAAAGGCTTCTCGTCTAATAAACGCGGGGATCCAATTTGGCAGAAAAATAAAAACTGTTTTTCCTTCATGCTTTTATATACTACCGCCTGCCTGTTGATCCCTACCTACTAGGGCTGTCGCCTTTAGCTAATATTAAAACGATCCGGGTTAAGAAGTTAAAGGCAACGAGTAGTTGAAACAAGACAATATATTATATTTTCATCCTTGCAAGAACGGAGAAAGAATACAATTTCCTGCGGCCGGGCGGCCTGTCGTAAGAGGCGACTTAACAACCCACAGCCAGGTGTCTGGTCTAAAGTATGTCGCCATAACAACCTTGAGTTGTGTTCCGGGATTAGTGACCAGGTTCCAGTTTCCCTTAAGAGAGCAGCAGTGCATTTGTAGCACCTTTGGTGTTGCAAATGTCCATAGGCGATGGTAACCGCTTTCCATCAAGTGGGCCGTCTGCCTGTCTGCTGATCTCCCGCAATAAAAAAATAAAAATATATATAAGTATAGACATAAGGCCCACACTGCACATGCACTTCCTCACAACACCAGCATGAAACAGATACACTCTACATTAGTATAAGCTTAGTATTAAAATTAGAATAAATTAATATAATAAGTTATTTTTAAGGTACACCACAACGCAAACATTCATTAAATATCACACACAATAACAAAGTAACAAATAACCGTGTACAACTTTCTAACTTCTTAAATTTCATTCTAAAAAAGGGTACGGAACTAGAGTCCGTAGTTGTTTATAAAAAAAATAAAAAAAAGTAGTTGAAACACACAAAATAAACATTTAAAATTAATTAAGAAAAATATAAAGAAATAGCCGAGTTTATGTCTACAATACTTTATAGATAGTTGATAGATATTGTCTGTCTATCTATATTCTCCTTCTATCTGTTTAGAAAGAAGAAGAAGAAAGATAAATAAATATTCGGCAGACAGACATATTGTATAAGTATATCCCCAAGCTAAGCAAGTTATGCGTAGGTTATGGGTGGTATACAACGGACCACTCTGGGGTCGATACCAGACGCCCAGACCATAGTAAATAATGGAAAGTTCTACTACTAATTGTAATCCTTTTATGATCGTCTTCTTTTGTTCACTTATTTATTGGCATACGTGTCTAGTTATTGTAGAGAACAGCCGATTGTTCCATTGTACTCGTTTACGGCCGCTTGCGGCTGCATCATTAGCTAAGTGTGCGGATTAAGATTACTAGGAAATTGTGTGGACGTTGCCGCGCGAGCACATTCGCATTTGTGAAGTATAAAACGACGGCCTGATTGAGAGAGGAGTCAGTTGGGCTACAACTACGATACGGGCGTGACGTGGGTACATTCGGGAATCTAATAGTAACGGACTTTGCGCGTTTATTGAATTACGACCTTCTGCATTACGTTTAGATTTGTTGTGTTATACGTGTTTGTATATTTCTAATAAACTCTATAATAATTCTAACGGAATTTTAATTCGAGTCCCGCTAACTCGTAACAATATCAACGGCATTTCAAACTCACATCCCGTAAATTCGTAACAATACTAGCAGTGCCAATATAACTTCGTTTGCGTTGCTATGAGTCGACGTATTTGTTAGTGAATTGCAACAGCGGCCCCAAAAAATCGCGACAGCTGTGCCATCTTTTTGATTATATTTGTCTATCCCACGGAAACAAAGTCATTTTTTTTCAACACAATAATAATCTGAAATATTATAATCAAAGTTTATTACACTAGAATTATCACAATTACGATATTAAATATTGCACAATAATACACAGAAATACTAGGACAACTCCAAGAGTTGCATCCACGCTTGTCAGGTGTCGAGCAGCAATTTGCCCTCCAAGAATACCACGATTATCAAGCAATGATTATCGATCACATTATATTATGTGCTCCTCGTCCAAGACGGTCAATGCAGACTGTCGGTCGTGGACTTGCGTGTAGACTCGTAGACTGTCGGTTTACGACTGCCCCTCCTCTGCCCGAACACCGCGTATTTAACAGGTCCTCGTAGCGCGCCGCAGTGACACCATCCGGTAATGCTGTGGCGCCACTTCAGTTAAACTTCATTTATAAAACCAACTTCCGCCATACGTATTAACTTCCAACATCCAGTTACTCCATTTCCGATAACCGTTAGCTTAATAATAAATGCTTCTACATTGACACCCGGTTAAACAACTTCCGAATTACTACATGAAAGAATACTCCATCCGGTTATTGACTACTTCCGTCATATGGTTACTTTATAATAACAAATAAGATTCCTACATATACGCCTATATGTTATGAAGCCCTCGATATCTTCACGATATTATACGTAACATGGCTTTTTCATATTTTTTCTATAGTTGTTTAAAGTTAAGAAAAAAAAATCACCACCAAATTATTGACACGAAGCCATTTTACTTCTTCAATTATTATCAAAATAGGAGAAAAACTATTTACATCTTTATAAAGGAGAGATAAATATTATTTTATTTTATTCACAAAAAATACACTTCAAATAATACCCAAAGTAAGATTAGGTTATTTGGTCACGTTGGAAATATGAGAACCCTAAGTTCCACCCAATTTACTCCTCCTTGTGAAATCTACTCAAGTAAATGGACTCCCACGGAATGGTCTAAACGCTCGCCCTACGCTAAGATATCTTTTGAAGGCTTCGATGGTTTAACACTGAAAAGAAAAACTTTGAAAATTCCTTTGAGTAATTAAGGATATTTTCTATTTACTTGGAACTACGTTAAAAAAAATGAAGCTTAATTTTAAAGTTATTATAAATACGGTTTTTAGAAGTTCATCGTCGATTATAGTCTACGCTTAATTTTTTTATACATACTTAGTTACTTCGTTTGCGTGGTTCTTTTTTTGCGGAACAATAAAAAGTAGCCTATGTTACTCCTTATAATATCAGCTATCGGCCAGTGAATGTTCCGTCAAAATCGGTTCAGCCATTTCAGAGATTAGCGTAAACATCTAGACAGACAGACAGGAAAAAAAATTAAAAATTGTTTTTTTGATATAAGTACCGCATATGCGTTTTGTAAAAAGCTGTTATTTTGACGTTACAAACAGACACTTCAATTTTATTTATCTGTATAGATAAGATAGAGTACATAATCTTTATTCAGACACTGTTCACAGGTTCTGGTTCCAACACCTTTGGCCTTTTGGATAGTTGCCATCGACAACAACGACATTCACCATACGTAAACGTCACATGAACAGTGACAGATAAAATGTCACTTTTACAAACTTTAAGTCACTTCATTACTTCACTTTAGACACGTTCAAAAAATTTACCAGCGTAACGATTTATTGTAAAAACGAATTATACGAAAAAGTGCAGAAGTCGTAGAAGGCCACGACACACCTTCCATGATCAAATTGATCGTGTACTAGCAGAAGGTGATGTCAGAAGCCTTAAGAACAGACGAGCGTGCATGACAAGAGTTATGAATGTCAAAGAAGCAAGTGAAGTGTGTAAGAATAAGCCTAAATGGCGCTCTGTTGTTCGTGCCTACCCCGCAAGGGAACTGGCGTGACGTTATGTATGTATGTATGTGTATGTATACGAAAAAGCCTCTCATTTTGGATGTCCTCTGTTCCTGCGTCTACAATATTTGCCTGTCGTAAGAGGCGACTAAACAACCCACAGCCAGGTGGTAGAGTATTTGCTCGACTAGATGGCGACCACCCCTGGTCTAGAGTATGCCGCCATAATAACCTTGTGTTGTGTTCCGGCATTAGTGACCAGGTTCCAGTCTCCTTTAAGAGAGCAGCAGCGTATTTGTAGCACCTTTATTGTTGCAAATGTCCGTAGGCGATGGTAACCGCTTTCCATCTAGTGGGCCCTCTGCCCCTCTGCTGAACTCCTGCAATAAAAAAAGAAAAAAAAACAATATACCGGCAAAAGACAATGTAGCCTGCTGAATTTGTTACAGATTCTCAAAAATATACGGCGCTTAAATATTATCTAGATGGACTCATTGTCTTGTGGTATTGCATGAATCGGATCGTAATTAGCCGTTATCGGTACGTACATAAATACTTGGAAGATGACTCGAGCACAAGAACTGATATCATCTGGTACTCGCGACTTACCGATTCCGTTGGCAAAGTATAGATATGACTTCTAACTTGTTTATAAGTAGTCGAATTTACCTTAAAGTTTTGTGGATGTGCACGGATAAGTACACAAATGAATGTGTTACGACATCCCGTCAGATTCCCGGAAAGCATCCCTTTACCGGTAACATTTCCTCTTCCACCTTAATTCGGCCGGTGCTAACCAGAGGGCGCTGCGCTCACACATGCATTTCATTGGCCGAGCCGAATCTTTCAATGGCTGCCTAAACCGTCGGAAAACTACTGCATTTAGCCCTATAACCGCTCCCTAGAGTACCAACTGTGTCTCGAACGTCTAGTGTAGTGTTTGTGTAAAACCAGGACGCGCGAATCCGGCCGAAATCCTGCATAATTCCTTACACAGTTCCAGTGACGGTAAGCGTTCATTTTTTTCTGCTTGGTTCGCTAGGATTTGCGAGGCGGCATCCGGTCTAATAGAGAAACAGGGTTTGCTCCGGCTAAGTAGCCATTCATATCCTATCAGAATGAATGAATGAATGAATGAAAACACTTTATTGTTCACCAAAAATTAAAACTACGTTCGTAAAACTAAGTACAGTAAATGTTGAACAAAGGGCGGCCTTATCGCTTAAAGCGATCTCTTCCAGGCAACCCCCTGGAAGTAAAAGTACACAAATGTGTCGTGAAGTAAAGGAGAAGGCATAGAATTTTCTGCGACTGAGCGGCTTGTCGTAAGAGGCGACAAAACAACCCACAGCCAGGCAGTAGGGTGTTTACCCGTCTGGATCGCTAACGCCTCTTGGTCGAGAGTATGCCGCTATAACAAACTTGAATTGTGTTCCAATTAAATAAAATAGCATTAGAGCCCAGGTTCCAGTCTCCCTTAAGAGAGCAACAGCGCCTTTGTAGCACCTTTGGTGTTGAAAATATACATAGGAGATGGTAACCGCTTTCCATCAGGTGGATCATCTGCCTTCCTGCTAAACTCGTGTAGTGAAAAAATGTGACGAAGGCTTTCAACCAATATTTAAAGATTATTATTTCTATTTATTTGATGCAGTCCATCTATAAAAAAATAATATAAGCCCATAAGATTTCCACTGTTGTGTTTGGGCTTACCTATCTTATGATATACTCGCCCTCTTCTCTAAGGTACAATTACATACTTAACGTCACTTTCAGCAGATGACAGTTGTAGCTTTATGACGTCATAATGCTAATAAATCAAATTTATTTATTTATTTACGGTAAACCTACATCTAAGTACATTTGATTAGATAACTATAATTAACAAAAGAAAGCCAATGAAAGGTTTTATAATTCCACAAATAAGCTATTGGTTAAAAGTAACAAGCAGACATAAGAAAGGCACAGAGATGCTTAATCAAATAATCACTATTGAAAAATTTAAGACAAAAGCCGCTTGGTTCCTGAAATACTGATTACAAACGGGTCGATATCATAGTATTTATTTACATTATTTAAATAACTACTTGCTCGCACTAGAAATGAGCTTTGACTGTAATTGGTAAAACTTAAAGTTATATTAATGGGTTGATTAAATCGTATATATTTTGCTAGAATATTTATTAATAGCTTATTGATTAATATTTAAATATTAATTTCAAAGAAATATAATGAAATTTTGAAAGTATGTTGACAGCAAAGTACTAAGACGCATGTTCTCTTTTATGTACTGCTGGTATGTCTCTGTGGGTTTTTTTAAATTTTTTATTAATAACTCTACGGACTCTAGTTCCGTACCCTTTTTTTACAATTAAATTTAAGAAAAAGTTTAGAAGTTGTACACGCTCATTTGTTACTTTTGTTATTGTGTGTGACATTTAATGCATGTATGTATGAATGTTGTAGCTTTATGTTGTAGCTTACATATGAAGAGAGCAGCAGCGCCTTTGTAGCACCTTTGGTGTTGAAAATATACATAGGAGATGGTAACCGCTTTCCATCAGGTGGATCATCTGCCTTCCTGCTAAACTCGTGTAGTGAAAAAATGTGACGAAGGCTTATATAAAAGCGGTATTATAAAGAGGTAAAGTTTGTACGTTTGTGACGTTGTAGGGGGTAATCTCTGGATCTACTAAACCGATTTTAAAAATTCTTTTACTGTTAGAAAGCTACGTTAACAGGGAGTGTCATAGGCTATATAACATGACGCTATATACCACGGGAGCGGGACAGAGCGCGGGTGAAACCGCGCCGGGCCGCTAGTTTTATATGTATTCACAGTCCACCAACAAAATTAATATTTAAATTACTATTTTGTAGGCCACGACACATCTTCCATGATCAAATTGATTGTGTACTAGCAGAAGGTGATGTCAGGAGCCTTAAGAACAGACGAGCTTGCATGACAAGAGTTATGAATGTCAAAGAGGCAAGTGAGGTGTGTAAGAATAAGCCTGAATGGCACTCTGTTGTTCGTGCCTACCCCGCAAGGGAACTGGCGTGAAGTTATGTATGTATGTATGTATGTATGTATGAATGTATATTGTAATTTTAATACTAAACTTATACTAATGTAGAGTGTATCTGTGACATGCCGGTGTTGTGAGGAAGTGCATGTGCAGTGTGTGCCTTATGTCATACGTATATATATTAACCTAACTAGTGCCATGTGTGTTGTTTTTCCTTTCTGTGTCTGGGTTATTCAGTTTTAGGCTCTTGTGTGTCTTGGTTTGTTTGTGAAGTGTGCGTGTAATGCAATGCGGTGGTAGTGCGCTTTGATGTGGGTATGTGTGTAAGGTATGTTAGTTGTGTCTCTTTGAGTTGATTTTTTATTGGCTCCAATACGCGTTGTTGTTGTAGTTTATCTACTACTAAAATTTGTTTTAGCTCAGGAACATACAGCGTGAGATTTAGTCTGCATGTTTAAAAGCTCATGATTTTTGTATAGTACATGGAAAAAATATTGAAATAGTTTTGATAATTCTGACTATGTTCGCCCATACAAAATATTGTATTAAGTCATGTCCATAATAAACTATCGTATACTACGTCGGGTGCGTAGGCGTTGCTTTTATTCACCGACGCACTAAATAATATTAATTCTACTTAACTAACTACCGTTTAACGCATTTGGCTTTCTTCTGTGCATCTGATAAGTCGACCTGTACTGTCTGCAGCATAAAATTTGTGTTACTTAAGCCGTAAGTAATTAAAAAAATATTAATATATTTTATTGCAAGAGTTCAGTAGACAGGCAGAAGGCCCACCTGATGGAAAGCGGTTACCATCGCCAATGGCGATTTGTAACACCAAAGGTGCTACGAATGCGCTGCCGCTCTCTAAACGGGGTCTAAAGGGCGGCCTGGCCTCTAATGCTCTCGGCCAGGAGAGGTAGCCATCCAGAAGTGCAAATACCCTACCACCTGCCTGTGGGTTGTTGTGTCGCAGGAAATTGTATTAATTCTCCGTTCCTGCACGGATAAAATCAATTAGGAATATTTGATAAAAGTACATTATCAGTTAGTTAAAGTACAATATGCAAAATTTACAATCAGGTGCATTTTCCCTAACTTGACAACTTTTGTACCATCTGCAGTAACTTATAACTTATCCTAAAGCTCTAAACCTAGCGATAAAAATAAATCCATTTTCAATTCCGAAGAGTGCTGCACCACTCGCTTTCATATATTGGCACTATTGCAATGATACGATGCAGTGAAAATATAATGTCATAACTTTATATTACAAATAGTAAAGGATTTTTATGTCTCCTAATAAAAATAATTATAAAATTTTCTTAAGTTTTCGCGATTTGTATACATAATAAACATACATACATACATACATAAAGCGGTGCTGGTACCTACGCTCACGTATGGAAACGAGAGTTGGGTATGGAAGAGAGAGCGTGAAAGTAGAGTAAACGCGGTCGAGATGCGAGCACTGCGCAAAATCTGCGGAGTGACGCTCGCGGACCGCGTTCATAATACCGAAGTAAGAAAGAGAGTTGGTCTGAAAGAGAGTGTAGGGGTGAAAGTAAGGAAAGGAATTCTCTGGTGGTTCGGGCATGTGGAAAGAATGCATGATGAAAGAATGACTAAACAGATATACAATGCAAAAGTGGATGGATGCAGAAGTCGTGGAAGGCCACGACACACCTTCCATGATCAAATTGATCGTGTACTAGCAGAAGGTGGTGTCAGGAGCCTTAAGAACAGACGAGCGCGCATGACAAGAGTTATGAATATCAAAAAAGCAAGTGAGGTGTGTAAGAATAAGCCTAAATGACGCCCTGTTGTTCGTGCCTACCCCGCAAGGGAACTAACATGAAGTTATGTATGTATATACATAATAAACAGTGCCGTAAATAGCCTTTTATGCGTCCTATGCGAGCTTCTATAACTGCGCCCTTGTTTTTTTTTTAGATATTATAGGTACCCTACCTAGAGCAATGCTATGTATAGGCCTACTTTATTTCATTCAGGGTGATAAAATAACGCACAAGGACCTTGGTGTTGGTGCGCCAATTATCTAATATTCTGTAAGAAAAATCTATTTTTTTTTTAAAGAACTAGAACACAAATACGCTCGTGCGCTGCCAAAAAATGAGCGCGATTTTTTGTCTAATTTAACAGACGTTTTTGATGATAGTGACATGTAGGTACGTATGTGTTGGAATCGAGCACTAGGGGCGCAGCGGGAACTTATCAGGAGCAAACCAAAAAATAATAGTCCTGGTCTTGCCATTCTTGCGCCCCCCAGAGTCTATGCCCTGTGCCTGGGCACCGCCCTATTTACGGCACTGATAATAAAACTACATTGGAGTTTTTGGCGGGAACTGAAAGGGGACGTTGTGCTGTGCAGTTTTATTTTCTAAAAATGTGTAAAATTACTCTAAAATGAACAATAGTTGTAGGATATTGATAGTTTTTGAGTAGTAACTATGTGTTTTTGTGAGAGATGTGAACTATATAGCCAAATGTGGCCTTTCGAGTTATCACAAGAACTCCGTTGAATTACGTCGATTGTAGCCTACAACACGCGTCTGGCTTAAAGGCCTAGTCGCCAAGCCTTAAACCAAAAAAAAAACTACGTTTTAACGGCTTTAAGCGCGATAATTTATTTGATTTTTATTATTCCGACGTTTCGACCACTTTTCAGTAGCCGTGATCACGGAAGACAAAGGTGTCGTGTCAATGAGTATTGTTAAAGTTTTATGTAGCCTACCGCCAACTTCTTCATTTTAATTATTTTGTTTTAACTTTGTTTATGGTTATTATTTACTCTATGGCAGCCTAATCTAATTTACCATCGCTTCGCAACATATTGTGGCTTGAAGATAAAGCAAAGCCACAACAAAGCTCTTCAAGCTTTTAATATTGTTTTTATTTTGTAGCCATACATTGATAACAATAACATTATTGTACGGCTATAAAATAGAATATATTAAGATTTTTTAATGTCTTGAATAAATTGACTAGGAGCCAATCACTGCCAACAATTGTATAGTTTACCTTACATAGATTTTATAGAAAAATCTGTACGGAGTTTTTGGCGGGAACTGAAAGGGGACGTTGTGCTGTGCTGTTCTATTATCTAAAAATGTGTATAATTACTCTAAAATGAAAAATAGTTGTAGGATATTGATAGTTTTTGAGTAGTAATTATGTGTTTTTGTGAGAAATGTGAACTGTATAGTCAAATGTGGCCTTTCGAGTTTTTACAAGAACTCCGTTGAATGGTGTGGATTGTAGCCTACAATACAACTGTGCTTGGCTTAAAGGCCTAGTTGCCAAACCTTAAACATTAAAAAAAACTGTAACGTGAACATCTGTAAACTATTATGTATTATTACTTTTAAACTGATTTGTTGGCACCCCAACAAATTATTGGCACCCAATAAATTTATTCCAGATATTAAAAATATTAATATATTTTATTTCGTAGCCGTACCATATTATTATTATTAATTTATGTCATGGTATGGCTAAAAAATAAACTTTTTAATTTAAAGTTTTAATTTGATTGTTCCGCTGTCGGTACATCGAAGTGTACAATTGTCGCGTTGATCCATTTTTGGTTGTTTCGCTCTCGCTAGGGGACTGTGACGCCACAATGGCCGCTTGCCTCATTACTTGTACTACAATGAATTAACGTTTCGCTAACTGTTGGGCCATTTGTTTACATATTCGAGGCTGTTTACTCATAACATGGGAGGGATATTCTGGGTTTAATGTTTACAACATAAGTCCGCAACTTTGTTAAAGTTTAAAATATAAACCATCCATATTATCCCAATATTTTTTTATTGCAGGAGATCACTTGATGGAAAGCGGTTACCATCGCCTATGGACATATTCAACACCAAAGTTACTACAAATGCGCTGCTGCTCTCTTAAGGGAGACTGGAACCTGGTCACTAATGCCGGAACACAACTCAAGGTTGTTATGGCGTCATACTTTAGACTAGGGGTGGTAGCCATCCAGTCGGGCAAATGCCCTACCACCTGGCGGTGGGTTGTTAAGTCGCCTCTTACGACAGGCCGCCCGGCTGCAGGAAATTGTATTCTTTCTCCGTTCCTGCACGGATAATTTATATTATATTTGTGAGTCCGGCAAATGTTGCCTGCCCTAAAAAAAAATCAGTGAATCTAAATCATCCAGGAACATGACACACACACAAAAATTCATCTGAACCTAGAACGCAATTTCAACGCCCCCTACCGGTACCAATTGTAAGTCTAAACCAAACCCGAATCCACTCACACACATAATTTCATCAAAATCGGTCAAGCCGTTATGGAGTTTTGTCAGACTAACGAAAAGCAAGTATATGTATAAGAAGAAATGCGAAAGTAACTGTCTGTTACCTTTCACGGAAAAACTACCGACCCGATTTTGTTGCGATTTGTTACATAATATGTAGTTAGTTATAAGACCGAGAACGAACATAGGATACTTTCATCCTGGAAAACAGGATCGTTTCCGGGATAAGTCTGTTTGTTCTTGTAAAGTGTTATTTTTTAACAAATCATTCGAAAATCAGAAATATTATTAAAATAACAAAACCAAAAATCGAGTGATGTGGCGCCATCTTTTCAAATAGGATTTAGGAGCTTTTACAACTTTTTACAATTTTTATTGGGCGACTTAAAATTGGTCGATTTGGAGGTTGTTTCACTTTAAGTGAAACAGCCACCAATATCTGACAAAAATGTGAAATATTTTATTTAAAATCGTATAACAAGCTATAAATCAGGCGAAGGTATTTCTTTGGCGAGGCGAAAATTCGCAAAAGTCAATGCACAGCACTACCTATCACTTCTGGTATTCACAATTCCTTGTTAAAAACGCGTTGTATCTATTTATAGCTGTGAAATACACGTTATTATAAAATGGTAAATATATATACACACAATTTGAAAAAAAGATGTGTGAAATCGTGTCAGCATATCAATCATTTTTTGAAACTACATGTACAGTGTAAACTCCATGTAACGTCACTCGATTTAATGACTAACTCCCTTAAGCGTCGAAATCACTTGGCTTTGGTTGGTTTAGCTCGTCTTCCGAATCCCTTGCAAAGGACCCGGTATTATGCGTAAATACCATTTCCCCTGCCTTAAAAAAAATCTCGTCCTCCGTACAATGATACACTCTATATACCATTACACCCACTCTCAATAACGTTAACAATTAAGTAATAAAAAGTACCTTTTAAGTTGCCAAAATTAGTAAAAACTGCGCAGCTGTGTACGTTCTCTTATCACTTTATTATCTTATCCCGTAATAAACTCGACTATCGGTATCACGCATACCGAAATTTCGAAGAAATTCCGGAATACCGAAATTTCTAAATACTTCCTTTATCACCGAAGTGCCTCAATATTGCAAGATATGAATAAGTAAAAAAAATACAACAAAATTACTGGTGCAGCAAAAGACGTCATATAAAAATAACAGACAACTCTCTATAACGCCAGAAAACACAAGTTACTTCAGTGTCGTTATATAGAGTTTACACTGTATTTCCGGTTTAGTGAATGAAATAAATCGTATTAAATTTTGTTCCTTGAATAAGAGCCCAGTTACTCACGCATTGTTTTCTCATTTTACGCGCCCTACATTTGGGCCAATGATAATTTAATATATCTATAACGGCAGTATGCAAAAACAGTACTGAATATATTGCCAAAAATGCTATGGGGGATTATTTAACACGTTTTCTACCAATACACATTGCCTTATTGAAATAAATTATTTACTTTACATATAACATTATTATTTACAAATAAATCTATATTTATAATTTTACAATAGTCAATAGAATTAAAACTCTTTTTATCATTGTATAAAACGTTAAAGCCACTTTCAGTTTGTAGAAGAGATATATCGGCTGATAAAATAATTTCTAGCTTATAAGCTAAGGTAGTAATGTCACGTGGTAACGGAATGCGGATATTAGACGCATCAACTAATCTTTTATCCGTTCAAGAACGGAGAAAGAATACAATTCCCTGCGGCCGGGTGACCTGTCTTAAAGCCAGGCGATAGGGTATTTTCCCGTCTGGATGGCTACCACCCCTAGTTTTTTTTAATGTTTACTTATAGGCAAATTTGCAGACGGGTCCACTTGACTATGATTTTCAACCTAATGAATAGATGTTCAATTTCAAACGATTCTTTGGACGTCATTCTTTTCTTTTTTCTTTCATCATATCCCAATTACTTGGGGTCGGCACAATATGTTATTTCCTTCCACACTCTTCTATTTCACTACTTAAATGTATGTATGATGAATATACCATAGTGGTATTGACTATGATTTTCAACCTAATGAGTAGATGTTCAATTTCAAACGATTCTTTTGACGTCATTCTTTTCTTTTTTCTTTCACCATATCCCAATTACTTGGGGTCGGCACAATATGTCTTTTCCTTCCACACTCTTCTATTTCACTACTTAAATGTATGTATGATGAACATACTATAGTGGTATTGACTATGATTTTCAACCTAATGAATAGATGTTCAATTTCAAACGATTCTTTTGACGTCATTATTCATACAAATATAGTGAGTGCCCATTTTGGTTCTGGTAAAGATGTGATATATAATACGTTTTGTCCTTTTGCAGTGGACAATTTATGCCCCCTTATTGTGGTTCGTACACAATCGCGAATGCTTTGCTTAAGGTGCACGGGGCCTTGTTAATGCTAACCAACCCCCCCACTTTAAATAACTCTGTGGCTCCAATTGTTCGGATATACTGGAGCTGCATTGGATCTTGTTTTGGTCATATTTATTGCTCGAGAGGTATTTATTTGAGAGTTCAAAGATGACTATATTTAATTTAAAATAACAACGAATATTCTGACCACAAAAAAAAAATTGCAGGAGATCAGCAGACAGGCAGACGGCCCACTTGATGGAAAGCGGTTACCATCGCCTATGGACATTTGCAACAGCAAAGGTGCTACAAATGCGCTACTGCTCTCCTAAGGGAGACTGGAACCTGGTCACTAATGCCGGAACACAACTCAAGGTTGTTATGGCGACATACTTTAGACCAGGGGTTGTAGCCATCCAGTCGAGCAAATGCCCTACCACCTGGCTGTGGGTTGTTAAGTCGCCTCTTACGACAGGCTGCCCGGCTGCAGGAAATTGTATTCTTTCTCCGTTCCTGCACGGATAGAATTTAAGACCCTAACATCTCTTACCATAAGAATATACTAAACACTAAATAAATAGTCTAAGAGTATGCCGCCGTAACAACCTTGAGTTGTGTTCCGGCATTAGTGGCCAGGTTCCAGTCTTCCTTTAGAGAGCGGCAGCGCGTTGGTAGCACCTTTGATGTTACAAATGTCTATAGGCGACGGTAACCGCTTTTCATGCAAAGGGTCCTATGCCTGTCTGCTGAACTCGCGCGCAATAAAAAAAAAGTACCGCCGCCTATAGACATTTGCAATACCAGGAGCGAAGCCAACGCATTGCCAGCATTAGAATAGCATTGTAGCAGCGAGAGATAGAGGTTAAATGCTTTTTCAGATTGCAGAGTAGTATTCACTGTCGAGTGCTGATGTCAACTGAAGTGAACTCTTTTATTTTTTTGGAAACGGTAACCTTAAGTACAAATGTTAACAAGTCGTATAGCTAGTACAATATATAGCACAATATGTGAGTGGGACGGATGATGTGTGAGCGAGATAGAGAAACTATTAATATGTGCTCTCCCGCGTTGCGCGCGTCCGATTATAAGCTGCGTCCGATTATAAGCCTCGTCGAAAGGCTCTTGTGCGACGACCGCGTAACGTCCTGACGGACAGAGTCGACGTTATTACGAAACGGCTGGCCCGGATCAGTCCGCCCGCGGTTAGGACGGTAGGCTGGCAGGCACCAACAGACAGACACAGACGGCGGCGTCTCAGACGCCGCCAATCAAGATCCCTCCACGTCCTCGCGAGGGACGCTAGGAGACATAGCTCCCCCCACAGGATAGACTAGGCGTGTTGCTGGGAAGTTTCTTTCGACGTTTCTTCTCTCCCAGCCATAGCACGTTGCGAAACGGCAGTAAGAAAGCGTAGGCCGCCGCGAACTACCGATCCCGGCCCACCGGGATCCTTCCCCTCGGGTTTTATATTACCCGTCGCCAGTTCTCAATTAGTGCTTTGTGTCGCCCTATAGTTGGCATCATTAAATTCATCCCCCTCTCATGGCAACAGTCCAGCCGAGGTAAAACTCCTTAGGGAGCTCCCTCGAGCAAGTTGCCCCCGGTGTCACACAGATCGAATCGGCTTAGCTGGCTGTAATCAAAGTAATGATACGCGTATAATCTAGTACTCGTATTGGTGCAATTCTCCTTGCTTTCGTTGATACGTTGAGCTAATCTGTAATGCAAACCGTTTCGTATATCTTTCGGAATATCAAAATCCGCTCTCTCCTCCGTATCGGCCGTACATGCATTTAACCAATTGTACGATGTGGAACATTAGCGCGATTGACAGGTACAAGGGCCTTGTTACCGCCGGATCGAGATGCGTATCGGACGCCCTTTCGGCTACTGTTTTCGTATCTTTCACACGAGAGTTAAAGCGGCTAGATGCGGCTTTGGACCGCACCAAGTATACTAATGTGCCAGGCAGCCGTGTACGCACGGCTCATGCGAATTTCTATGCCAAGCTTAGTGACGCGCGTTCGCACTTCACTCGGCATAGGAATGATATGGGACATATAAAATACAATCTTGGGAAGTCTGACAGATTGACACATGTCTTGAGACCGATAATATATTAAAATAATGACAAACTTAACAGACTCACCATCTGTTAGCCCTCTATTCCATCTGTGACAAGCACGGTAGAGTTATAGTATATCCTATGCATTCTCCTCTAATATATAATTTTTTATTGCGAATTTTTATTGACCCACCTAATCAAAAGCAGTTATTGTCGCTTATAAACGTTTGCAATATCAGGGGTGAAAACAACGCGTTACCAGCCTTCAGGTTAGGATAAAGGGGATAAAATAAAGAAGATAGAATAGAGGACATGGAATAGGGGAGGGGTAAATAGGCCTTCAACTTCTTCGACTTCGACCCAAGCTCTAACTAGACACAGAGGGTTCGCGGCTTACCTGTATAGGTTTAAGTTAAGAGACAGCCCAGCATGTTTCTGTGACTCCAGAGGTGACGAAACCATCCAACACTTGTTATTAGAGTGCCCGGTATACGACCGGCCCAGGTGCGACCCCGAGACTGTTACAAAGACCAGGATCACAGAGGTTACTATTTTTGATTTGATGTCAGGTAAGGACTTGAAGCTGCAACTGGAGCGGATTTGCTGGCGGCTTTGAAGTGCAACAGCCCGAGGTGATGGAGTGTTTCGTCAATTCTGACGTCATATATGTAATAGGGAATATATATAATAATACGTGTGTATATGTATAGTATATTATGTATAATGTATTATAGAAAGGTCTGACTTACATCTAATATTAAAATAGCTGTATAAAAGCCCTTACTATGTTAGGGGTGAAGAGCGGTCTGAGGAGCCCTTATAAAAAAAAACACCTTCATTTGTTACACATATATTCGCAATAGAATTTGAATCTCTTACTTCACCTAAGGCACTTCCAGCAAGTTCCCTGGTGTACGTATGTCTATGTGCTTTGCACGGGTGTAAATGGGTGCATAATAAGCGACCATTCAAAATCAACCAGATGCATTCCGCGTGGTGGTATAATAGGGAATTCTTCACTATACACATGTTTGTTAGGCCGTACGTATGTCCGGACAGTTGTATGGCCCGCCTGAATAATGATTTACAATGTGTTTGTGTTATATAAAACCGGTGTGGCGGCTTTTTTAATTTTTGAAAGCTTTCAAATTGGCAATAAAAATTTGTAAAAATATACGGCAGATAAACACACGTATATCCCGTACCTCAGCAATTTTACGCTTCTTATGGGCGATCTTTGAAGGCGATCCCTACACCGGAAAGGTTCTTATTACGAAATTTACAATGGCATAAATCGAACTCGGCGTCTCTGATTACCAGTAAGCTAGGCCGGTAAAGACCATCCCGCCACAGAAACGCCATACATCCTACTCCTTATTCCAAGAGAATACTATCCCACGGTGTTAATGATGCCAAAATAGTTTGTAGATAGTTCTTAGAAAGTTGCTTCCCACGAAGGCAATACAGATGCTGGGATATGGAATAATTTATGATGTCTCTCGTAATGTCCTACGTTGTTTTATATTTTCAAGAATTTCGGTAATAGTTTAAAGTAATGCCCTTTGTAAGACCATTTGAGTCAAAGAAAGATGATCCTGACATTTGCCATTGCCATTATACATATTTTAGAAACTAGTTTTAATTTAGTGAGGAAACAATTTATTAGTTTATAGACAGGGGTCGCATCTTCCCAGAAGGGTTGGCTCCAGGCCAGAGAAATCGTGGGAAACTTCCGAAAAATTTTGGTTTTTTAAATGTATTTGTTCGTATAAGTAGACAGTGATCTGCCAAAATGAGTTAGTGTGGTTCCCAGCAGCGGTCGAGCCGAGGTCGAACCTCACAGGAGGTGCCTCCTCGAGCGTGCTGCTTCCGGGCTGAACGCCTCCGCTCTCACGGAGTCGGGAAGCCCCCAAAGTTCGGTATCGCTGAAACAACCATCTGTGGCTATTCAGCTGGGTCCGGCTCCAAAAAAAAAAAAAAGAGTCAGTGTGTATAATCAGTGTCTGGGGAGTATGTGTGCGTATTAGTCAGCGGGTTATAGTGTATAATAAACTTAGTGTACGAAACAGTCAGCGCGTGTTAAAACAAATCAGCGAGAAGTGTATATGATATACCGATTACGGTTTTAAATACATAACTTCACGCCAGTTCCCTTGCGGGGTAGGCACGAACAACAGAGTGCCATTTAGGCTTATTCTTACACACCTCACTTGCCTCTTTGACATTCATAACTCTTGTCATGCAAGCTCGTCGGTTCTTAAGGCTCCTGACATCACGGTTACGGTTACGGTTACGGTGATTACGGTTTTAATATAGCCAATAGTAATTTCATTGTAAATATAACTCAGTAGCGTCCCAATAAACGACGTGAACCGTAAGTGTGACTGGTGTATTATTTACACCGGCATATCCCTTGCCTTGAAAGCCTTGTCGGAGACCCGCTACAGTTTTTTATACATCGAATTATTAAAGAGATATTATATAAGTCAAGCCACAAAATTATTTATTGGCCACGTGATTATACTTCTAATTTTATAACTAAGCAACGGGAAAATGACATAGCCTCTAATAAACTAATTCGTCATTTTTACAAGGCCAACTAAATATTCTATAGAAAGCGTCAAGTAAAGATCATCAATTATTGTGACTTGTCCATCTTATTTATACATTGCCACCTTATTTACTAATTCGGCCACGGATTTTACTGCGTTAATAATCCAATAATGGTTTAATTTTCTGTTTTTGATTAGGTACCTACCTACATTCTTTTTATACGTTTCTATTATTTACTATAAGTAAAATGATGGTAATTCAATAAACGTATTGATTTTTTAAAAATAAAGTCTTTTATTTTGTCTCTCCTCAATAGTATACTAACTATTTGAAGACATTTTTAGCAAAATTTTGACGATCAATTAATGTGCGATGAGTTACATTTTAAACGTGCTGAGTTAAATGATTAGAAGCTAAATAAATATATTTTGTGATGTCATATATTACTATTTTAGAAGTTTACTGTTAGAATGCATGTTACAAATTTAGATGCTAAAAAATAACCATCATACTGAGTTGAATTTAGATTGGTTTACATAGAAGATAACTAGTGGCTAAGATAGTACTATTTAGATGCTCGTTAATTGTGGCTGACTTAGTAGTTTAGAAGGCAACATAAATTTTTAGAGGCGAATAATGCTATTAAAAAGAGGCTTGTTTCATTAGCACCCATTATTAAACCCACGAGAAAATAGAAACTGGTAAAGACGATTGCTACGTATTACTCTTTTTTTTATGTAAGTATAGATTTGCATTTGACCACTGTCTCACCTGATGTTGAGTTATGACGCAGTTTAGGATTGAGCACGCTTACCCAGAAGAAACCTATTCACACTTGAAGACTTTAAGATTGTATTTGTCAGGAGAAACAGACTGCGGCAAATTATTCCACTCTACGGCAGTGCGCACCAAAAAAGAGGAAGTGAAACGCTTGATTCTGACTGGTGGTGTTTCCACTATGTAACGGCGGCGCAAACCGGTGCGTCTGGTTGTCCGATGGTAAAATGGGGATGGAGGAATCAGCTCGTGCAATTTTTGCAATATATAGGCTACTTTTGGTTTATGTTAACTATATAGGTTATTTGCTCGTCTGGATAGCTAACACACCTGGTCTAGAGTGTGCCGCCATAACAACCTTGAGTTGTGTTCCGACATTAGTGGCCAGCTCCAGTTTTCATTTAGAGAGCAGCAGCGCATTTATAGCACCTAAAGTGTTGCAAATATTCATAGGCAATGGTAACTGCTTTCTATCAGTGGGTCCTCTGCCTGTCTGCTCGACTCTGCAATAAAAAATAAATAAAAATGTTGTAAAAAAAAACATTTATTTCTTGCTATAGAAATCGGTTTTGTTTTTTGTTATTTTTTTATTTCTACAATATGGTTCCGTATTTATGTCTTGAAAACGTTAAGTGTTTAAAAAAAAATATTTTTTTATTGCAGGAGTTCAGAAGACAGACAGACGGCCCACTTGATGGAAAGCGGTTACCATCGCCTATGGACATTTGCAACACCAAAGGTGCTACAAATGCGCTGCTGCTCTCTTAAGGGAGAGACTGGAACCTGGTCACTAATGCCGGAACACAACTCAAGGTTGTTATGGCGACATACTTTGTTAGACCAGGGGTGGTAGCCATCCAGTCGGGCAAACGCCCTACCACCTGGCTGTGGGTTGTTTGGTCGCTTTTTACGACTTGAAAACATAAATACTTGAAAAAATAAAAATATATACGAAACTCGTATTACGTACCGATAATATTCAAGGGTTGCCCTTGGTTACCCTGGGATCCATTTATTAGATCCTGTCTCAGTGACAATGGCACCACCTGAAGAGTATACTCTTTCGAATAAAAAATCAAAATTGAAAATCGGTCCACCATTGACGGAGAAATCCTGTTACAAACAAACAAACAGAAAACATGCAGCGGAATTGAGAACTTCCTCCTTTTTTAAAGTCGGTTAAAAAGATCTGAAATTTCACTTGTACCCATGAATCGTGCCTGGAATTATATCAAATGTCATGTGACAGTCGACTCAATTTTTTATTACTAGAGTACACTGTACAGCAGACAGGCTGACGCTCCTCTTGATGGAATGTGGTTACTTTCGCTTATTGACTTTTGGAACACCAGAGGTGCGGACAATGAACTTGGGCCTTATCAGTTATCGAAGGAAACCAAGACCCTGGAGTCGTCTATCTGCGTGGGGAGGTGTATGACTCGCTCCACAGGAGGAGAGAGGAGCGCGCGCGGAACTCGACCTGGTCTCACCTCGATAATCCACCAAGTTAGCACGACTTCGCATCGTTTAAAGGCGATATATCTTGAATAATCTCCGAAGCGACTACCTAATTAGACATTAAAGAGTCCCCGCGTCGCGGAGGTGTTGACACGTGTCCATTGTCCGCTCCGAGGTTCGAATCCCGGCCGATGCGAGATAACGTCACGCGACACTTGAATATCAACCAATCATGAGCACCGACTGCCAATTATAGCTTTTTTTATATTTTATGCCTTCCGATAAACGTTTTCACACCTTGTCTAAACGATTAAAATAGAGTAGATGACGCTCAAATCATTTAAGACACTTTTAACCTACTTCTACAAGGGAGGATGTTGTCAATTAGTCGTTTCAGTTTTTGTTAGTCTGTTTGTGATGACAAAATAAAAGTGTGAAAAAAATTAGTATAATTAGGACCAAGAGATTCTGATAATGCATTTCTTTTGTCTGTCTCTCTCTCTATCTATCTGTCTGTCTGTCTGTCTGTCGGTCTGGATGTTCCAGCTTGACGGAACTGTCACTGGCAGATAGCTGATGTTATAACAAGGTTACTTTTTTAGGGTTCCGCAAAAAGAAGTCGCGGACACAACTAGTTTATAAACAAACTATTTAAAAATATTATTATTACCATCTGACCTAAAAAAAACTAATAAGTAATTTAAATATAACCTAAATTAACTAGAAGGCGACTTCAAAAGTAAGTACAAAGCAAAAACTAAATATTTTGTCCAACATTGAAGTCGGTGCGTAGTAAAATATAAAAAAATATAATTAAATAATATAGCTAGCTGTCCCGGAAGACGTTGTCCTGCCCTAAAAAATAAAATTTTGAACCCGATTGCAGCGCCACCTACCAGGTCCAATTTTGAATCTAAACCATTCGCGAATCCACCTGAACACACAAAAAATTTCATCGAAATCGGTCCAGCCGTTTAGGAGTTGTCATATACACGCGCACAGAAGAATTTTATATGTAAAGTTAAATTTTCACTATCTCACTCTTTTCAGTTATAAAGCGTCATATTCACGCCGTACATTCTAAATACTACAATTGCGCAGGTTATGACTGTGCCATTCGTTTTCATACTCTTGATATAATATATCAAGAGTATGAAACCCATATATTATGTAGGTATTATGTATGTACAAAGGAACACAAACCAACTTGACTGATAATTACTTTTATTTTTCCTTCCACCCATTTTAATATTATATAAAATTATTAGAGCTAGGCATGTTTTCTGAAGAGTTTCTTGCGCCGCTTCTTCTCTTCAAGCCATAACATGTTGCGAAGCGGTAGTAAATTAGATTAGGCTCCCATAGAGTAAATAATAACCATAAACAAAATTTAAATTAATAAGTTGGCGGTTGGCTAAATAAAAACTTTAACAATACTCGTTGACACTTGACATCTTTGTCTTCCGTGATTACGTCGGAAAAACCAAAATCAAATAAAATTACCGCACTTAAAACCGTTAAAACGTAGTTTTATTATGTATACAAGTCGCGAAAACTTAAGAAAATATTATATTATGTAGGTTTATATTGGATTTACAATTTACATATTTCATCCCAAAATAGTACAACACGTGGCTTAGGTAGGCTGTAACTGCATAGTCATTACTCTAAATCGTATCCAGAAAAGGATAAATAGGTATAGGCTGCAGGTGTCACCTGGTCTCTTTACAAAGCATGAGACGAGATTGAATCAGAAATGACTATAAATTAAGACATTTACTATAGTTGAGCCGATTTAAGAAGCCCCTTTTGAAGTTTTATAGAATTAATGACGAACTAACTTTGTAACTGTATAAAAAAAAACAAATTAAAACTCCCTAATTAGCATTTGTCTACTTTATTTACATGAGAATAATGATTACGTATTTCAACAATACTAGACGAAAATTTAACCTACATTTAGCGTTAAGTGCAACCAAGGGTGCTATATGGCTCTTCATCTTTTGCTCCATGAAAAAGGTAAGACCAGAATGATGCCAGACGACAGCGTTGTGTAAAAATGAGTCCGTGTGGGCCGTTTAAATATCACAGTAATGAGAAAGAACGCTATTTAAGCTCCTAAATGGCTCAATTGACTGTCCTGACATACTTTCCTTTATTAATTTTAACACTAGATACAAAACTCGTAATCCTTCACCTAGACTCTTTTCCCTTCAAGTTTTTAGAAATAACACATCGTTTTATAATCCTGTCACAAGAATGTGCAGGCTATACAATGAGATTGCAAGTAAAAATATATCCATTGATATTTTTAATTCCTCCTTTTTTAAATTTAAACATGAAATTCGGGCTATTATTTGCACCAATATTTCTGAGATAGTTGCATAATAACTTTGTTACCTAACCACTGTAAAACTCACAAGTCAATAAGTCATACTAACACCTAAACATCTTGTCAATGTATGGTACATTATGTGCTCACATGTTTAGAGTTACAGCTTAGACCTAATAATTTATACATAATATGAAATATGTAACTTTTAGCTGTTTCTTGTTTTGTGTGCCAAATAAATAAATAAACGCTATATAATACAGGTAAAAATGAAACTTTTCGGGTTCGGGCATGTGGAAAGAATGCATGATGAAAGAATGACTAAACAGATATACAATGCAAAAGTGGATGGATGCAGAAGTCGTGGAAGGCCACGACACACCTTCCATGATCAAATTGATCGTGTACTAGCAGAAGGTGATGTCAGGAGCCTTAAGAACAGACGAGCTTGCATGACAAGAGTTATGAATGTCAAAGAGGCAAGTGAGGTGTGTAAGAATAAGCCTAAATGGCACTCTGTTGTTCGTGCCTACCCCGCGAGGGAACTGGCGTGAAGTTATGTATGTATGTATGTATGTATGTAAAAATGAAACTTAATTAATATTTTACATAAATTCAGCATAGCAGTTGCTTTGTTAATATGTTAAATTTAAAGTCTGTTACGATTCTAGTATGTATATTTTATGATTTCACAACTCTTTACGTATTTAGATTTTATATAGAAATTATTAGGTATTGTTGTTTAGACGTATGTAAGGCGAGTGACATGTGTGATTTACAATAATATTATGTAGTAATGAAATGAGGTTGTAATGAATGAAAAGGTTCTGTTAATCGCAGACAGTAGTTAATTCATTATAATTATGAATATTGTAATTAAAAAAAATAGACTTCTATTCTTCGTCATTTTTATGTTAGAATACCTTTCTCACAATACAGGATCCTGTTTTTACTTAAAAACAGTTAATTTAACTTACTCTTTTTTGGTGCTTGTAGGTTCTGTAATCGTGGCTATTAAAATATTCTAAGCGTCGATTTATAAAAAAGATAACATTTTATTACTTACCAAATTATGAAGTACAAAAGTAATTAGTTTTTGCCACAACAGTAGGCGATGTTGGTGGTAAATGAGAATAAGATACGCGTTGTAAAATACTGAAACTTATGAACTATGTACACATATACATGCCTACATATAAATTTCTATATACGTGGGTAGTTCAGCCAGTCAATCAATCGCAACCTTTTGCCTTGCCGCGCTTGTCACCGCCTTCCACCTATGTAACCCGGGCTTTAAGCTAACAATGGCCACTAGCAGCCACACAGGACCATTACGGCCATTACGTCACGCATATTAAGTGCGCTTTCATCTAACCGCCTATTGTATCGCCGACTCGGGACTTCCTTGTGCCTTGTTGGATTCGAACGATACTACCCATTTTAAAATTGGCTAAGTGTTAAAATAAATAATAGTTGCCATAGCGAATTCTATGGAAATTATTATTTATTATTCAGATTTTTCTAATATATTAATTTTAGTGCTTTATAAGTATACTATCTATACAGATAAATAAAATTAAAGGTTGTAATAAAAATAAAAAAATTGTTTGTCTGTCTGTCTGGATGTTCCGGCTAATCTCTGAAACTGCCGGACCGATTTTAACGGGACTTTCTCTTCTTAATCTTTTCTAAATGCGACACCATACAAGAATATTATTGGTAGCTAGAGCTGTCATTGAATTATCTATCTGCTTAAAATTTATGGTATGTCTAATTTAGTTATTTTATATAGTTGGTTGAATTATAAAATAATTAAAAATACAATATAAACTTAAAAATAAACTACAAACGATGCTAAATTAAAAATAAACTGAATAAAACTCGAGAAAAATAGCTAAAGATAAAATATTGGTCTATTACCGGGAACGTTCCCAAAAGGCTGGGAGCGTTGCCACGTTGTGTAGCAACGCTTAATATTGACGAAAAATAGACGCCAGCCTTCTGGTCGACATCACAGTAGAGCTTTAGAGCGTTAGGACCCCACGGACCCAGAGTTTCCCACCCAAATGCCATAGATGTGTAACCATTTCCAATGGCGGCTTATTTGCGACGCTTGAGGGCCTTCGGTTCAGCTGCAGCAGAACCGGTGGCAGCGCACGTACTTGAAATATGGGACGCCGCCAGAGGGTCAACGCAAATATCCCACACTTTTTATTTAAAAATCGTGGTAGCGTAATGACTGGGTTTCAATCTCCCTTAAGAGAGCAGCAGCGCATTTATAGCGCTTTTGCTGTTGCAAATCCGCTTTCCATCAGGTGGACCGTCTGCCTGTCTGCTGAACTCACGCAATAAAAACGGTGCGAATGCTTGCGTAAATCTTAATATATATATTAATTACGTGTCACGTTGTTTGTCCGCGATGGACTCCTAAACTACTTGACCGATTTTAATCAAATTTGCACACCGTGTGCAGTTTGATCCAACTTGAAAGATCGGATAGCTTACATTTGGAGCCGGTAGGTGGCGCTGCAATCGGGTTCTGAATTTTATTTCTTCAGGGCAGAACAACGTCTGCCGGGACAGCTAGTAATCTATAATTAATCTAAATAATAAAATGTCTACTATTAAAGCATGTCAAATATATTTATGTCAGTTCATAGTGTTTCATCGTCCATAAACATGTTTATATTATAATAGCATTTAGTGGTAAACGCGGTCGAGATGCGAGCACTGCGCAAAATCTGCGGAGTGACGCTCGCGGACCGCGTTCGTAATACCGAAGTAAGAAAGAGAGTGTCGGGGTGAAGGCAAGGAAAGGAATGCTCCGGTGGTTCGGGCATGTGGAAAGAATGCATGATGAAAGAATGAATAAACAGATATACAATGCAAAAGTGGATGGATGCAGAAGTCGTGGAAGGCCACGACACACCTTCCATGATCAAATTGATCGTGTACTAGCAGAAGGTGATGTCAGGAGCCTTAAGAACAGACGAACTTGCATGACAAGAGTTATGAATGTCAAAGAGGCAAGTGAGGTGTGTAAGAATAAGCCTAAATGGCACTCTGTTGTTCGTGCCTACCCCGCAAGGGAACTGGCGTGAAGTTATGTATGTATGTATATGTGTAGCATTTAGTGGTTCTGAATGTTATTTCTTCAGAGCTAGAAAAACGTCTGACGGGACAGCTAGTACTTTTATAAAGGCCGGCACACGCGGTGGGCAGTGGCGCGTTCATTTCGGGAGGCTCGCTGGCCGAGCGAAAATTCCTTTGTGCTCAGTTTAATGGGCGACATGAAACAATAGCGACATGTCACCGTATTTTGGTAATTTATATGTAATTTTACGGGTGATTGATTATCGTACGCTTTGTATTTTATTTTTGGTCCTTTTGTTCCATTAGGTTGTATATATCTAGCGTTTTATAATTAAACTAGAGGACCCGACAGACTTCGTTCTGTCAAAAAGATTTGGAATTTGGCAGATTTTTGTTCCTACCTATTTTATAGCCGGGGCAAAAAATTATCCTGAACAGAACCGTCACCCTGGTGATAAGGCGGTGTGTGGGGTTCAGCTCGTGTGAACAAAGCATCTTCGCTTGCACCAACTTTGGCCACCCTCACAAAATGTAAGGGCTATATCATTAGTACTGATTTTCAATTTGGTCGGCTTCGCGATACTATTTCTTTTGTTTTAGTTTCGGCACGCGACATTAGATCCTCCAACGCGCACACGCACACTGTTTTGATAGATATGATTGAATTTGAACTTTGTGCAGCGGTAATAAAGTGCAAATTGGCTCTTTAGCGTTAGGAACACACTTACCTTGCTTCGACAACAGTGAAATATGAACTTTATTGAATAGCAATAAAGTTCAAATTGACTCTACATTTTAGTTAAAAAAACGTTTGTATGGGAAAAAAAGGGCTGTTTTTAGGGTTTTCCCGGCAATTATTCGAATTTTACTCGCCGTGAAAACCAAGAGTGGACTTCAACGAACATTTCAAAAAAGAATTGGCCAAATTGGTCCAGGCGTTGTTGAGATATGCACTTACCAACACATTTTGCGATTCATTTATATATGTATAGATATAACTTTTAATAAAGCTGTTTTAACGGTTTTAAGCGCGGTATTTTATTCGATTTTTAACCCGACGTTTCGACTTCTATTCAGTAACCGTGATCACGTAAGACAAATATAAGGAGTGTGCAGAAGGTTTGCCGATGACAACCCCTCCCGCCTCCCACAACCGCGATCCGCAGTCGTATAGATCTTAGTACTACTTTGACAAGATCCGGTCTCAGTCGTAGGAAGCGGAAGGAGCTACCATCGGCAAACCTTGACTTGATATCAAGTGTCAATAGGTAATGTTAAAGTTTTTATTTAAACTACCGCCAGCTTGTTCATTTTAATTTTTTTGTTTATGTTTATTATTTACTCTATGGAAGCCTAATCTAATTTACCACCGCTTCGCAAACATGCTGTGGTTCGAAGAGAAGAAGCGATGCAAGAAACTCTTCAGCAACGCTTAGCTCTAGTCATTTTAAATAATATTAAAATGTGTGGGAGGTAAAATAAAAAGATGTTACTTGCCGCGAAAACTTACGAAAATGCTATATATGCCTTTTTTTAAACTTGCTGCAGTGGCATGCATTGCAATGCCACATGAGGTCATCGCTCATCTACGAGGCCGGCAGCACATTGGTAGCACCTTCAGTGTTGCAAATGTTTATAGGCGTCGGTAACCACTTTCCATCACAGTTGGGCCGTCAGCCTGTTTGCTGTACTCTAGCAACAAAAAAAGGGTGAAACATTGTTTGGTTGTATATTCTGTCTTTAAACAGAACAGTTAACCCGCCAATCCGCCTAAGAAAAATATGGCGGGTATACTGTCCCATACAAACGAGAGGACCGAGCCCAGCAGTAGGACGTTTATGGGCTGCTATTATTATTAAAACCTTTTGCTTCTGTTAAACTTAGTCAAGAAATCAAAAGAAGATTTTTTTATTACTAAAGCACAGCAGACAAGGTGACGGCCCAACTCTGATGGAAAGTGGTTACCGTCGCATATGGACATTAGCAATACTAAAGGTGCTGCCGGTCTTAAAGGAGACACTGGAACTTTAAAGTTGTTATGGCGGCATACTCTAGACCAGGGGTGGTAGCCATCCAGTCGGGCAAATGCCCTACCACTTGGCTGTGGGTTGTTTTGTCTGGGTTCTTTTCTTTCTTCTCCTTCCGTTCCTGCACGGAAAAAAGTATTCAAATAGATTTTCTCTTTCATCTCAAAAATGTATGATTTTGTCGTTGTACCTCTTAGCAGTAATGCGACCAGTTTGCTCTCGTTTCAGCCCTAAATGGGATCCGGCTGGTTATTATGTTATTAACGTTAGAAATTACGACATCTCATTGTGCTCTAATCGGTATCAGAGTTGCTCATGCAAACGTATGGTGCTATTAATTTTATGAATTGCACTAAGTGGATATTGAATGTAGGAACAATTTCAAGATTATTATATTAATTTATCATTTACTAAAAGTTCCGCGGATCACAGCCGTGGATAGATCTATTTTACTTACATAAAAACTTAGGGTTTTATTCATCGCGAGCGAAGTCACAAGCAAGAGTAGTATATTGCTACATGCCGACAAAAGTGAATTCACACCTGCCTGTCATAAAGCACAGTTCCTAAAAGCACCTTCACAGTTCTATAAAGCACCTTCCCGCATTTGGGCTTCTTTTGTTTACTTAGAAAAACAGTCTATTGTGTATTGTACTCGTTTATGGCCGCTCGCAGGAATAATTGAGCAGGTGTGCAGATTATGTTTTCTGGGAATTGCGCCGACACTTGCCACGTGTAATAAAATGTGTGACATTTTTTATCCCGCGAATACCGCGTGAATTTTCCCGGGAGCGTTTTGTAGTTGTTTGGATGCGTAAAAATTAGCTTATTTTGATACTGGTTTCATTAAAACGGCAGCTTACATTCTTCTTTCAATGCTGCGGTACGTTGTGTCCCGGGAATCCTGCGGGGATTTCAATTCAAGCGACTTATTCGAGTCAGTGGACGAAGTCGCGAGCATATCATATACATACAAACATACATACATAACTTCACGCCAGTTCCCTTGCGGGGTAGGCACGATCAACAGAGCGCCATTTAGGCTTATTCTTACACACCTCACTTGCCTCTTTGACATTCATAACTCTTGTCATGCAAGCTCGTCTGTTCTTAAGGCTCCTGACATCACCTTCTGCTAGTACACGATCAATTTGATCATGGAAGGTGTGTCGTGGCCTTCCATATCATATATCATAGCTAATTTCTGTTAAGTATACGTGTAGGTCGAAAATGGCTTTGTTAAAATACTACAAGACAAAGTACACTTTGATACATCAATACAACAATACAACTGTCTATCTTAGCAACGTTAGACTACTGTTATTAATGTTTATATTGTGGTAATAATTTTCTTTAAAATATACGAGTATTCTCCTTGTTCTAGGATGAACCAGCGTCATCAGGCGAGAGCGGAGATGAGAGTGGCAGCGAACCAGAGTCACCCTGCGAGAAGCTGATGCATGTGCCTAAACAGGAGTGGACTAACAAAGACAATATTGAGAGAGAAATCAAAAGGTATATATCCCATCCCCTCTATCCTATACCTACTGGCTGATACATCTATCTCCTCCCTCTATCCCATATTCATTATCAATAACTGGTTCTATTCTGCTAGAAGGGGAGCCGCCAACGGTGCAATCACATCTCAGTCCGCCTTATACCGTCCTGCGACGCCTACGCATACAACAAACCATACGTCGTGTGCCTTTGTCGCGTGTAATACTTGTAGTGTGGTCGAAATAAAGCGCATGTAATCAGAACAGTCCTAATTACCAAGAACCCCATACCACTAAGTTTAAGTATGTCGCCATAACAACCTTGAGTTGTATTCCGACATTAGTGACCAGGTTCCAGTCTCCCTTAAGAGAGCAGCAGCGCATTTGTAGCACCTTTGGTGTTGCAAATGTTTATAGGCGATGGTAACCGCTTCTATCAAATGGGCCGTCTGCCTGTCTGCTGAACTCCTGCAATAAAAATAAAATAAAATAAAAACCACTAATGGTTGGCAACGTGTTTTGTTGGCCCCTGGTGTTGCAAACGTCTATAGTAGACAGTAACCACTTTCCATCACCTGCGCCATCTGCCTGCTTGCAAGTTTCGCAATAAAAACAAGGCAGATTTTTAAATTCTTTTATAGTTCTTGCAATTCAAGAATCCGAACGGAAGTTATTCGTGGTTAAACGTGTACATGCAGATTGCTTTAGTGTGCGTGTCTGATGGAACAATCAGTGCCGAGCGTGCCATCCAATCATACATACCTGCTTTTGGTCTCAAGCACCTGTACGTTTTTGACGCATGAATGTGCCTTGGACTCTGGCGTGCTTGTTCGCCAAAGTTTAGATTTAAATAAAAAAATAGCCTAAGCCATCCTTCCCTTTCTAGCTTCTATCCGTGCAGGAACGACAAAAGAATACAACTCTTGTGGCCGGGCGGCCTCTCGTAAGCGGCGAAGAAACAACCCACAGGCAGGTGGTAAGTTATTTGTCCGTCTGGACAGCTACCAACGTTGGTATAGAGCATGCCACCATAACAAACTTGAGTTGTGTTCCGGCATTAGTGGTCAGGTTCCAGTCTCCCTTAGAAAGCGGCAGCACATTGATTGCACCGTTGGTGTTAGAAATGTCCATAGGCGATGGTATTCGCTTTCCATGAAGTGGGCCGTCTGCCTGTCTGCTGAAGTTATGTAATAAAAAAAAAGCTAGGATAAATCCGATTGAGGATTAAACGCCGCCAGGAAACGCAATGAACTAAGAGAAAGCGACAGCTCGATCAATCGGGGGGAAGCATAGCTCCCGGCAGTCTTCCCTCTCAGTCCAACGTAGGGCGGTAAAAGTCTCGCCCCACGGGAGGAGAGATGAGCGCGCGGAGAATACAACATGCCCTCCTCTTGACGGCTTTATTAGCGGGTGGGAACCCTTTCCCAGAGAAGACACCATCCTCGCCTCTAATGTTGGAAGCAAATTATATACTCGTATCTTTATCTGTTCCAGAGATCCTCATACAGAACCATACGCATCCACTTCATCGACAACCCAAGAGGCAGATAGCAGTAAATCGAGCCAGCCGAACTTGCAGAAGGCTCTGCCCAAGCTTAATTTGCCAGGAGGAGCTATGTTGTACCACTCTTCGGTTCTCGCAGGATTGGACGGCATCAGCAATAATATAGGTCTTGGAAGTCTTGCTATGAGTTACCCTCATAGTCTTATATTGGGATTGGCTAATCAGGGCCAAGAAGGTGGTGAGTACTTGCTTTTTTGTAGTGATAAATCAGCAACCATTTTTAACATAGTTTAAATAGAACAATCGACATGCTCCATCTAGTCACCGCAAAGAGAAATTAGTAAGTGATCATATTTAATATGAATTTCAAATGTCCTAACGGTGTCTGCCGGGTGTATATTTCACATAGTGGAATATTCTACCTTTCTGCTTCTCCATTACCGATATTCTTCTTCTTCTGCATACGGGCGGTTTCCGTAACTCGGACGTCAAGGCACCTATTTTGCGTGCAAGGGTGGATAAGAGTTATTCCATCCAGCCCAGCTCCTCCAGGAAGTCCACCAGTTTCTTGACGTCGCTGAGACTTTACGGAGGCTACCTTCATTACCGATATTCGAAGCTTATGTTACTGAATGAACATCATGTGAAATACTTGCTTAATTTAGTTTGTATGAAAAATCACAGTCATCTGGTCCTGTAGACAAGCGGCATTAGCGCTAAACGAATGTAATAGCAAATGTATGAGAATGACATAATACATAGCGAAACTATTTATGTCAAACCCTAGCTTCCTATTCATTTTCTCCTGAATACTCATACTCTAACTCTCCTTTATAACATACTATTTAATCTTAATAGTCCTCCTTAACTTAAGGAACGCATTGAATTCCTTCGACTCTCCATTCTCACAATTTGTGCTCAGATGCATATCGTAGACTCCTGACACCTGCACACAATTCATCCTTTTATGATAACTCTTTTACAGTGCAGGCTGTTAAATTCTGGAATGCGTTGCCTCTTACTGTCAGAGAAGCCAGAATATTCATCAGCTACTTTTTGGAACTCACTTAGAAAATACTATCTGTCTTTAAATAAATATGTCTAATATAATAAACATTTGCTTATATATCTATAGTAATATACATACATACATAACTTCATGCCAGTTCCCTTGCGGGGTAGGCACGAACAACAGAGCGCCATTTAGGCTTATTCTTACACACCTCACTTGCTTCTTTGACATTCATAACTCTTGTCACGCACGCTCGTCTGTTCTTAAGGCTCCTGACATCACCTTCTGCTAGTACACGATCAACTTGATCATGGAAGGTGTGTCGTGGCCTTCCACGACTTCTGCATCCATCCGCTTTTGCATTGTATATCTGTTTAGTCATTCTTTCATCATGCATTCTTACCACATGGCCGAACCACCGGAGCATTCCTTTCCTTACCTTCACCCCGACACTCTCTTTCAGAGTAGTACTCTTCTATAGTAATATGTTAATATAAAAATGCTTGTCATATATAATGTAAATATATTTATTTAGATAATTTCGTATATATTAGTATTATATAAATATGTCTAGATTTGTGTATGTATGAAATTTATAAATTAGTAGATTTAAATTGTGCATTCCTATCTTATTTCTTCTGCTCCACCAGATTAGTTAAGAATTTCTTTTAAGCTAGGTTGCCTGGATAGCTTTTAGCGATAAGGCCGCCTATTATTTTGACAAGAAATATTGTAATTATTAATTTGTTTTTGTAATTATTTATTTTGGTGAGAAATAAATTGTTATCTAATCTAATCCAATTTTCTATTCTATTTGTTTGACGCTAATGCTACTTGTTTATAGGGCAAGGTCTCTTAACTATAAAGTATCTTGTTTTTTTGTGTCTTCGGGTTCCACCTGATTTACTTCGAGGCCTAGGTAGTCTTTGTTATAAATCATTTCCTATTTCACATTATTGTATATTATGTTTACGATTTTTACATTTCTGTTATACATTTTTCTATCTTTGTCCTATTCTGTGTCTTTGTTATGTTCTGTTACACGTTTTTCTGTCTTTGCCTGCGCATGCCTTTCGATTTTACCTTTTTATTCGAAAGTTCTTCAACATGTATTAACTCTTTTACAGCGACGTCGTCAGCTCAGCCCCAATTTATAACGATTCCGCTGTCGATGGCGATGGCAGGGAACGCTGGGCCCAGCACGACCAACGGCTGTCCAGTGTCGGCCTCTAGCGACGACAGCAGCGAACTCCAGGACCTGAGTACTGGAAGAAAGTGATCTGTGGGATATTTGTGAGTTCGAATTTATTTCGTGAGCCTTATATGGAAATTTGTTTTATTACTTCTCGTGGACTGATGTATTTTTATTGCATGCCCACTTGATGGAAAGCGGTTACCAGCGCCTATGGACATTTACAACACCAAAGGTGCTACAAATGCGCTGCTGCTCTTTAAAGGGAGACTGGATCTGGCCTCTGATCCTGGAACACAACTCAAGGTTGTTGTGGCGACATACTCTAGATCAGGGGTGGTAGTCATACAGTTAGGCAAATGCCCTACCACCTGGCAGTGGGTTGTTATGTCGCCTCTTACGATAAGCCGCCCGGCCGCAGGAGATTGTATTCTTTTTCCGTTCCTGCACGGATAGAAGATGATATCTTGATTGATTAACGATTTCCACTAAGTCAAAGATGACAATTGTGAGCTTGTTGAATTCTTTATCATACACGCACATCTTCAACAGACTTGTGCTGTTCAAATATTACATACATATACAATTTAAAATGACACAATGATGTGTTGAAAGGATGTTCTAGCGTTTATGAATGCTAGAACGTACCTTTAACACACGAAGTGTTAAAATCAATGACAATACAGTGAGTTCAAGACATAATATCAAGTATAGTTCATGTATTGCGTAGAAAACATAGTGTTACGACCTAGACGCCGAAAAAAACAAATTCACACCTGCATACCGTAAAAACACATTTTTATTACCTTTCGGCATTTAGACTTCTTTGTTTACTTTGTGTTTAAAAATTGTGATTAAAAAACAGCCCATTGTTGTATGGTAATATTTTATGGCAGTCATTAGCCGGGTGTGTCGGATTTAAAGTAAAAACTGATTCTAGGAAATTCGGTCCACGCGGCCGGGCAGACATATTGCATCTGTGTAGTATAAAGCAATGCCTCAATTGAGGAACGAGACAGTCGAGCGAGAACCACGAACGAAGCGAGACGTGTGTACATATCGGGAATATCTATTAGTGACGGACTTTGCGCGTTTTATGGAATTACGACCTTCTGCATTACATTTGGATTCGTTGTGTTTGGTTATATTTGTACCTGTGTTATACGTGTTTGTAAAGTTTTAATAAACTCCATTGTAATTCTAACGGCATTTTAATTCGAGTCCCGCAACTCATAACAATAGTTAAATTTCTTTTTTGTTCCAGAAAGATGTCCTGAAGGCTGCAAATCAGTTGTTTATCGATTAATCTTATGATTATATGTAATAAAATCTAACTTGTTATGAACCAAAGTTTTATATTTGGAATAACTTAATGATCTTAATCATTTAAATTATATAGTTAGAAAGTTAAAGTAAATAATGTCATTTAACTGTGTAATATTTTCAGATAAAATTTAAGACGCCTCAATGTATGTATGTACTGAAACTTACTTATTCACCCGTCATGTACATATGTGTGGTGGCCATCCCTAACTTAGAATTATTTTGAAGTTAGTTTCTCAAAAGCGAAACGTCATATAACAAACTGAAACACTACGTTTGAATTTTATCTGAAAGTTTAAACTTTATAATAGCTTTGAAAAAAAAAATTAGCTCATTTATCAAAGAATTTGCTTACTTGCCAATGTTATATTGTAATAAAGCGGTATAGGTAATTATTAAATCAAATATCAAACATTGAATAAAAAAACTTAATTTGTTTAAGTGAGTTATAAGTTATTCAATGCATAAAGGCGAGAGAGCTTTACTTGGGGTAAACACGTGCAGTACGTAATTGTCCTTCAGGTGAAGTTAGGTCCGTGAGTTTGTGCAGGGCTAGTCAAATGTTAACATTTTACGATGTGTTGTGCGAAAGAGATGACATACGAGTCAGGATATTAACTGAGTGAAAGCGCAACACTATACTTCTCAGCTCTGTTTATGAATCATATAACTGTGTACTACGCAATGACCTGTACGAACTTCAGGAACGTATTTAAGATTTGCTCGTACTATATCTGCGTGTGCTATAAGGCCCTTCATACACAAGGCTACGCAAATCTTCGATACTAATGTTGTAAACTATGGCGTGAATAGCTGGTTAGCGCGCGGTCCACATGTACGACATTGATTCGCAAGGCGCAAGTTGTTTATGCTGCCACCGTAGTTGTAGCGGCTACACGGCTCAAACCAATTTAATTTACAAAATGACTGACACGAGTGACGATAAAACTATAATTTTGGCTTACTATCTTTACAGAAAGCAAAGACATCATCGTAATAGGACACACTTGGTTCATTCATATATAGAAAGGAACATAAAGTGCAGACCGTTTGTTGCTGCAAAAGAATTACAACAAACAGATGCTAAACTCAGCATTGTACAGAATGTCCAAAGACAGTTATAGATTTTGAATGGATTTACTTGTTCCTTATAAACACTAGAAACACACACACGCTCTCTCGTGTGTGAGCGCAGGGGAAACGGTTCTAATTATATTATTATACTTTCAACTAGTAATTATAAAAACAAGCGTATTTTTCAACCTCCGAAACAAATTGTATATTCAATAATTGCTCCGCCATGTTGAAAATCGCAACGACGTTTGGAGCGATGATCTCGGCCAGCAGGTAGCGCGCGACTGGTGAACAAAATGTCGGCGACGCGTGACTGGGTGCGAGCCTCTATGAATTTGTATTACGGTAGTCGCTGGGAGACTAAAATCGTCGGGTATCGAAGATTTGCGTAGTCTTGTGTACGAAGGGCCTTAGACTAAAATTGAAATACAAGTAATGGCCGGTTAGTATATCTTTCTATTCATGCACTTGCCTTACTATCAGTTGGGTTTTGACGTTACTTGTATGGAGCTTATGTCAAATTTTATCCGATAGTAAGACAAATGAACGATCGGTAAGATATAAGAACCGGCCATAGACGACAGGCTGACAACTGATCATATTTTTTTTTTGTCTTGAGGCGAGGGAAAATGCTTAACCGATTTACGCACAAACTGGGTCGTTGCTAGGGGAACGACACGCGTCGGTCGGGGGCGATAACACTGCAGCAATAATATGCTCTTGGCGGTGCTCCGTCCGCGATCGACGTCACAGAATAGTGTGGAAGACTCCGAGCGTTGCTGCACGAGCGAGCAACCCCAATACCCACTAAAAACCCCCTCCTCCCTGTCGACCCTGCGCTTTTGTTTGTGTTGGAAAGGCTGAGATTTAGAACATAGTTACGCCCAGTCGACAACTGATCATATACATTGTACACGCTCAACCACGAGTAAGTCTCGCGCGCCTTCGTGAATTACAAGAACCATAATAAATAATTTGTTTGTATCGAAAGTAACAAGTATTTTTGTACCAAACAATTAATTCTATTAATTATCCTAGATTTTACTTTATTTATTATTCACATCTAGATCTGAATCACTGTTTATGTATCGACGAGGAAAGGAATATGGCTAGTTAAAACATATGAATATTGTTAAAGCGGTTATTACACAATGCTGACATAGGGACCCTTGCTCCAAACCGCGCTGGTGTAATAACAAAAAGAGCGTCAGAATGCTTAACTAGGCTACGCTGACCGGGCGTCCCTAATTCAGGAAAATGTAATAATAATTCATATTAATATTAATGAATAACGTGATTATTATTTTTTGTGGCACAGGTTAATTTTGTTTCAGAGAAAGCAACAAGATTTGTTTTTTTCTTTTTACAGAAAATCGTTTTTTTTTAATTATTTCGTTCTAATCATGTCGACATTTGTTGTAATGAAAATTTCAGAAATACCACTTATACTGTTTCCAAGGGTTTATTTTACTTTTGACGTTTGCACGTCTATCAAGTTACATATTTCCTGAAAGTAAAGCCCACGTGAAACAAATGATATAATTGTCGTACTTTATTGTTGTGGAGGACGTAATAGTGATGTTCTGTGAGTCATATAACGCACATACTGTTAAACCATCGACACTATACGTACGTCTTTCCTGTGCTAAGACTAGCCTGTTTGCGTTTCTGTTCTTTTAATTTTTTTACAGGAACCATGATATTCCCACGTCGATTAATAAAGAGCCAAAATAGTTAAAAATAATGTCTTCTGTTTCGAATATTTCAAAATATGCTTAATATATGGATCACCTCAATAATTCTTCTACTCATTTTCTTCTTTCAAATAAGGTTGACTCAAAGGCATTTAAACGTCCTTGGTTTAACGTCTTAAATATTAATTACACTCAACGCCAACCACACACTCGAAAGCAACCATTCACTCAATACCAACCATTCACTCAATAGCAACCACTCACTCAATACCAACCACTTACTCAATACGAACCACCCACTCAATACCAACCATTCACTCAATAGCAACCACTCACTCAATACCAACCACTTACTCAATACGAACCACCCACTCAAGTTTTTTCATCTTTGTGTATTTAAACCAATTTCGTTTGCAAATTTGGGGCTTGCTCTCAATTTTATCAAAAATAAAACAATGAATTTTGCAGTTTTTTTTTCATTATACGATAATGGAAGACCTTATTTTATAAGCTACATGAATTCGACTGTAATTCGTTCTTTTACAAATATTATCATATAAACAATCACATATCCCTTTATTCCTAGTTTTAATTATTATCTAAACAGTCCTAGTAGTTACTGAACTTTCTACTAAATTACCATGAGACACATTAAAAAAGAAATAAATTACTATGAAAACATATTGTAGTAGATATATAAATTTTAATTCAAATATATGACATGACACAATTCACTTTGCAATCGTTCAAATCAAATCTTAAGTTTTACATTATTTTAATAATAATTAAACAATAAGACCTAGAAGCCCGAGGATTCTGCTCATCGTACTGCTTTCACTGTATTTCCATTAGAATTTTGAGTATATTTAAAATTTATATAAGTGTCTCGATGGGTTTTTACATTTAATAAGGTAGTTATACTATAGTAATTTATCTTTTCGCTCAAGATAATTTAGTAAGAAAGAATTTATACAACGGGTATACTACAATATCTCAGGCTTAAATGAGAACGTAAGTTCGTTGCTATTTCATGCCTTACTATTCAAGCGATCATCGTGAAATATTTCATATATTTTGTCAGGGGTATAGAAAAGGACACCATGTATTTTTCCAAAATTACTGTTTTTTTGGAGGGAAATAATACTTTTAGAGTGTCATTATACAGACATAATTAAATGATTGACTACATCTTAATATTACAAGCTGCATAAACTAGTGGCTTATAAATAAAAAATATCACATAATATAAATTTTTCTTTGTTTAAGGGAATTTTCAAGTAATTCCGGCGACGAAATTGGCGATTTTATGAGTTTTTGTCACTATATTCTTGGAACCTGGTAACCCTGCGTGGTCTAGTTATCTTGGACGCATTATAGTTGGTTGTGGTGTACCCGTTTTGATATCTTAAGAAGCATTTAATTATTTTTTGGTTTTTATTTTCAGTATTTTATATTTTTAAAATAATCAAACCACGGGCCATATTTCGAAATTGAAACATTTATTTCAAAATGAATATTAATAACTAATACAAGATGTTTTTAGAGTTTCGTAGAGACAATAATTCACTGTTTTCATTATTCAAGCTACGGAACCATAAAAATCATGTCATCGAAAATATCCCATATCACAAAAACTACTCAACCGATTTTGTCCAAAGCAACTTTCTTTGATAGTATACTAAAATATTATAATATTTTCTTAAGTTTTCGCGACTTGTATACATAATAAAACTACGTTTTAACGGTTCTAAGCGCGGTAATTTTATTTGATTTTGGTTTTTCCGACATTTCGGCCACTTTTCACGTGATCACGGAAGACAAAGATGTCAAGTGTCAACGAGTATTGTTAAACGAAACGTCGGAAAAACCAAAATCAAATAAAATTACCGCGTTTTTAAAACCGTTAAAACGTAGTTTTATTATATTTCTTTGATAGTGTTTTGTATAACATTATTTTTTCAGAGTTTTCCACTTCGTAATTCAAAAATTAGAGGACATCTTTCACTACTTTATATTCTGCTTGGTATACTATGCTCACTTAATATATCTCCATCTGTAATAGAGTGGTTTCGAAGTTACCTGTTAGGGCGCCGGCAACGTATTCGCATTGAGGATATATATATATATATATATATATATACTTTAAATATCAAATATTTGGCCACTTACGATTGTGATTTTCACAAGATGACTTTTGTTTTCTATAATATCATGGAGATAAATGAATTAAATGCTTCACGATACTAGCCCGTGGTCTTACATATCTACAATCAACAATGTAACTTAGGGTTTTTCTTACTTATAATAATAAATGTTCCTTTTCGTTTTAATTTTTATAATAAAACTTTTTGAAAATTGGAATACTAGTTTTAATTTTATCCTGTTTTCTCCATCGTAACCAAGAATTTAGATCTTTTACATGCGGTTCCACTCTTGTAAACCGTTATGTCCTGTTTAATTAAAATTAAATTAGCTATATTTTTTTTATTGCAGGAGTTCAGCAGACAGGCAGACGGCCCACTTGATGGAAACTGCTTACCATCGCCTATGGACATTTGCAACAGGAAAGTTGCTACAAATGCGCTGCTGCTCTCTTAAGGGAAACTGGAACCTGGTCACTAATGCCGGAACACAACTCAAGGTTGTTATGGCGACATACTTTAGACCAGTGGTGGTAGACATGCAGTCGGGCAAATGCCCTACCACCTGGCTGTGGGTTGTTAAGTCACCTCTTACGACAGGCCGCCCGGCCGCAGGAAATTGTATTCTTTCTCCGTTCCTGCACGGATAGTAATAGGGTATGGTAAGGCTATAAAGAACATAAAATCAATTACGGTTCTACATACCTAAACCAGTATCACCAAGTTCAAATTAAGCAAAATAATATATCCATAAACCATAGATACGTAATACATCATCATCATCATCATATTTAAGAGTATCATCTGTAATAAGTCGCACAAAAGTAGTATATTAAATATATCTGTAAGTCTAGCATTATATAATAAGAGATAGAAATAAACTGTAACTAGCCGGGACAATCTCGTTCGCCTCGGCCCACCAGAGGATTATCCGTGCAGGAACGGAGAAAGAATACAATTTCCTGCGGCCCGGCGGCCTGTCGTAAGAGGCGACTAAACAACCCACAGCCAGGTGGTAGAGTATTTGCTCGACTGGATGGCGACCACCCCTGGTCTAGAGTATGCCGCCATAACAACCTTGTGTTGTGTTCCGGCATTAGTGACCAGGTTCCAGTCACCTTTAAGAGAGCAGCAGCGCATTTGTAGCACCTTTGTTGTTGCAAATGTCCATAGGCAATGGTAACCGCTTTCCATCTAGTGGGCCGTCTGCCTGTCTGCTGAACTCCTGCAATAAAAAATAAAAAAACCAGAAAAAAAATATTTAAGAGTCAATCCTCTCTATTCTTGGCCAGATGTTTCACTTTTTTATAAGACACGACAAGGTGTGTCGTGTCTTATAAAAATAAATCCTTTCCCTTATTTGATCGATAAACCTCCTCCTAGTTTCTCCCTTCCCTCTTGTACCTTACACTATGCCTTCTATTATCTTACAAAGAAGGGCGTCATATCGTAGTAACCGTCCAAACATTCGTCCTCTTCTTTCCTCAAGGATTTTTAGAATTGCACTCCTTTATTTTACTACAGTCAATACTCTTCTTCATTCATGTAACACAGTATACAGAAGTTTAAAATTGGAATTTATAGATGAAATTGCCCTTACCTCTGCTATACTATTCGCCAGGGAATTATTAAAAAAACATCACCGATGTGCAAATGTTTAGTTTTTCGGAATTCTCACTTTTGCGAGATGAAATTATTCACTTTGTTCCGATAGTCTAAAATCTATAACATTTATGAAAATCAATCTGTATACGGTCCTGAAGAATAAAATAACACGTACATAATTCGTGGAAGGCCACGACACACCTTCCATGATCAAATTGATCGTGTACTAGCGGAGGGTGATATCAGGAGCCTTAAGAACAGACGAGTGTGCATGACAAGAGTTATGAATGTCAAAGAAGCAAGTGAGGTGTGTAAGAATGGACCTAAATGGCGCTCTGTTGTTCGTGCCTACCCCGCAAGGAACTGGCGTGAAGTTATGTATGTATGTATGTATAAATATACATAAGGGTGAATATAACATACGACCAAGTCCTTTCTAGCTCATTCTCGGCGTCTGACCGTGATTCGCCGGAATCAGGTTTTCTTTAAAAATATTACAACTTTATAAGGAACTTTTCTTTTTGTTGCTTTGTTGATAAAAATAATTAGCGATAATCAGTTAATTGTAGGCGAATATGAATGATCTAGTACTAGTTTGAAAAAACTTAGTTGCGATTCGAGTCGACAATCGCCCGCCAACAAGGACAATTGCCCTTCTGAGAAAAATGGTTGTGAGAAACATAGACAAACGGACAAGATGGCGTTTTGGGGTTCCGTTTTTGCAAAAATGACTGCCGAATCCTAAAGAGAATAACCATTTATAAGTTGTAAGATCGTATGTATGTACTTTATAACATACGACCATATTGTGCTCTCAGGCGACTTTTTGCTTATAAAAAATTAAACACATTCATCAACACAATAACAACATTAACAAAATGATCGAATAGCAAACCCAACAGCAAAAAATGTGTTTATAAAAGAAAACAAGGATTAAAACAAAAAATATAACTATTTTAATAGATCCATGACAATTCATGCCTTGCTACAAAATTCTATGGAGAGAAAATAATGTTATAACATTACATGTGTCTAGTTAAACTGGTTATGTTATTTGAAGCGATGTTGCCAGCTTGATTTCAAAAAATGTCACCAGATAGTACGTTCAAAACTTACTGGATTTTTATAATCTTGATAAAACAGTTCGGACCGATTTATCGTATTCAAAAAGAATAGCGAAAGCTTTTGTTTATTCTATGATTTTTTGTTGAATTAAATATTTACTATATCATTAAAGATATTAATACAATCTACATTACATTTAATGGTACTTGCCAGGTATTTGCCCGACTGGTGGCTACCACCCCTGGTCTAAAGTATGTCGCCATAACAACCTTGAGTTGTGTTCCGGCATTAGTGACCAGGTTCCAGTCTCCCTTAAGAGAGCAGCAGCGCATTTGTAGCAACTTTGGTGTTGCAAATGTCCATAGGCGATGGTAACCGCTTTCCATCAAGTGGGCCGTCTGCCTGTCTGCTGATTTCCTGCAATAAAAAAAAGGTACGGAATCTATTTATAATTTTGTACAGAACTTTAAAAAATCAAATAACTTGTCATTAGACCACAGTGTAAATGTTTGCAAGAGTACTACTAACAATAAATTACGTTTTTATAGACGCTACTATAATAAACTATTGCTATATTTAGTTTCGTTCCTCTATGCCATATGCATGCAAGCTGCGAAATGAATTACATTTTGTAGTACAGTGTGAGATCTTCAAAAATTTCATAAACAGATACTTAAAGCCTCCAAAATTAAGCAACGTATCGACTCCCGTAGCACTTATAATTAGATGAGCTGTCCACCGTTTTCCCACAGACAAATATAATAAAAAAATCTTTCACAAAACAACTTGTGTTAAAAAAATGCTAAATATAATAAAATTACCTTTTTTAACATACTGACAACGTGTGACACATTTATTGATAATATTTTCTTAAGTTTTCGCGACTTGTATACATAATAAAACTACGTTTTAACGGTTTTAAGCGCGGTAATTTTATTTGATTTTGGTTTTTCCGACGTTTCGGCCACTTTTCAGTGGCCACTGAAAAGTGGCCGAAACGTCGGAAAAACCAAAATCAAATAAAATTACCGCGCTTAAAACCGTTAAAACGTAGTTTTATTACATTTATTGATATTTAAATTTCGCTAGATTTAGTAACAAAGTCGCGAAATTGGCAACACCGATTCAAAGTATTGACCATGGTTAATGCTTGTTTATTAATAACTTAAAACGAAAGCCTATTGGTCAACTGTCGACCAATCAGAACGTTTGATTAATAATGAATTTGCAATACGAATAGTACACAAACCGACGAGTTGAAGCAAAAAATGTACCTACAAGTATTTTAAGTAGGTACGTAATATGTATTTCTAAATGGACGATGTATTTCTGATAAACAAACATTGTGGGAAACATTTTTTAATTTAAATAGTTCACTATACAAACAATGTTTGCATATAAATAACAATAATTAAAGCGATGTAGTTAATTAGTGAATTTCCTTCCATAATAAATAATTTAGTTATACGCAGTACTTAATATTTTCTAAGCTTTGAATTCATTCATACTTATAAAGTGAAAGTCATTACTGCCAATTACCGTCATGGTATTTACATACACGTTGTTTGGGATATAGTACAGTCCATAAGGTGGGTACCTTTCATCCAGAAAAAGTACTATCCCCGAGGGATATAAAAACTTTTAGATGGGTTACATGCCGACAAAAAGTGAATGCACATCTGCAATAAACATGGTTTATTACCTTTCCCGCATTGGTACTTCTTTTGTTTACTTTGGGTTTAAAATTTGTAATAAGAAAAACATTCTATTGTTATTGTACTTGTTTTATGGCAGTCATTAGGCAGGTGTGTCGAACTAATTCTTAGAAATTATTGTTTTGCGTCGAGGCATATTGTATTTGTACAGAATAAAAGGAATGCCCGAACGGAGGGGTGAGGCAGTCAAGCGAGGATTACGATACGAGTAAGACGTACATTCGATGAGCGATATAGTGACGGACGTTGCGCGTGTTATTGAATCGTGCAGTTTGTACTAGCAGTGTCTAGTTATATTTGTACCTATGTTATACGTGTTTGTATAGTTATAATAAATCCTATAGTAATTCCAACGGCATTTTGATTCGTTTTGATATGATATTATGATGAATCGACTTTAGTGACATTTGGAGCGTGCGATGGAGCCAGCCATCAACGCAAGAGGATAATAATCTACTAAAGTGTGTTTCAAATGGAACAGTATGGGATAAATTACGTAAATAGAATAAATAATTACAAAAACAATGGTCCGTTTACAATATTTCCTAGGCAATACAATAGGCGGCCTTATAGCTCAATGCGATTTCTTCCAGGCAACCTAAATCAAAGAAATTTGAATCAGCCGATGTAAGCGGTGCAGGAAAAAGGCATTAGATATATAAATACTCAAACTAATTTAAGAAATAAATATACAAATACATACATATATACATAGTCATATATACAATAATATATTTCAAAATACATAAGTTATTATTTATTTATTTTATTTTATTTGGGGGGTTAACAGCTGTGGTCTTACAAACTAAAGTTTTACAAACTAGCGTTACAGAGATAGCTAAAGAACAGCTAATTATAAACCTCCACAGATGACAGGGAAATAAAAATAAAGTATAAAATACAATAATTTTAGAAAAAAAAAGAACAATAATAAGAAGATTTTGTGACGGGAAAACTAGTTATTATTAAAATAGGCTTTGATTAAATTCGCATTTACAGATGCTAGACTATCCACAAACAATTATAATAAATGTATTAGGATGATTATATTGTGTTAATCAGTCATAAGTATTTGTGGGCAAATAGTGTTTTCTGAGTAAATTTCTAAATCCTAACCAACATTACCTTACTTTACCTAACTTACCAACCCTATTACTGTCAAGTAGGAGGCAGCATATTCCAAAGTTTGGCAGCCTACACTGTAAAAGAATTATCGTAATATTATTACATATTTTAAATTTATATACGGTATTGTTATATTAATTATTTACTGCAAGCCTACATCATACACTCGTATACGCGGTAATGTACTCACATTACCGTGCCTCGGTTTGACCATAGCTCAAATCATAGATCAGACAAATCCGCAGTACTTCTGTCACCGCGCCCCAAAGTAATTCTCTCGCGACAGCAAGCAAGCACAGCGGACAGGGTGACGGCCCAACTGTGATGGAAAGTGGTTACCATTGCCTATGGACATTAGGACGGACAACTCAAGGTTGTTACGGTGGCATACTTTAAACCAGGGGTAGTAGCCATCCAGACGGGCAAATACCCCACCGCCTGACTTTTTTTTTATTTAATTTTTATTGCAGGAGATCAACAGACAGGCAGACGGCCCACTTGATGGAAAGCGGTTACCATCGCCTATAGACATTTGAAACACCAAAGGTGCAAACGCGCTGCTGCTCTCTTAAGGGTAACTGGAACCTGGTCACTAATGCCGGAACACAACTCAAGGTTGTTATGACGACATACTTTAGACCAGGGGTGATAGCCATCCAGTCGGACAAATGCCCTACCACCTGGCTGTGGGTTGTTTTGTCGCCTATTACGACAGGCCGCCTGGTCGAAGGAATTAGTGTTGTGTTCCGGTCCTGCACAGAGTAAACTGGGCTCATCATTGGCTGCAAACAGATTTTTTTAAATCTTTTTTATGTAAAACTCTTTACGTTTTAAGTGTTGTATTGATAACAGTAATTAGCGCTAATCAGTCCATTGCAGTGAAACATGAATGATCTATCTCAATTAAAAAAAATCTGGTTATGATGAGCATTAGAAAATAGCCCGTGGACAAGGAAAATTGCCCCCTACCGAGACGTGGAGAACTTCACTGCTCTGTGTCTCAAACAGATTAGAGAGTTAGCGAAGCAACACCACGTGATAAACTATAGTAATTGTAGATATATAATTTATTTATTTATTTGGGAAACATACAATAATTATAATTCTTACAATATAAAACACATATTTTTTTTTATTTTTTTTTTTATTGCAGGAGATCAGTTGACAGGCAGACGGCCCACTTGATGGAAAGCGGTTACCATCGCCTATGGACATTTGCAACACCAGTTGCTGCAAATGCGCTGCTGCTCTCTTAAGGTGTAGCGGGTAAAATAGTAAAAGACTATATTTACTGCATACATATATTACATTTTTTTTTTAAATTAAGAAAAAGAAAGAGCGGCGTGAGTCTTATTGCCTTGGCAGACGTTTTGTTTTTTTTTATGTGGCGGTACCGCCCTGAAGTGTCTGCTGGTCCAGGAGTGGTGCCGACGGTACTGCGTTTGGTGTGCCGGACAGCCGGGGACGACCTCACAGGCGCACTGGTGAACGAGTCGCCTGGGTCTCCAAGGAGAAGAAAAAGAACCTGGAATATACGTCCAGCGTGTTAATGATACGCCCAAAGCTCTTCCAAACGTCGGCCACCTCGGCAAGACAACAAAACAGGGCGAAAGACCATAGCTGGTGAGGTGGCCAAGCGGAAGGCAGACGGAGTAAAAGAAAATTTAAAAGAAATAAAATGAATTTGAAATTAATACAATGAGATTAAAGCTCCAACAGTATGAACATGAATAAAAGCAAGATGAATTAAATTATTAAAATGTAAGGAAATGAAATAAAAGTGGGCATACCCACATGCACAATTTAGTGAGGTGATGTTTAAAAACTATAATAAGCAAGCTTATAATATTGGCTTCAACACTTACCCAAAACGTGGGTTATATGCACTAAATATATTATAATTTACTTTAAACAGGTACTATAATATGATAGTACTAAATAATTTTAATAATGTTAAATTTTATCGTTTTATCGTGGTGGTGGTTTGAAAATTTACACCCGAATGAGCCAGCATCGATGTGACGATGTGCCGTCCAAACGCGCGGCCTGCGACCCGCCGCGACCGGTTTCTCAGACCACGCTATGTTAGCGAAACACTCGGCGATGCTCGCGTTTAATATTTTATTGATATTTATTTTTAAAAAAATAATATTTTATCTTTTAAAATATGTATTACGTTACATATCCCCCTCGCTTACTAGGAATTTTATTCCTCAGAATAAAATTCTTTTTATCTATGATACAATACCTACTCATTCATTATCTTTTCTAATTTTCTTCCTCTAACACTTCCTTTCACTGGCCTTCTATACATTCATTCATCTTACTTTCTCTATCATACACTAAGTTCACTCACCTCACGTGCAATTAACGACGTTAGTAAATAATAAGTAATTAAAAATACTAACGCATCCTTTCATGAATTAAAGTTCTGATTAATACGTAATCAGCAACTCGTATCAAGTATCAAAAATTTAGCTTTCGCAATAAGGGATGAAGAAAATGCAAGTTAAATGTTAAACAAAAGTTTTAAAAGAATCCATAAATGTGCATGTGTGTGTGTAGTTATGTATATAAATAGTTAAATTGTAAATATGTTAAAAGGTGTTTAGTTATATATGTGTTTTAGTTAGATTATTAGGTTAATAAATTATGTATTTGATCCAATTAATTTCAAATCTTTGATGTGCCATGTTCCAATATCGCGACCAAACATATCTTCTAATACGTAAACTAAAGGTGATTTTTTAGTAATAATACGACATTTAATAAATTTAGGTGCTAGTTTCTTACTGAATCGCTTGTCTTTGTCGCTTAAAAAGTAAGTTTTCTTCATAACTACATCACCAACATTAAATTCAGCAGGTTTTCTGCGCAAATTATAGTGCGATGTGTTTTTGATGTGTGCCTGCCATAATTTAAGCTGAACTTTGTCAAATAAGGAGGACAAACATCCTAAATTTTCAGCGTAGACCTCACGAGGTAAAAATAATAAGTTTTCCCCTATATCATTATCTGTGTAAAACGAACCACAAGATACTAGTTCTCTGCCAAAAACTAAAAATGAAGGTGTAAAGCCAGTGGCTTCGTTAACTGCATTATTTATTGCAAATTGTATTTTTGGAATAAATATGTCCCATGACCTATGATCATCATCTACAAATGTTGAAATGCAAGTTATAATAGTACGATTATACCTTTCCACTGTATTTACTTGTGGTGTGTACTTTGGTGAGAAATAAACATTTGGAATTTTATATTTTTTGAAGAAAATGTCTGTAGTTTTACTGATGAATTGACTACCATTATCCAAAAATATGGTTTGTGGAATACCATGAACCATGAATACAAAATCTTCAATTAACTTAATTATTATATCAGAAGTAGCACGTTTTATAGGAAATATAAAACAAAATTTAGAAAAACAACATGTGACTACTAAAATAAAGCTATTTTGTTTCTTAGTGACGGGTAAGGGACCCATAATGTCTATAGAAATTACTTGAAAAGGACGGGAACAATGTTTCGGTCTACCTAATTCACCTAAGGTTTGGTGGTTTTGAGATTTATATTCCAAACATTTGGAACATGTGCTAACAAATTTAACAATATCTTGAAACATGCCAGGCCAAAAGAAACGTAGCGTTAAACGACGATACGTTTTATGTATACCTAAGTGACCGGCAGTAGGTTCACTATGATTTTCATGAATAATGTCATGACGTAACTCAGTAGGCACAACCTCCTTCCAGTCAAAGTCAGATGTAAGGTTTTGTTTATTTTTACAATATCTGTATAAAATGTTATCTTTAATTATAAAATTTGGAAAAGATTGAGGATCTGTTAAACAACCATTATAAATATTTTTATACCATTTGTCCGTAGTTGTTAAATGTATGTCTGAAGGACTAATAGCGCTAACGGGAACCGCTCGAGAAAGCGCATCTGGGATGACATTGTCAGCACCACGACGATGCTTCAAATCAAATTTAAATTCGGACAAACGAACTCCCCAACGGGCTAACCTACCTGTAGCATTTGTAAGAGAAAGAAACCATTTTAAAGCACTGTGGTCTGTATAGACAGTGAATGGTTTACCATTCTCGAGATAACATCTCCAGTGCTCTAAAGCAATTAAAACGGCCAATGTTTCCCGCTCAGTAATACTGAAGTTTTTCTCTGCCGCTGTTAAGGATTTGCTCATATAAGCAATTGGATGCTCTTTGCCGTCAACAGTTTGAGTAAGCATAGCACCGACTCCATAATTGCTTGCATCTGTATGGACCTCAAACGGTTTTGAATAATCAGGGCAAGACAGAACAGGGGCAGAAACTAAGCACTCCTTAAGTTTTTGAAAAGCAGAGTCAGCTTCTGATGTCCACTGAAATGGTGGCGCACTTTTTTTACTGGAAGTCAACTTATTAAGGGGACCTGCGATTGTACTAAAGTTAGGCACAAAACGACGATACCATGTTGCTGTGCCAAGAAAGCGTTTCACGTCCTTACGACAAGAAGGTGTTGGATAATTTAGGATAGCTTTAATCTTCTCTGGGTCAGTACGTAGACCTTCACTATCTATAACATAACCCAGGTACTTAAGTTGACTCCTGAAAAACTGACACTTGTCAAGGTTCACTGTCAAATTAGCATGTTTCAGCTTTTCAAGAACACGAAGTAAAAGTGACACATGGCTAGAAAAATCTTTACTAATAATTATCACATCGTCTAAATATGCAAACACTTGCAAATCAAACTCACGAAACAAAAGATCAACGAGTCGTTGTTGAGTCGCGGGAGCATTGGTAAGACCAAAAGCGGTTCTTTTAAATCGTAAAGTTCCACGACCAGGAATATAAAATGCGGTCTTATCGCGGTCTTCAGGTGCTATTTCAATTTGCCAAAATGCCTTTGAAAGGTCTAAACTAGACAGAAAACGAGCATCGCGAAGGTTGTCTAATATTTCCGAAACGTAAGGTAAATTATACGCATCGCGTTTTGTGACTGAATTTAATTTACGACTATCCAGACAAAACCTAAGTTGACCATCTTTTTTCGGCACAAGTAATACAGGCGAAGACCACGCACTTTCGCATGGCTCAATAACGTCAAGAGCTAACATTTCATCAACTTGTTCAGTTAAAATTCGTTGCTTTTCTGGTGACATGCGATAGTAACGTTGACGAATTGGCTGAGCATCACCTGTGTCAATGCGATGGGTAATAAGAGATGTTTTACCTAAGCCATTGAGTGAAAACGAAATATTCTTAAACTGATCAATTACGTTGTCAGCTAAACATTTTTCAGACTCGCTTAGCGTATCATAACCATGAATGACGGGTTCTTTAATTTTATCATTTAAATCATCATTTTCAACTGTAGTATTAATGGCATATAAATACTTAGGGCATATATTAAAAAGGCGCCAAAAATCTACACCAAGTATAAGATCAGCATTGACAGTAGGTATAACATAAGCTTTAACTAAATGAAATTGATCTTCAAAAACTACTGGTAAGTTTATATAACCAATACTTTGAAGCAAATGACCACTAGCAGCAGATACAGATAAAGGCTGGTCATTAATTAATGTAAATCCTAACCTAATTAATTGTATATGAGCATTATTTCCAATGATGCTAACAGCAGAGCCAGAATCTAGTAAACCACACATATAAATATTATTTATTTTAACTTTAGCATAGGGTCTAACATCGCCTATTGGAGAATGTTGAAGGATTGTATCTATTCTGTAACTTTTGAAATACAAACTAATAGTTTGCAGCCAAGACTGCCAATCTTTTAAATCAAATTTGTTCTTAGACTTAGTGACACAATCCTTACTTACTAGTTTTTTGAAGTAGAAGGGCCGTTATTACAGTCTGGACAATCCGGTAATTTAACGTTAGGACGACCACATTTAAAACAGTAGACCTTGCTTTTATCAGCAGTGCATTGCCGAAGATTGTGAGTGTTTATACGACACCGAGGACAATAACGGGGCTTATGTTCAGATAATTCCATTGCATGTAAATAATTTATGTTCTTATTATAATTGTTATTTTTATTGTAAGTATTAGGTTTGTTATATGAATTGTTACTGGTGTTAGTATTATATTTATTGTAATTAAAATTTTGTTGAGTTTTTTGTTCTAATTTTTGTTTTCCTTTATAGGCTAGTTCAGGTGCTAATGTGTCTGTTGTAATTTTAGGAGGTTCTTGAAAGTGAGTAACACGAGCTTGAACGTCCTCATAATTACGACAAATAGTTTTAAGTTCTGCAATAGATTTAATTATGGGTGAAGAAGCTAATATATTGGCATAAACCGGACGAATATTATGTAAGATAATTTCTAATTTGTCTTCTTCAGACATAATTTTTGAAAGACGAGAAAATAGTTGTAACATAATCGATGTGTAAATTGTAATATTTTCAGATTCCCCTTGTGTTCGTGACCTAATCTCAGAAAGTAGTTTATAATCGTAATCAGGACGATCAAAATCTTTTTTCAAAAGAATTAAAAGTTCATTCCAATTCGCAACTTGTTCACGTATACTTCTAAACCAATGAAGAGCATCACCAACAAATATGTCAGTAGCATGTGACATAATGGAAGTGTCGGTAATATTTTTAGATGTACAAAATTCAGTAACACGTTGTATAAATGCTCGTACACAAGACTTTCCATCATATTTAATTTTATTTATTTCACCCGAAATACCTCGGTCACAATTAACAGTAATATTTAAAGGAATATTTGTATCAAGTGTCTCACTTTTAGATGGTACAGACAAAAAGTCTGTGTTTGTATCTTGAAGTGACTCTAAGTTAGAAGAAAGTTCTTTAAAAAGAGTAACATAGTCACTATATAAGGTTTTAGTTGATTCATCAGGAACAATTCGGTTCAAACGATGGTACACGTGATTAAGTAAATTTTGAATACGAAGAAATACATTTTTATTGACATTTGCTTCAAGCAAGCTTTGTACTTTGTCAAGCGTTTCTTTGATTCCTTCAAGATCCTCCGATATTTCAAAAGTACTGTCTAAAATATCCTCGGATGGAAATAGCGGTCCGAGTTTAGTAATTTGTCTTCGTAACTCGTGAACAGTAGAACCTGGTGTCGACCCTCGAATGGCCACTTCATATTCTAATTCAGGTTTATGCAAAGACAAAAATTTGACAGGGTAAGACATATTTGATGTTAAAAAAATTGGGTAAATGTTGAAAGCCACTTAAAACTAAACTAAATCTCCGTCTGTTACAAAAGCAAGGGAAAAGAAATGACGTTTTCGGTTGATATAAGAAAATAGACACTAAAAAAAAGAAAGGCAAAATAAAAGTAAAATGAAGAAAATAAGCAGTGAAAAATAAATAGTAACTATTGTGTATCTCTAAATTATAATTAAATATTAAAGAAAAAACAAAGTGAAAAAGAAAAAAAAATCTAAATAAGTAAACTAAAATTATAAGTAATCTAAATGTTAACAAATAAATGGTTCAATAGAGTATACACCTTAGCTACTCGCAACCAAAATAAAGCAAAAAAACGTTTACAAAATAAAAAGAAAAGAAAAAAATAGCACACCAACACACAACTAAACCAAAAAAAAGCAAAACAATCAGCCAATAAACTACCACGTATTGGGCGCCAATGTAGCGGGTAAAATAGTAAAAGACTATATTTACTGCATACATATATTACATTTTTTTTTTAAATTAAGAAAAAGAAAGAGCGGCGTGAGTCTTATTGCCTTGGCAGACGTTTTGTTTTTTTTTATGTGGCGGTACCGCCCTGAAGTGTCTGCTGGTCCAGGAGTGGTGCCGACGGTACTGCGTTTGGTGTGCCGGACAGCCGGGGACGACCTCACAGGCGCACTGGTGAACGAGTCGCCTGGGTCTCCAAGGAGAAGAAAAAGAACCTGGAATATACGTCCAGCGTGTTAATGATACGCCCAAAGCTCTTCCAAACGTCGGCCACCTCGGCAAGACAACAAAACAGGGCGAAAGACCATAGCTGGTGAGGTGGCCAAGCGGAAGGCAGACGGAGTAAAAGAAAATTTAAAAGAAATAAAATGAATTTGAAATTAATACAATGAGATTAAAGCTCCAACAGTATGAACATGAATAAAAGCAAGATGAATTAAATTATTAAAATGTAAGGAAATGAAATAAAAGTGGGCATACCCACATGCACAATTTAGTGAGGTGATGTTTAAAAACTATAATAAGCAAGCTTATAATATTGGCTTCAACACTTACCCAAAACGTGGGTTATATGCACTAAATATATTATAATTTACTTTAAACAGGTACTATAATATGATAGTACTAAATAATTTTAATAATGTTAAATTTTATCGTTTTATCGTGGTGGTGGTTTGAAAATTTACACCCGAATGAGCCAGCATCGATGTGACGATGTGCCGTCCAAACGCGCGGCCTGCGACCCGCCGCGACCGGTTTCTCAGACCACGCTATGTTAGCGAAACACTCGGCGATGCTCGCGTTTAATATTTTATTGATATTTATTTTTAAAAAAATAATATTTTATCTTTTAAAATATGTATTACGTTACAAAGGGAAACTGGAACTTGGTCACTAATGCCGGAACGCAACTCAAGGTTGTTATGGCGACATACTTTAGACCAGGGGTGGTAGCCATCCAGTCGGGCGAATGCCCTACCACCTGGCTGTGGGTTGTTATGTCGCCTCTTACGACAGGCCGCCCGGCCGCAGGAAATTGTATTCTTTCTCCGTTCCTGCACGGATAGACACATAACTTAATACACATATCAAATAAGTTTCCACTAAAAAAATAATTCTTGTTACACATTTGGCTCATACAACTATAAGAAAATTATAATAAATTTGATGCAATATTGGACAATTAGATATAAAATAAAAAAAGGAATTAAATAATACAATACAACACAAAACAAAAACTACAATTTGTCTATTTATCTATATCACTCTTAAGTCATAATTATCATGTCATAAAAAAATCGTGATACATGTTAAAAATAAAAGTCATAATATTAAAAAAAAACAAAATAATAATATTAATGAAATCAAAGTCAAAATAATAAAAATAAAGTATACGAGTATATATGAAATTAGTAGAACGTTATTAATTTTATTTTACTTTTCTACTTTTTAATTTCAGTTTTATACTTAAATAAATAAATAAATAATATTCCTACTATTCTATACATTAATTGAGACATCACATTTTTAATACAAATAATGGGTATTTACATATTTCAATAACAACTTTCTAGGGTTCAGTAGTCAGTTTGATAAAAAGGGAACCTTTGTAAAATATTGGCAAGGTTCTAAAGTTGTAAAAATTGTTCCAGCCGCTCCCCCCCCCCCCTTCGTTTTGTCTCGTTTTGGTTTCGCCATTCGTTCGTTCATTTACGTTATTTATTTGTAATGCCGTCTCTACTCGTATACGTCGTCTCCTATAGGCTACTTCCCGTTAGAGACTCACAACAACCACGTTCACAACCGCGGTTTTTCCCGTTCCACTTATCTCCTGGCGTCACAATCTTAAACTCAAGTGGAACAGTTATTTAACCCATTTATTGACACGGGTCGTTGTGAGCGCTCCGTGAGCGAAAACGATGACGTCATTAGTGACGTTTTCGCCACTCCTTTAAAATAAGTAAAAACTGTTTTGGGGGTTTTTTTTTTCAAAAAGCTTATTTTTAGGTTTTGAATAAAATTTGGGGGGTTATTGATATGGTCATCTGGCGACACTGTATAAAAGACTTGTTGTAAAATCTTTTAGGATTTAACGCTCGGATGATGATGATGATGACTAGACTTTTTTTCATCCGTGCAGGAACGGAGAAAGAATATAAATTCCTGCGGCCTGGCGGCCTGTCGTAAGGGACGACTAAACAACCCAGAGCCAGGTGGTAGGGCATTTGACCGACTGGATGGCGACCACCCCTGGTCTATGGTATGCCGCCATAACAACCTTGTGTTGTGTTCCGGCCGGCATTAGTGACCAGGTTTCAGTCTCCTTTAAGAGAGCAGCAGCGCATTTGTAGCACCTTTGGTGTTGCAAATGTCCATAGGCGATGGTAACCGCTATCCATCAACTGGGCCGTCTGCCTGTTTGCTGAACTCCTGCAATAAAAATAAAATAAAAAAAAAAACTTTTTCACCTCTACGGAACTTGCACATTGTGCATGGACTGTCAAGCACTTATCCCATTTTTCATTTCAACTCTACACAGCAACTAAAAGGGTAATATATAAGAATAAAAAAAACAAATTCATTACTGTATTACAATTTGAATTTATATTTAACATACAATGAGTGCGTTCTTGTTGACGCGAAAAAATCGTTTAAGTCAGTACTAATTAGGTTCTTGTGGGAGTGAAAAGGGACTCCACGGCATTCTAAAACTTATATGACGGGGTCCAAATATGGTAGGTACCGGTAAACAGCTCTTTAGACTACGCGCAAACATGCGATAATTTTACACGCGTTCTTCACCGCGCTCAGAGTCGATAATGGCCCGTTATCCGTGTATAGTGATGATTATTTGCAAACGCTCCTACTATCTACACCAAATCCTTCGCCGTGCAGGCTGTCCGGCTGTCGAATTCATTGCCCGAAAATGCAAGACAGGCAAAGTAGTGACTTTGAAAAAATGGCGAGTGCCCCATTTTTAAAAAACTGGTTCGAAAGTATTATCTCACTTTATAATAAATATTTAATACCAAATTACATGTACGTTTATTTGTTAGTCTATTTGTATATTAATATTGTGTATATTAGTATATATAGTGCGATCCAAATAAGAATAGGAATGTCAATAACCTCTATCTGTCAAATGTCACTTGAAAAGTATGGTTTGCAAAAAACTTATTTTCATATCAATAATAAATAGCCTTACATCAAATTTAAATAAAATGGTTAAATTAGTAGTAAATTGTCTTAATATAATATTTAATTATTTAAAGTCACAATATGGTGCAAAGTCGATCCTATTCTCATTTGAATCGCATTATATATAATATTAATATATTATATATAATGCGTTATGGAGCGTTAGGTAAACTTCTAGGCGCTAAGAACCTCAGTCAGAAGGTCCAGCTCGCCATACACAACGCGGTGCTGGTACCTACGCTCACGTATGGAAGCGAGAGTTGGATATGGAAGAGAGAGCATGAAAGTAGATAAACGCGGTCGAGATGCGAGCACTGCGCAAAATCTGCGGAGTGACGCTCGCGGACGCGTTCGTAATACCGAAGTAAGAGAGAGAGTTGGTCTGAAAGAGAGTGTCGGGGTGAAGGTAAGGAAAGGAATGCTCCGGTGGTTCGGGCATGTGGAAAGAATGCATGATGAAATAATGACTAAACAGATATACAATGCAAAAGTGGATGGATGCAGAAGTCGTGGAAGGCCACGACACACCTTCCATGATCAAATTGATCGTGTACTAGCAGAAGGTGATGTCAGGAGCCTTAAGAACAGACGAGCGTGCATGACAAGAGCTATGAATGTCAAAGAAGCAAGTGAGGTGTGTAAAAATAAGCCTGAATGGCGCTCTGTTGTTCGTGCCTACCCCGCAAGGGAACTGGCGTGAAGTTTTGTATGTATGTATTAATACTATTATTAATATTGCAAAGCTATTGCTGTTGCTATACACATATTAATGATGTATATATTAGTATATATATAATACTAGCGGCCCAGCGCGGTTTCACTCGCGTTCTATCCCACTCCCGTGGTATATAGCGTCATGTTATATAGCCTATAATACTTCCTGTTAACGTAGCTTTCTAACAGTAAAAGAATTTTTAAAATCGGTTTAGTAGATCCAGAGATTACCCCCTACAAAGTCACAAACTCACAAACTTTATCTCTTTGTAATATTAGTATATGGGTAGATTAATATGTGTTATTGTTTATTCTCTATTGTTTTATTTATTTTAGATATATGTATTGTATGACATTTATATATCCTATGTATTTAATTTGCACACCACCGTCATACACTTGCGAATCTCCCGTTCATACAATCTATAGCCCGGGTTGTCTGGAAGAGATCGCTCCAAAGCGATAAGGCCGCCCATTGCTCCTACTTTTACTGCATAATGTGACTACTGTAAATTGTTTATCTATACTAATATTGTAAAGCTGAAGAGTTTGTTTGTTTAAACGCACTAATCTCAGGAACCGCTGGTCCGATTTGAAAAATTCTTTCAGTGTTGAATAGTACATTTATCGAGGAAGGCTATAGGCTATATTATATTTTCAAAAAATTAGGGATCCTTACTAAAAGTCCAATAATGTAACCCAAGGTGTAAAAAAATGACCCGAAAAAATCCTTACACGGCGTGCGCTGCGAAAAGTATTGATTATAGAACAAAACAATGTACTACCACTTTGCAGAACATATAATTGTCTACATAAAATATCGCGTAACCATATGTCTAACTATTGTAGTTATCTCACAATAAGTGTTTTCTTTTATTTTTTAAATAATTAAAATGTCGTCGCTTCAAAAACGATTTACTTTGTACCTTGGTATTAATCCTTATCAAAATAAATTACTCCATATTCAAGACGAATTCAATACCTTTCTAGAACTTTTTGAATTATTCAATTCGGACGTTTCATTCAAAAGATATCGCGATATTTAAAATATAAGTATTAGTGTTGTAGCCAAATATACTAATATTGTTTGATTGAACGCGCTAATCTCAGGAACTACTGGTCTGATTTGAAAAATTCTTTCAGTGTTGGATGGCCCATTTGTCGAGGAAGGCTATAGGGTATATATCATCACGCTAAGACCAATAGGAGCGGAGCACCATTGAAGAATGTTTCAAAATCGGAGGGTTTTGAAAGCAAATTCCACGCGGACGACGTCGCGAGCACAGCTACTTTTATGTATATGTGGTGAACAATAAAGTGGTTTCTATTCTATTCTATTATTTTCTAGTTTGTGTTTTTGGTACATTTAATTAGGGTTTCGTAGCAATTTTGCCAAAACCGGAAACCTTATGAAATTGTCGTGTCTATTTATGCATCTAGTCGTTTGTCTTTATATTTGTATGTCACAATCTAATGTTATTCGTGCCTACCCCGCAAGGGAACTGGCGTGAAGTTATGTATGTATGTATGTATGTATGTCACAATCTAAAATGAATGAATAAATGTTCATTATTGCATACATAAGTTACACATACATAATTATACAATAGGAGGTCTTATCGCCTCCGGCAATATCTTCCGGACCACTTTTACAATGATTAAAACTATATTTAACATATATTTTTTTTTAGTTTTTCCTTCTTTATAATCTATATTATATTACATTATCTGTGCAGGAACGGAGAAAGAATACAATTTCCTGCGGCCGGGCGGCCTGTCGTAAGAGGCGACAAAACAACCCACAGCCAGGTGGTAGGGCATTTGCCCGACTGGATGGCTACCACCCCTGGTTTAAAGTATGCCGCCATAACAACTTTGAGTTGTATTCCGGCATTAGTGACCAGGTTCCAGTCTCCCTTAAGAGAGCAGCAGCGCATTTGTAGCACCTTTGGTGTTGCAAATGTCCATAGGCGATGGTAACCGCTTTCCATCAAGTGGGCCGTCTGCCTGTCTGCTGAACTCCTGCAATAAAAAAAAATCTTATAAAGAAGGAAAAAAATAAAAATTAATTGTCAAAAAAAATCTAATATTGATACGCATGTGTTTATTGTTCTACCTACATATTTTGATTTTTTCTATGGCTTAGCAGCTAGGCCTTTAAGCCAGATCTTAGATTCAATGTAGTTTCTTCATTTTCTTAAACCTATGTATAGCACAGCTGAACTGTAGGTTACTAGCTAGTGCCATTCAACGGAGTTCTTGTGACAACTCAAAAGGCCACATTTGACTTTACAGTTCACATTTCTTACAAAACACATAATTACTACTCAAAAACTATCAATATCCTACAACTATTGTTCATTTTAGAGTAATTTTACACATTTTCAGAAAATAAAACTGCGCAGCAGTTTTGGCGGGAACCGAAAGGCATCTCCTTTCGGTTCCCGCCTAAAACTATACATATTTTGATGTTAGTGTGTTTATTTAGGGTTGCGCAAAAAACCGACTTTTTAATGAGTCTCGATTGAAAAAATGTTAGTTTTTGATGTTTTAAGAACTCCCTCCAAAAGGACAGCTCAAAAAAAATTAAGAGGTCGCTCCAATTTTTTTAAGATTTCAAAACTTGCCAAAAATGATTTATTTTTATTCAATTTTTTTCAAATTATGAGCGACCTTTTAAAATTCAAATTTTGAAGAGAAACTTTCAGAAACGTATTATTTTTTTGTCTATAAAATTATACCGTAACGAGAAAAAAAAATGAATAAATAAATAATTCAGTTTTTGGCGATTTTTGAAATCTAAAAAAATTTGGAGCGACCTCTTAAAAATTTTTTTTGAACTGTCCTTTGGAGGGAGTTCTTAAAACATCAAAAATTAACAATTTTTCACTGTGTGAACTGCTAGTGGTACTAGGAGTGTGTGAATATGGGGACTATGGCGTCTGCCCGTCGCAGCCGGTGACTCGTCACTCCCTGTATGGGCCCCTAAAAACACCATAGAAGACAAGGGCAACATGGGTGTGAATGGCTAAGGGACATCGAGAGGTGGACTGCAGCTTCACCGAAGCTACTTCTGACGTTATGCCATTTATCACTTCCACCCCTGGAGCTTGAGTCTTAGCTGTAACGATCTCCCTTATTATTATTAAATTACCCATATTACAAGCGTAACTTGCTTAGCTTGGCGATATACAATGTTCATGTTAGTCTGCCAATTAAAAAAAACAATCTGGATCGTGGTTTGAAATAAAGTTGTTATTATTAAATCAAAGCTAAAACATAATTTATAATCATTCTTAAACAATTAACCAAACCAAATAAGGCAATGAATAAAATACATTTAAATATATACATAAATAAAAATTTTCCTGATACCGACATCATTGTAAGAAAAACTGACATTAAGAATTCATTGTTGTGTACATGAGCATTTTGCCAATGAAGGAACTATGGGCACATTGTTTTAATAATGGCCGCCGTACTTGGGTGGACTCGCGTCATATTTGATTAGGGTGACCATGGCTTGCCGAGGGATAAAAGAAGTCCCCCGGCAGTGGATGTGGCTTGCGGGCCCTCGTCTGTCAGGGCACGCGGAGTTGGTTGAACTTCCGTATCCCCGTAGCCCTAAGCATAAGGCATAAGGCGCAAGATGGAACACCCAGGGGTTTTAGTGGGTATCCCTAACTGGGGAGTGGTAATAGCGTGGCGCCAGTTTTGACTGGGCATGCTAGTGCCACCTTCGATCTGGCGAATCCTACACACGGGTCGCGAATTATCCCCCCCAAGATTCTGCCCTTGTCGCGGCTTAGTCCTCAAACGGATTTCCCCTGGATAAAAAAAAGGGTGAACAGGGCTTATTATTAAATACATGAATGAATGCCAGCCCAATTAATGAAAATTTATTATCATTGTCTATAAATGTTTGCAACATCAGGGACGTTGCCAACGCGCTGACGGCCTTTAAGGGGACTGGAACCTGGTCACCGATGTCGAAACACAAAGCTACGTTATTGTTTTGGTATACCTTAAACTAGGGATTGTAGCAATCCAGATTGGCAAATCTAGTCTTACCACTAGATTCTACCACCTGGCAAGATAACATGAAAAGTACGGAAATGTCAGAAGTAGGTGCTGCTGCTATGAACAGTTACGATGTAATTTACAAATATCACAATCGTTTGTGATGACTGCAACATCTTGGACGCGAATCAGATCCTTTACTATATATGAGTAATTTTACAACTATATTTGAAATACAAGGATATTTTTAATTTGGAAAATAAAAGAGGTTCCACGGGTTATAAATCTGAGTTTAACACGAGTAAGTCCATATTAAAAGACTAATCCCCTTATTATATAACCTAGTCGTCTCGCCAGACGGTGTCCTGCATTGAAGAAAATTTAGATTAACTAAATTAAATATAGCCTATGTTACTCAGGGATAATGTAGCACTCTAATAGTGAAAGAATTTTTGAAATCGGTCCAGTAGTTTTTGAGTTTATTCGTTACAAACATACAAATCTTTCCTCTTTATAATATTAGTATAGATAATAGTTATACTACGAGGCTTATAGATTTCTTAGTAACAATGTGATTATGAATAACATTTTTATCATATTTTTAACGAGCTTATAAACCTCGTGTAACTATGTATATAAATATGGGAGAAATTATATTTATATATTTTTACTGCTGGAACACAACATACAGGCTGATAATCCAGCTGATGGAAAGTCGCTACCGTAGCCTATGGCCATTTGCCACACCAATGGTGCAACCAACGTAGCTCCAGACTTCGAAGGGAGACTGGCCACTGTTGCCGTAACACATCACAAGTTTCTTAAGGCAGCATAGACTAGACCAGGGATTACAGCCATCCAGACGAGCAAATGCTTTCTCTCTCTGTGAGTTGTTTTGTAGCCTCTTACGACATGTAGGCCAGCCGCAGGAATTATTATTCTTTCTCCGTTCTTGCACGGATAAGCGTGGCGGATAGGCATTTGCCCCTCTGGATGGCTACCACCTCTGGTCTAAAGTATGCCACCATAACAACCTTAAGTTGTGTTCCGGCATTAGTGACCAGGTTCCAGTCTCCCTTAAGACAACAGCAGCGCATTTGTAGCACCTTTGGTGTTGCAAATGTCCATAGGTGACGTTAATCGCTTTCCATCAAGTAGGCCGTCTGCCTGTCTGCTGAACTCACGCAATAAAAAAAGGTAACGAATGAAGCTTTGTTTATTATATTTATCTCACAATAATTTACCCCATGGCCACATTACAAGTGTATTTCGAGTTCGCTATGCATGGCACGCGCCCGCCTAAACCATAGCATCCGCTCCGCGTATGGTGTGGCATCATTGTTCGACGCGGCCCGCTGACTGGCCGACACCCGCCCAACTAATGCAATCATATTTTCAATCTGAAAATTTTCAAGATTTTTAAATTTTACCCCGTTATGGCAGAACTAAATGGAAATGTTACTTTTCATATTTGTGTCTCATTAGGTCATTTATTGACTTCGGGAGTCCCCACACTGTTCCGAGTCGGTCCGGATTTGGTAAATAATGGGTTTTTCAACAAGCAAAATAAAACTTGTGATGAAATTGGTTCAAATTTTTATTGTATTAGAAAGAGTTAAATTTTGCAATTGGACCTATTTATGCAAAATGGAACCAACCCACATACTGACAGTTTTGAGAAAAAGCCGTTTTTATTAAAATTTTGCATACAAAAAAATATGTCTATATTTTGAAAAAAATATTTAGAATATTGTATATTATATTTTCTCGTTATGATTTTTATTGAGTCGATAGAAGGTGCATTTTGAAAGTCTTCTGCATCCTTAACCCAATTTTGGCATGTTTGTGGATTGGTTCTGTTTTGCATAAATAGGTCCAATTATAAATGAAAAATTATATCGGGCAAATGTCCATCACGACCACGCTTGCAGATAACTATTCTTTTCACTTTTTCGCAAAATGGCTGGTTTATTTCATTATTCACGTCACGGATTTTTAGTTTTGAGGCTGATATCGATTCCATTGGCCCCGTATATACTTTGCCTTTAACATAGCCCCACAAAAAAATAATCCAGCGGTGGTAAAGTCAGTGTGGTCATCTGACAATGTTATGGCTTAGCCATTAGCTCATTAGCCAAATAGCCATTAACTGGTTTTTAGCCAGCTATTGAAGCACAATAACCCTGATGGCTAAGTTTTTGAAATTTCAGTTAGTTACTCATCGCTATCGAGCGATGATACTGAACGATGTCGTAGGCGTAAAGCTCGTTTTGGCTTTTGATTTCGGAAACTCTTAAAGTATTAGTACTTCCCAAAATAATACCTATAGTTTATAAACAGTTTTTTACTACATACTTCTTGATATACAATGCAAAAGTGGATGGATGCAGAAGTCGTGGAAGGCGGGGTGAAGGTAAGGAAAGGAATGCTCCGGTGGTATACAATGCAAAAGTGGATGGATGCAGAAGTCGTGGAAGGCCACGACACACCTTCCATGATCAAATTGATCGTGTACTAGCAGAAGGTGATGTCAGGAGCCTTAAGAACAGACGAGCGTGCATGACAAGAGTTATGAATGTCAAAGAATGAGGTGTGTAAGAATAAGCCTAAATGGCGCTCTGTTGTTGTGCCTACCCCGCAAGGGAACTGGCGTGAAGTTATGTATGTATGTATGTACTTCTTGCCGTTATCGGAATGTCTTTAACCATTTGTCTTGTGATTATTTATAATCATGATAAAATACACATCGATCAAATACAACCTGTAACTTACATACAAACAACCGTTAGATTACAACCTACGCCATAATGTAATCTGGATAAGAAATAATTCAATAGTCAACTAAAATGGAATAAAAACTTTATCATAACGTTATCAATAGCAATAGGGGCTGTCAATCATGTTGCGTGCGTCTACGTAATCTGGCATTCGATACCTCAATAAGGGAGGCGAATAGGGAGAAAAAGCAGAGTTATGAGAGGGCCGATCGTGTTACGGAGTGATGCAAAAAACAAGCGCACACATGCGGTATTCCACTCCTCCCGTAAGATCCAGCTGAAGGGATAAAGCCCTTTAAGGCATACGATTCGATTTTCAAATTCTAGCACATTCATCCACACATCAAAACCTAGCAGACGACATTGTTTTTTTTTTAAATTAATGCTTGTACATTATTGTCTAACTAGGTGTCTGTTGATGTATTGTGCTTGCCAAAACAACAATGGAACCTAAATATGATATCAGTCCTAATGAGCTTAGTATCTTTTGATGGCTAGGTGGCATGGCTAGGTATCTGTTGATGTATTGTGCTTGCCAAAACATATAAAAACTGCACCTAGATATGATATAAGTCCCAATGAGTCCCAGTCTCAATACATTTAGTTAAAAAAACTGGTGTTTCTTTCCAATCTCAACACGTAGCAATACTATTTTAGCATCAACAACCGAGCATTGTACGCTTATATCTTTACGCCTTCTATCGTATCGATTAGTGTAAATGCGTTTATAAATTGTTGATAGCATCCAGTCGTGTGCTTTAAGTACGAAGGGCGTAGCTCTGTCTCCCGTTGACAGGGATCGTACCACACGGGAGCATATTTTAAAACTCAACACGCATTCTTCGAATATTTGACGAATAATTCTAAAATTAAATTACGAATTGATAACTTAATTGTAACAGGGAATTAATTAAGTTTGATAAAGAAATCCATCAATACCAATATGCCTACACAAGAGTTAGTGACTGGAATCTCCAACAATAATACTGTCAATCGTAGGACTGCATGTCAGAAGTGAAAACTTTGCATCTGAGCGTGACGATCATGCGAGTTCAATGTGTTTTCCCCATCTCAAAAGTGTCCATTGTTCCTTAAGAACTTTTCACTTCAAAAGTTTTCATATAATTTTTATGGCTCAGTACTGGCCGCAACATTTATTTTTTTATATTAAGATTTCTTTTTATTTCTTTTATTTTTAATATGTCATTTTTTCTTCATGCTCGAAATTATACATTGTCTTATTATGCACGTGTAATTTTAATAATAATATGCGGACAGAGAATTCGTCTTGATAGACGCCCCTCAGCGCTCATTTTTACTTTCGATCGGTTTTCATAATTATTTATTCATTATAGCGCATTTACGCCATAGCCAGCATTATGTACAAATAAAATAACAAGCGTCAAAATAACACCTCATACTTTTAAAATAACATGATAGATATAAGTTTAATTACTGTTTAAACAACAATTAATGCGCTAATCGACTACTTTTATTCATACAAACTTATGAAGTCATAAGTTTGTACGCTGATACAATCTATGAGACCGCGACATTTTGTAAGATGATTGTTGTTATTGCAAAGCCGGCAAATGAGGCCGACGATGCACGGACTGGAAAGTTATTATCGTAAAGTGGCAGAAAAGAGGGAAGACAGAAAGAATGAGAAATGGAATAGAAGGAAGGGAAAGTGGGCCATAAGATCACACGAAATACACACAAACACTCATCGTAACAAACACTATTACTACATATATATATACTAGCGGCCCCGGGGACATCGACCATGACGTCAATGCCTGAATATCAGCAGATTGGGCCAAGTGGCGTGAGGTGACAGGTGTCATTTGCGACTTCAAAATGCCGGTTAAGTTAAAAGGACAGGTCTACAAATCCATTATTTGACCTGTTATTTTATATGCCAATGAAGCGTGGCCTGTACTTGAGCGACACAAGCAGGAGCTGCGTGTCACAGAAATGAATATGCATCGGTGGATGTGTGGAGCCACGCGAAGGGATCGCGTCAGGAACTCCCGCATCCGCGGCAGCCTTCACGTCCGTGACATAGCAGACAAACTGCAGGAGAGTCGCTTATGCCGGTACTGCCACGTTTTACGGAAACCAGATAGTTACGTGGGGAACAAATGTCTAGCCATGCCGCCTCCACCAGGTCCCGGTCGAAGGGGTAGGCCCAAGAAACGCTGGCTTGACGTTGTGAGGGATGACATGCGTACCAACAGTCTCAGTACAAGGAATGCCGAAGATCGCGCGAAGTGAAGAAGAATAAGTAGGAAAGCGGACCCTGGGCGTCGAAGTGATCACTCCGAACGCAACCGGGATTTAACGCTCGAATGATGATGATGATGACATACTAGCGGCCCCGGCAGACGTTGTCCTGCTTTAAAGAGTTAAAATATATCTCACGATTCCAGCGCCACCTACTGGATCCAACTGTAGTCTTAAATCATCGAGGGACCTACTCAAATGAACGCCAAAAAAAATCGTCAAAATCGGTCCAATCGTTTAGGAGGAGTTCAATCACATACATATGCATATAAAAAAGCATGGTTATGTTGTTTGTTTGAAAATTTCAAAAACACGTGTCATATGAAATAAATGGTAGATAACTCTTTATTGCACACCAAAACATACAATTACAAAAACAGACCATATTTACAATATTTTCTAGGCGATACAATAGGCGGCCTTATCGCTCAAAGCGATCTCTTCCAGGCAACCTAAATCAAAAACAAATTTGAATCAGGCGATGTAGGTGGTGCAGGAAAAAGGCAAGGGACACATAAATACTCAAACTAATTTAACAAATAAATATACAAATACATACATATATACATAGTCATAAATATAATATACAAATATATACATATACAATAATATATTACAAAATACATATATTATATAATAAATGTATTAGCATGATTATATTGTGTTAATCAGACATGGCTATTTATGGACAAATAGTGTTTTCTGAGTAAATTTCTAAATGTTGGTAAGGATTTGGCCTCTCTGACAGTAAGAGGTAGCATATTCCATAGTTTGACAGCCTGCACTGTAAAAGAGTTATCATAATAGGATGAAGTGTGTGCAGGTGTCATAAGTTTTCGATACGTATCAGAGCGCAAATTGTGGGCAGTGGATATTCCGGCGAAGGAACAACCCTCCCTTGGGGCATTGCTTTATCCTGTACAAATACAATATGTCTACTCGACCGCGTGGACTGAATTTCTAAGAATCACACCTGGCTAATGACTACCATAAAGATTACAATACACAATGCGCTGTTTTTATCAATCACAAATTTTAAACACAAAGTAAACAAAAGAAGACGGTCATAAAAGCGTTTCAATGTTATTAGCTGAAACAACGACGGGTAATAAATGTACTTTGTTTACAGATATGCAGGTGGCCCAAATTGTAACAATACTATATCATGTAATATATATACCCACATTTCAATAAAAATATTTTACATATGTTAAATAAGCCATTTTTGTAATAAAGTAAAAGAAATGTTATAAAGTATATAATTTTTATATTCCATACACAACGCGGTGCTGGTACCTACGCTCGAGTATGGAAGCGAGAGTTGGGTAAGGAAGAGAGAGCATGAAAGTAGAGTAAACGCGGTCGAGATGCGAGCACTGCGCAAAATCTGCGGAGTGACGTTCGCGGACCGCGTTCGTAATACCGAAGTAAGAAAGAGAGTTGGTCTGAAAGAGAGGGTCGGGGTGAAGGTAAGGAAAGGAATGCTCCGGTGGTTCGGGTATGTGATGGAAAGAATGCATGATGAAAGAATGACTAAACAGATATACAATGCAAAAGTGGATGGATGCAGAAGTCGTGGCAGGCCACGACACACCTTCCATGATCAAATTGATCGTGTACTAGCGGAGGGTGATGTCAGGAGCCTTAAGAACAGACGAGTGTGCATGACAAGAGTTATGAATGTCAAAGAAGCAAGTGAGGTGTGTAAGAATGGGCCTAAATGGCGCTCTGTTGTTCGTGCCTACCCCGCAAGGGAACTGGCGTGAAGTTATGTAAGTATGTATGTATGTATTTTTATATTCAAAACGATTACTTTCGATTTATTTACGTATAGCGTCGAGGGTTTATTCTGTGCGTTACACGACTCACAGAAGATAACTATTACGTCACCAATAACAATAAAGTACGACAATTATGTCATTTGTATCATATAGGTTTTACTGTCAAGAAATATGTGACTTGATAGACGTGCGAACGTCAAAAGTAAAATAAACAACAGTACAGAAGGTCGTTTTGGAACTATCGGCGCAACAACAAGCTGAGTGCAAACCTTATCTACTGAAAATGCAGCGTACAAATTCTGTGAACTTTCTATTATTTTTCTAAACTATAGTTAAACATTGTAAGTACGACACTATCTATATCTTTGAATAATCTCTAACGTGCGTGCTTGAAGGGAGAAAGAATACTCCCGTCCTCTTGTGAGAGATGACAAAACAACCTAAATCCAGCTGCCCGTCTGGATGACTACCAAGCCTGGTCTAGAGTATGCCACTGTAATAACCCCGAGTTGTGTTCTAGAACTAGTAGCCAGGTTTCAGTCCCCCCTACCTGGCCGACAGCACATTGGTAGCTTCTTCAGTATTGCAAATGGGAACCGCTTTCCGTCAAGTGGATCCTTAGCCTGTCTACTCTCCTCCAACGGTAAAATTAAATTGCTGGTTTGGAGACAGACTCCTGGTATATAACCGAGGATAAACCTTCCCAGCAGGCTTCCTCTCACTTAAAGAATGACATAGGTGGAGGCGAAATATCTGCACGCTCTGTTGGTAGCCTTGGGCGTGCGTCTAATATTGTCCCCTGAGGGTCACGTGCAACTGTGTGTCTACTGCCAGAGATCTTTGAAGACCAGCGCCACCTGTGCTAAGGATACGGGAAGGGAACCGGGAGGTCTACTTTTCTTCTAGCTCCACTGCCTCCTTAGAGGATATTAACGTCTTACAGAAGGAAACGACCGTTTCGCATCTAAATCAGGTCCCGACTATGCCTTGAATCACAGCTGGCAGAAAACTACGTGACTCTTAATACAGCGAAACTAAAACCGATATTAAATATATCATTTCTATATTTCAATTTGAATTAACGAACCAAAATGATCCCTATATACATAAACTTGAATCATTCAATGTCATTGAATACCGTTTTGCGAATTCATTTTTCCGCCTCTCAACCAAATTGATTCAATATGGTTGATTCGTCTAATATCAACAGAAGTCGTGGATAAATTACACATCACTCGATGATTGATTTCAAATTTTCTAAAAATATATTCTTAATTCTCCAGTCGTTGGTGCCATGGAAGATGGGACACCCTCTAGTATGGGACGCAACTTGTGTCGATAATTTGGCAGCGTCCCATCGTTCAGACACAGCCGTGACAGCCGGGGCTGCTGCTTCACACCAGGAGGCCCTGAAATGTCGCAAATATGTGTCCATTGGTAGTGGGTACGTATTTGTGGCTTTCGGGGTCGAGACCCTGGGGCCGTAGGGGCCTGGAGCTCATCACCTCTATCGAGACCTCACAACGCGTCTAATTAAGGTCTCGCGTTACCAAAAGGCTGGCTTGCACCTAGGACAACGGATCAGCGTTGCCATCCAACGCGGAAATGCGGCCAGCATTTTGGGCACGCTCCCCGCCGACAGCAATTTGGAGTCAATTTTTTATTTATAGATGTATATTATTTTGTAGGTGTAACTTTATTTATAGTATAGTTTAGTTTATTGATTTTTAAGGTTTTATTTGTAAGTTTAGCTTTAATTTTAACCATTTTTAAAAAAAATATTTACTTCTATATGTATTCTCCAGATAATCGGTGCAGTGATGGACAGACAGAGGGACATATTATATTATAATTGTTTTTTTTTTATTGTAGTATAGGTTCGCGTTTGACCACAATCTTGCCTTATGTGGGGCGAAGATATGGTCTAGGATGGAGCACGCTTGCCTAGAAGGTACCTATTCACACGTGACTTGAACACACCCAGGTTATATGTATCCGGAAAGACAGACTCCGGCAATGAGTTCCACTCCTTTGCGGCGCGTATGATGAAGCTAGATGCAAAGCGCTTCGTTCTAATAGGTGGAATATCCACCATATATCGATGCCGCATACCGGTTCGTCTGGTTGTCCGATGATGGAAGGGAGATGGCGGGATCAGATTGAAGAGCTCAGCTGCACACTCTCCAAAGTGAATCCGATAGAAAACCGACAAGCTGGCAACCCTGCGCCGATGTTCGAGACTTTGCATTTTGTCATCGAAAAGCTGGTCGTTGCCAACCAGCCTCCTGGCTCTCCGCTCAATCGACTCAAGTGCTTCGAGTTGGTATTTGGCTGAGCCATCCCAAAGGTGAGAGCAGTACTCCATACATGCTCGTAATTTTGGCCAACATCGCTGGTTGCACCACAAGTAATATACATATATCATTACTCACTTATATTGATTTTCTTTAGTAGTGTAATTGTTCGTAACCGAAAATAAATTTAAAAAAATACATGCAACGAAAGCCTGAGTTTTTAACTAAATCAATTCAACGAGTCAGTCTGTCTAGACTGATCCATTTTACACACATTAATAATACATAAACGGTTATATTAAAATCTGCAAAATAAAATACACACATCGGAGTGCTGCCGATGAATTATTTTTTCTTTAATATCCATACAATGGATATCAATAATTATGTGATAGATTTCTCGCGACAAATGGAGTGTTAATGAACTTTGATTCTGAGAAAAGTATTACATATAAGAACTCTTTAGTAAAAGCCATTCTTGTGTATATTTAATTAAATTTATATATAGAATTGAGTTTAATTATTACGAGTATTTGTAGTTTTAGCAACCATTCGGCAGAGAATAAATCGTCTCTGATAATAATAAACACAACGCCTGTTCATGAATAACTGTTTTAAGATTTTTTGTCTATCTGTCTGAAAATTTGTCTAAATGGCTTAAAGGATTTCAAAAAGAATAGTACATTATGGTACTAATGTGTAACATTGGTGACTACCGCCGAGGCGCCATTGAGACTCGAGCCGTAGGCGAGGGTCTTAAGAGAGCCGAGGACGGTAATCATTAATACACACGTGTATCATACGACGTTTTTCAACACACTTGTGAATAAAATAACAACAAAACCTCATTTTATTTAGTAGATAAAAAAGTTATATATGAGTGAAAGTTTTTTTATTAAACACGTACGAGTTAAAATTATCTATTTAAATAAGAAGTTGCATGAAATGAGCAAGCAATAGGAACATTAATTTATTTGTTCTATAGAACACGATCTTTTTTTTTGAATAAAAACTTTTTTAAGAACAAAGCAACTCAACCAATAAAATAAAATAAAAAATCTATAACTCACTAGTGAGTTATAATGTTTTTTACTCACAGTTTGATAATGGGTGTCATTCTGTGCCTAATTGCGGTGACCATAGAGCCACTTTATGAGCAAGTGTGTTGAAAAATAATTTTATTTAGGACAATTAAACTAATATAAAACTAAGTGTTAACAATAATAGACTTTACAAACTTGTTCTAAAAGGGGCATCAGTCTCACCAATTATGCTGAGACTGATGCCCCTTTTATGATTATTTATTATTTAACCAAATTGGATCGTTTTGGTCTTACGTCAAAAGGAAGGTTTGCACTGAAAGTCAGCGTTGTGTCGGATATAATTCCGGCACAGCAATATGCTGAGTGCAAGCGCTGTTTGCTGAAAATGCTGCGTACAAATTCTCAAAATGTGCCCTTGTATATAATAATGTATAAATAAGGAATTTAGTTACATCACTCTTTCTGCAAATAAAGTCTTTTCTTCTTTCTAAAAGCTGGCAACGCGTTGCATTGCGCTTGCTGTTGCAAACATCTATAGGCGACTTATACCACTTTCCAATAGGTGGGGCCGTCAGTGATGTAGACTTCATATAACTCGATTACCTTTAAGAAACTAGCAATTAGCGACCAAAAGGTCGAAAAACGCCATACTTCCATTGGCGTTTACGCGTTCTGTTCAAACATATTATTACTATTGTCTCTGTAAATTAACTAGCGACCAAACTGTCGAAAGCACCATGATTTTATTGGCGTTTACGTTTTTTATTCGTACATATATTATTACCGTATTACAATCTCTTATACTCGGTAGCTTTCCACACGTATTGGATGAAACACCAACTCATAACCCGATGCGACCGGCTTTTGTTTCAAAATATGCGGTAAGTATGCAAATTTGAAAATACAAACTGTAATAAGGAAATAAATTGCGAGTTAGACGTTTTTCACTGTGGGCCGTCTACCTAAACGCCAGCTTGAGACATTAAAAAGATTGGACTGCACATAAGAAATTAAAACTTTGTATATGAGCACAACAGTCGCGCGAGTTCAGTGCTTTTTCACCATACCAACATCTTTCACCGTGCCCTACGTGCTTCAAGAAGTCTTTACTTCAAAAAAATCCGTGCAGGAACGGAGAAAGAATACAATTTCCTGCGGCCGGGCGGCCTGTCGTAAGAGGCGACTTAAGAACCCACAGCCAGGTGGTAGGGCATTTGCCCGACTGGATGGCTAGCACCCCTGGTCTAGAGTATGTCGCCATAACAACCTTGAGTTCTGTTCCGGCATCAGAGACCAGGTTCCAGTCTCCCTTAAGAGAGCAGCAGCACATTTTTAGCACCTTTGGTGTTGCAAATGTCCATAGGCGATGGTAACTGCTTTCCATCAAGTGGCCGTCTGCCTGTCTGCTGAACTCATGCAATATAAAATATATATATATATATATATATATATATATATATATATGGCGGCCCACTTGATGGAAAACGGTTACCGAAAGCTCTCGTAAAAGAATAAACAATTATGACACGGTCCAGTTGACAGGGCTATAGAAAGAATAATACACTAACAAGTGGCTTATATCTCGTGACGTAATGTAAATATTATAAAGGGGTGGAGACTGGAATGCATTTGTCTGCCCCCTTAATCCTAATCACCAATAAATAGGCTTGTTTATATACTTAGGCCGTGTTTGTTTTTACTTTATGCTTTTTAAGAATCAATGGGTGGGTATGACAGTGTAACGACAATGTCATTAGAACAATAAGAAGACTTCTAATTTTAACTTGCGAGTACATACAACTAAAGCAAATTCTGTGTGTGAGTTATATATATATGTGTGTGTGTGGGTTTTTTTATTGTAGGAGATCAGCAGACAGGCAGGCGGCCCACTTGATGGAAAGCGGTTACCATCGCCTATGGACATTTGCAACACCAAAATTGCTACAAATGCTTTGCTGCTGTCTTAAGGGAAACTGGAACCTGGTCACTAATGCCGGAACTAGGAACTAGACTAGGGGTGGTAGCCATCCAGACGGGCAAATGCCCTACCACCTGGCAAAATGTCATTAGAACAATAAGAAGACTCTTCTAATTTTAACTTACGAGTACATACAACTAAAGCAAATTCTGTGTGTGAGTTGTATATATGTGTGTGTGTGTGTGTGTATATGTATATATATATATATATATATATATATATATATATTTAGGGTCATTCAGAAAAAAAACTTTATTTTCGGAACCATGCTCAAGTTTCTGTTAAATGCCAAAATAGGTCTTGTAAAATAGGAGGCCTTAATTCTAATATTAAGGATGTTCGCATCGCACTTTTCGATTTCCCATAAGACTAACTAAATTCGTTTTTTCTTCTGATTTTTACATCTACGTTGTACCGTAAAGGTCTTGAAGTACTTTTATTGACAATTATACGCTCCATAAAAAAGGTATGACGTTGTAGGGGAACCCTTATAAGCCAATAGATGGCGCTGTGCAATAATTGAGATCACAAACGTTTCCCGAAACATACAAAGAATATATACAAATGTTCAACAATAACAGATGAGCCTACGCCTGCGAAGAACGACAATAGCCTCGCTGGAAGATCTTCCTTTGAGACGGAGGAGGGTTCCATCTAGTTCCTCCACCCTATACGGGGCACCCCTTTCACGGTAATTTTTTGATAAGTAAATTGGGGCATAAGTTAGTAGAGGTCAAAGTATAATTTACCGTGATGTTCTGTAAATGAAATAAAAAAAATACAAAACATCTTGCATTGTTACTTTCGATATATAATTTCATGTCCACGTTGCTCGTAAGCTTTTCTTGTTATGATATAAACGAGTGGCCACGTGCGAGTCGCACTTACGCTTAGAAGATTTCTTTATAAAATATAATATGGACGTTGAGAATATTATTCCGTTAAACTTTCAGCAGTTACGAGTCGGCTCTTAATTTGTAAAACAGAAAACTTCTTGGGAAAGTGCCGTAACTTAATTACGGTACTAAATAAAATAATAGTAGATTGTAGGTTTTTGAAGTGAAACTTCTATATAAACGGGGGGTCTTAGGATTTTTCTGTCACGAAAAAGCGTTACGGCATAAATTTAGACTAGACGTGGTGAGAGGCGGCATAATTTTAGAGTATCTTTGGATGCCATTTTTGGTTCCGGATCGAATTCAGTTTTTTTGTTTGATAAAATAAAATATGTTTAAATAAAAAATGCATTAATTAAAATGTACCTAACCTAACCAAATCATAATTTGCAGTAAACCTGTGAAAAATCGAAATGCGTGCTGGGACACATAGTAGAAGTGAAACTTCAACGGACAAGTGGCAAAACGAATCGCAACAAATTTTTACTTGAAGTCTTACGGGCAGATTGTTAATGTACTTGTCCAAGTTAAAACTCCACTTGTCCGTTGAAGTTTCACTTCTACTATGTGTCCCAGCACACATTTCGATTTGTTTAATGGTCTACAATAAAGAGTTATATATCTATCTCAATACGATATTTATTCTTTCAAAATACAAATCAAAGCGGAGTATTTGTATTGTTTTCAACATTTTCAGATGGTAAATAAACTTTAGGGACATGGAGGTTTTTGCAGATGTCTGGTTATTACGAGAAAAAAAACTCATTTAATATTATCAAAAATTATTTTACTTCAATCATCACTATATAATGTTACTTAACTGTTCTTTTATTCCTTTTAGTATTTAAAAAAACCCAAAAAGGTTATAATTGCAAAGATTAAGGTCGCATGTGCATTCGTGAATTAGGCCTAACGTGTGTGGGATATGCGCACGCGCTGAACGGTGCGCGTCCGGCGCATGCGCACCGAAAGCAAACTATGCCCGACGTCTCCTTCGCCATAAACGGGGGAGGCATGCGCGGCTTGCTAATTTCGATGTTCGAAAATCATTAAACGTATTGATAATGCTTTTTATATTTATTATATATGCTTAGTTTAAGACTATAAACATTTCTTAAATATCTAGTGATGTTTAAAGTAATTTATAAATTATACTTTAATGAAATTTGGTTTTCCTATAACATAAAATGTGGAAAGAAAGAATGCATGATGAAAGAATGACTAAACAGATATACAATGCAAAAGTGAATGGATGCAGAAGTTGTGGAAGGCCACGACAGACCTTCCATGGTCAAATTGATCGTGTACTAGCAGAAGGTGAGATTAGGAATCTTAAGAACAGACGAGCGTGTATGACAAGAGTTATGAATGTCAAAGAGGCAAGTGAGGTGTGTAAGAATAAGCCTAAATGGCACTCTGTTGTTCGTGCCTACCCCGCAAGGGAACTGGCGTGAAGTTATGTATGTATGTATGTAGGTATTTGCTTTTGATTCTGCTAATTTTAAATCCAACCGTGACCTTTGGTGATGATGCTTTGGACAGCAATATAACCCAATAAACCATGTTTGAAAACTTTGTATTATGATTTTATGGTTATAAAATAAAGTATTGTATCGGATATTATGTCGGCATAGCAATAAGCTGAGTGCAAACCTTGTTTGCTGAAAATGCCGCGTGCAAATTCTCAAAATATGTTTTTATTTTTAAGATACATGTCAGCAATGTAAGTACGTCGCTATTTCTTCAAACATTTTTTCTCTCTTTCTTTCAATTGTTTTGAATATATTAATACGGTGCCAATCACAGAGGGGCCGATAATGGTATATTGAATGTTGCCGCGGTGATTTGATGGAGGCCAATATCTGCGAGTCCAACCCACGACTTTCCCAAACAAAATTTCAATGTCAATTATAAATTCATATGACACCATTTGCGCCCGAACGTGTTTTGAACACGGAATCGCTTGTCTATGGTTTATTTATTTTCATTTCCGGCGCTCACAGGAAGGTAGTGGACAGTTACTTTCGCGCCAATTGCATAATAATCGCCGCCATCTTGCGGATGGACACGTGCGACGTTGTACGGTTCACACCGCATTTGAAATTTGATTAGATCACGTGACTGTGGTGGCGATTGGGGAATTTCCCCCGGGAAAATATGCCAAATACACCAGAATATAATCAAGTTCCAAATATTTCATTAAAACTACTTCCTGCAGCTGGGCGGCCTGTCGTAAGAGGCGACAAAACAACCCACAGCCAGCTGGTAGGGTATTTGCCCGAATGGATGGCTCCTACCCCTGGACTAAAATATGATGCCATTTTTTTATTTTATTTTTATTGCTGGAGTTCAACAGACAGGCAGACGGCCCACTCGATGGAAAGCGGTTACCATCGCCTATGGACATTTGCAACACCAAAGGTGCTACAAATGCGCTGCGGCTCTCTTAAGGGAAACTGGAACCTGGTCACTAATGCCGGAACACAACTCAAGGTTGTTATGGCGACATACTTTAGACCAGGGGTGGTAGCCATCCAGTCGGGCAAATGCCCTACCACCTGGCTGTGGGTTGTTTTGTCGCCTCTTACGACAGGCCGCCCGGCCGCAGGAAATTGTATTCTTTCTCCGTTCCTGCACGGAAAAAATTTGACTTACGTTCCGGCATTAGTGGCCAGGATCCAGTCTCCCATAAGACAGCAGCAGCGCATTTGTAGCACATTGGTGTTGCAAATACCCATCTATCTATCAAGTGGGCCGTCTGCCTGTCTGCTTAACTCATACAATAAAAAAAAAATACTGCTTGAGAATATTTTTGAAGTGTTATTGGGAGTTAAACAGACGTAGCGGAAAAAACTTCCCAACAACACCTTTAGCTATAACACATTTCTGTATTTATTGTATCTTGTTCATGATACCAGTATTATGGCGCCCATTTGGAGACTGGAGACAGATAACACTTTATTGCTCACCAAATATACAATTTCAAAAATACACAATTACAATATTGTCATGGTAAAAACAATAGGCGGCCTTATCGCTTAAAGCAATCTCTTCCAGGCAACCTAACTTAAGAAATAGTTTAACCTAATCTGGCGATGTAGGTTGTATCAGATTATTAGGTATATCATAAATAAACATACTAATAAACTACATATTTTATAAATTAAATACATACAAATATATATATATATATATATATATATATATATATATATATATACATATATATATATGTATATCTAATATATAAAATTCTCGTGTCACAGTTTTCGTTGCCATACTCCTCCGAAACGGCTTGACCGATTTTCATGAATTTTTTTGTGCTTATCCGGTATCTATGAGAATCGGCCAACATCTATTTTTCATCCCCCTAAATGTTAGGGGTAGTCCACCCCTAAATTTTTTTATTTATTTTTTATACAAAATTTTTAATTTCTATTTTTTTATGATACAACATACAAAAATACATACAACCCTAAATTTTCACCCCTCTACGATCAACCCCTATTTTTTATTTGTTAATTATAAACTAATTTTTTTGGCAAGATGTTTAATCTTATTTTGTCATGACTTAGAATTTAAAAAAATATTACTCTTTTAGATTCACAATTAGAACCGGTAGGTGGCACTAAGATCGGGTTCTGGAATCCTCCTAATCACCTGTAGCGATATTGGTGATTTTGTTTTGTATGTTTGAGTGGGTACCCGGATGGTTTAGATTCGCAATTAGAACCGGTAGGTGGCTCTGGGATCGGGTTCTAGAATTTTATTTTTTAAAGGCAGGACAACGTCTGCCGGGGCCGCTAGTATATATATATATATATATATATATATAATTCTTCTGTACGTGTGTTGACAGGAAACTCTTCCTAAACGGCTGGAGCCATTTGAATGAATTTTTTTGTGTGTGTTCAAGTGGATTCGAGGATGGTTTAGATTCACAATTGGACCCGGTAGGTGGCGCTGCAATCGGGTTCTAAATTTTATTTCTTCAGGGCAGGACAACGTCTGCCGGGACAGCTAGTATATATATGCATATATATATTAAAAAGACAATAGTATAAGAATTAGGCCTAATTATTTAAGGAAAAGTAGTGTTTTCTGAGTGCGTTCTTAAGTGTAGGCGATGTTTTGGCCTCTCTGATGGTAAGAGGCAGCGCATTCCAAAGGTTGACAGCCTGCACTGTAAAAGAGTTATCATAAAAGGATGAAGTGTGTGCAGGTGTAGTGAGTTTACGATACGTATGAGTGCGCAAATTGTGGGAAGTAGAAAGCCGAAGGAACTCAAAACGTTCCTTACGGTAAAAGGAGGATGTGTTACTCTTTTTGAACTCTTATTGATATAACTATTTCAAACTATAATATTTTCTTAAGTTTTCGCGACTTGTATACATAATAAAACTAAGTTTTAACGGTTTTAAGCGCGGTAATTTTATTAGTCGGAAAAACCAAAATCAAATAAAATTACCGCGCTTAAAACCGTTAAAACGTAGTTTTATTATATTTCAAACTATATAAATGTTTTTACAATTGTTGTGGTATGCATATTTTTTCTTATTTTTTAATACTTTCTTTCTACTTTCAATTTGTATTTTATTTGCTTCCGTGTTTGTGTATGTATGTCACTTTAATGGCCCTAGCGAAAGATCAGCGCTGGTTAACCCAACCAGCAACATGCTGAGCTAGGACCAATTTAGAGCTACACTTGCTTAGTTTTATTTATTTTATTTTACATTATACATTTGTTTATTTATGCTAGTGTAAGGTGTGTCGTACTTCTAAATAAATCTTTTTTATTTCTCCTTCTTTCTATTTCATATTTTTTTTATTGCAGGAGTTCAGCAGGCGGCCCACTTGATGGAAAGCGGTTACCATCGCCTATGGCCATTTGCAACTCTCTTAAGGGAGACTGGAACCTGGTCACTAATGCCGGAACACAACTCAAGGTTGTTATGGCGACATACTTTAGACCAGGGGTGGTAGCCATCCAGTCGGGCAAATGCCCTACCACCTGGCTGTGGGTTGTTTTGTCGCCTCTTACGACAGGCCGCCCGGCCGCAGGAAATTGTATTCTTTCTCCGTTCCTGCACGGATAAAATGTTGTTTTTATTTATTAATTATGTTAAAAAAAATTGCAGCAAACATAACATAAAGAATAAATAAAAAATTTTACACTGCTATATCTAGAAAAATATTCAGCACTGTAGAATTTTTTCTAGAATGTATCTATAAAAGTCTTAGCAACAATTTTAATGGATATTGTGCTATATCGCCATATCTGCGTGAAACGGCCTATATCTGCAACATTATCCCAGATGCAGCCACACAATAGAAACTTATAGTGTATTTTTTTTTAAATTATAAAATAATATACATAATTAATTAAATATTAGGTTTAAATCACGTGATACGGCTACCGACGGAATTAGACGGACGACATTAGGCCTATCGTAATCAATACATTGCTTTAGCTTAGAATATTGACGAGTCGTTGATGGATTGAAGCGAGCCGTACATTCGTAATAAATAATAATAAAGTTTTTATTTAGATAAAATAGAGCTACTTCCTGGACTCCTATTTTAAAATTTTAAATATTTTATGTATACATACATATATAACTTCACGCCAGTTCCCTTGCGGGGTAGGCACGAGCAACAGAGCGCCATTTAGGCTTATTCTTACACACCTCACTTGCTTCTTTGAGATTCATAACTCTTGTCATGCACGCTCGTCTGTTCTTAAGGCTCCTGACATCACCTTCTGCTAGGACACGATTAATTTGATCATGGAAGGTGTGTCGTGGCCTTCCACGACTTCTGCATCCACCCACTTTTGCATTGTATTTATATATATATATATATATATATATATATATATATATATATAAATATAGTATATATTTTACGTATGTTCATCTAAATTGAAACGTCTAATATCAACATAACAATGTGTGTATTTATATTGTGGCGAGTGATGGTGGAATAATCTAGTTGGTTTACGAAGTTTAAGAAAAATGTAGAAGATTCTAGAAGGAAAAGACAAGGCCAGATACATTTTAAAAAGGGATAGACGATGAACGAAGTTCTAGCATAGAAGGTTCGGGAAGGAAAAGACAGAGATAGATAGATGTTTAGAAAGAGATAGATAGTAAAAAAAAAGAATAACGAAAAGAAGATCGAAATTATGGGTTCCAGAAGATTCTTCCGGTAATATATGCAGCGTAAGGCGCGCCTACCGGGCAGTTGAGTTCAGTTCAAGACAGCGAAGCGACAAGTGCGATATGAAAGAGTTAGTAGAGAAGCTTAATAGAAGACAGTGACGAGTTTAGTGGTGAATTAAGTGAAAAGTTTAGTGGGCAGTTCAGTGAAGGAGGAGTGTAGCGTAGTTTAAGAGGAGATGCAGAAGCGATCTACACGCGGTAAATTCGGAGGTGAGCACCGCAGCAGTAGGAGGTGGTCTACGCAATATCGGCGACGGTATTATGAGTGAGACATCTTATCGTCGGGACAGTGCGTCGTTAATTGTGCGTGTAGGGGCAAGCAAGCCTGCAGAGAAAAATCACGTACGGCTGTGTAAGTTAATAAAAGCGTTTAATTAAAAGAACTGGTTTTTCCTTCCAGTCCTAAGTGCGTACCCCCACTCGTACGTAACAATATGCTGCTACATTGCCATTGCACAAAAGGAGGTAAATAGCAGATATAGTGATGCTAAGTAAAATTGCACAGTCTAAAATAGACTCGCCTTATTTATTATCTAAAATATGTTTAAAAGTGCCAACAAGACGATTCCGAAATCCAATACAATTGTTTGTTCCTCGGATATCTAGTAATTACAGGGCAAATTCTTATTTTAATCGTGTGTCAAATAACCATAATCTTTTAGCTGTTACACATGATATAAGCGGGCGCGATGCGATGGCCGGGAGAAGGCAAAGGGACGTGGAAGAAGAAGCAAGGAAGGACTTACCTCGCCACTAGTCCGCCGCCACACTGCGCTCGTCCCCCGGGATTCACACACTCACTAGAATTATGTTTAATGTACTTAAATTCAGTTACAACAGTTTATTTCTTTATTATATATTCCAACAATATATACGTATTTTCATTGCGGTGACAGCAGTCACAAACCCTTAATGTTTCTTGTTCTGCGCATTCTTCGTTTAAAAGTTTATTCTTTTCTTGATGGCGAGGTTGGGGAGGAAGAATTTACAAGGAGATGTTCCTCGGCGCAAACAATATAGATTTATTTGTTAGTAATCCACAAAATCTTAAAGTCCTGGTAAAGCATTGGTCTGAAAATTAACAAGTTTTATGTAATAGGTCAATTTTAAAATAATTTATTTTCTTTTTCTTTTTTATTTTCCTCTTTTTAATTTAATTTATAGAATGTAAAATATTTACTAGCAAGCATTAAAGCTATCTACATGTGGAAACATTTAAATGGTTAAAGATATTTAGTAGTATGTACATACATACATACATAACTTCACGCCAGTTCCCTTGCGGGGTAGACACGAACAACAGAGCGCCATTTAGGCTTATTCTTACACACCTCACTTGCTTCTTTGACATTCATAACTCTTGTCATGCACGCTCGTCTGTTCTTAAGGCTCCTGACATCACCTTCTGCTAGTACACGATCAATTTGATCATGGAAGGTGTGTCGTGGCCTTCCACGACTTCTGCATCCATCCACTTTTGCATTGTATATCTGTTTAGTCATTCTTTCCACATGCCCGAACCACCGGAGCATTCCTTTCCTTACCTTCACCCCGACACTCTTTCAGACCAACTCTCTTTCTTACTTCGGTATTACGAACGCGGTCCGCGAGCGTCACTCCGCAGATTTTGCGCAGTGCTCGCATCTCGACCGCGTTTACTCTACTTTCATGCTCTCTCTTCCATACCCAACTCTCGCTTCCATACGTGAGCGTAGGTACCCGTACGTATATGTACTCAGTTATAAACTGTTTGTTTTCCGAATGAAATAAAATAAAATACAATAAACACGAGTGAAACTATCAGACACAGCCTAGTATAAATGCAAATTTATATTTCCTGAAATAATCGCAGAATAGGAACTTTTCGTCGGCTATCAGCAAAAAATCCTTCAAATTAATTTATTAAATTATCAAATAACACAATGAGTATGTGCGAAAAGCACTAATTTTATGACTTCTGAAAATTGTTATTGAATATGGTCAAATCATATCAATTTGGCATGTTGCTGTGATTTTCTCAAAGTCATCAAACAATGACAGTTTTAAGTAATGACGCGACGTGACAGTAACTATCCGAACGGCGAACACAAACAGCGCGTTCCATCAGTAGCTCACAACGCTCAAAATGCTCCGTTAGCCGTTCCACAAGACGATCGCGGTCGTTGTGATCGTGACGAAAAGGTCACTAATAACGTCGTCATTTTCGATCACACAACGCTCTTTTTTTTTAAAGCGGGAAAATGCTATTTACGCACAATACTGGGTCCTTTGCAAGGGATTAGACCATAGTTGATCATGAAGGCTTTCCCCTTTGGCAAGGAGCAATCCGAACACTAATCAAGCCAGCCTGTGTGGAGACTCAGAGAAGTTGCACGGGCAACACCCACTACCCACTAAAACCACCCTCCTGTGCCCCACGCTTTTTATGAAGGAAAGGCTGAGACTCAGAACGTAGTTACGCCCAGTCCGATCCAGCGCAAAAAGTGCCTGAATGTGCCCCGGAAATCAGAACACATTCACTTCGTTAGCGGGGGTGATGAATCCTTTGCTCCCTTGATAGCTAAAGGCCCCCCGAAACGGTATTATTCAGGGTGGGAAGTCATGCGCACACCTGCGTCTCCGGATGCCAGCCAACCGCCGGCGTCCGCGTGGAGTCGCATCAGTACGCGCAATAATACTCCTCTCCCTATCTCGTTCGGCGGCCTCTTTGAGAGATATTACCGTTTCACAAAAAGTAACCGCAGCCCCCCATGTATCGCTGCTAAGCAGCATGACTTTCACCAGACTGCAGAGCGAGTCGATCGCTCCTACTTGTGTCTCGAGTTCGCAACGCTGCGGCGCCCATGCCGCGCATTCGACTAGCGTGTGAAACGCCGCGTCGGGTGCGCCGCACTGGCGGCATTCCGGGGAAGGCAAGCAGCCCACAATGCGACACAGATATTTATCGAAACACCTGTGTCCGGTAAGTATCTGTGTCATCCTGAAGGTCAGGGTTCCGCTTTCGCAGGTGACCCATTCCATCAGCTGTGGCCTGATTGCCTCCACCGTGTAGCCGCCGGCCGCAGGGTTTTCCAACTCTTGAGACCAGTGATCACACAACGCTCACAACAACCCATGTCAAGAGGTGGGTCGAATAACCGTTCCACTTGGGTTTACAATTTTAACGCCGGCAAGCAAGTGGAACGGGAGAAATCGCGGTCGTGAACGTGGTCGTTGTGAGTCTCCAATGGAACGTAGCCAAAGTACAACCAAACCGTAAAAAAAAACCGGAAAGTCGTATCTTCTGTTAGAAATCATTATTTAACCCACAGACAGGTCGGTGCAATACAAGTAGAATGGCTAATACACATAGTTCCCGGCACTGATCTTGAGTCGACGGAATAGTATTACCCGTGCGCAGAAGGTTTGCCGATAGCCTCATGACATCACGCGTTGATGGTCAGTAGGGTTGACAAAAAAGGTTACATAATTAGTTATTGCAATAAATTTATTATTGTATATACTTTACATAAGTGTATACAATAATACATGACAAGAGTTATGAATGTCAAAGAGGCAAGTGAGGTGTGTAAGAATAAGCCTAAATGGCACTCTGTTGTTCGTGCCTACCCCGCGAGGGAACTGGCGTGAAGTTATGTATGTATGTATGTATGTATGTATACAATAATAGTAAGTAATACGATACAATAATAGTAAGCAATCATCGGCAAACCTGCGCGCGGCTTATATCGCTTTGCGCATGGAGTGTAGCCTATTTAATGCGATTTATATACATTTTTTTTTATTGCAGGAGTTCAGCAGACAGGCAGACGGCCCACTGGATGGAAAGCGGTTAAAATCGCCTATGGACATTTGCAACACCAAAGGTGCTACAAATGCGCTGCTGCTCTCTTAAGGGAGTCTGGAACCTGGTCACAAATGCCGGAACACAACTCAAAGTTGTTATGGCGGCATGCTCTAGACCAGGGGTGGTAGCCATCCAGTCGGGCAAATGCCCTACCACCTGGCTGTGGGTTGTTTTGCCGCCTCTTACGACAGGCCGCCCGGCCGCAGGAAATTGTACTCTTTCTCCGTTCCTGCACTGATAAAATAAGGATGCATATCGATAGTAGTATGGTTTGTCTGTTTACTCCAGAGGGACAATAAAAACAAATTCGACTTCAAAAGTAACTAAAAATAATCATTTAAAAATTACTATATTTTGTAAATTTCTTGCTGTATTTATGTGTTACTTGACACTAAGTTCAGGATGTTATTTCATCCGTGTAGGAACGGAGAAAGAATACAATTTCCTGCGGCCAGGCGGCCTGTTGTAAGAGGCGACAAAACAACCCACAGCCAGGTGGTAGGGCATTTGCCCGACTGGATGGCTACCACCCCTGGTCTAAAGTATGTCGCCATAACAGCCTTGAGTTGTGTTCCGGCATTAGTGACCGGGTTCCAGTCTCCCTTAAGAGAGCAGCAGCGCATTTGTAGCACCTTTGTTGTTGCAAATGTCCATAGGCAATGGTAACCGCTTTCCACTAAGTGGGCCGTCTGCCTGTGTGCTGAACTCCTGCAATAAGAAAAAATGAAAAAAAGCAGGAACGGAGAAAGAGGAGAAAAAGAAAGAAAGAGAGAAATTATTCAAAATTTCTTTAGCATCAATGGATTAATTAACACGCGAATACGTAACAAACAACCTCACATCCTCATTTATAATATTACTTAGGAGCAAAGATTTCACGTGAGAAACACATGTTACAGAACATTGATCACAGCACACGTATTTACACAAAAGCTTTACTAGCCGCGTATTATATTTATACAAAATATTACAATCTCTACACGTCACATTGTTTGTCGAGAAAACTTAGACGAGGCTGCCGCTAGAACAAATAGCCCCCAAAAACGGACAAAATTAGTTACAATAATTAGAGTGGCACCTCAAAAAGGGGCGGGCCATATGTGGCACGCAAGAATTGCTACAGCAAACATCGGGACGTATTTGGGAGGGCGAATTGGTTGGGACATGCTAACGGCGATAAGTGAATTATGTCACCTATGTCGCCAAGGTTTCACGGTGCTTACTTTTTAAGTGCTATATCAGCTGCACAATATGAAAAACTAGCAACCGACATGTTTTTAATACGAGCTTGTGCATTACGTTCTTGCTTTACCTATAGTCTTATCAAAACTTTTTTATCCGTGCAGGAACGGAGAAAGAATACAATTTCCTGCGGCCGGGCGGCCTGTCGTAAGAGGCGACTTAACAACCCACAGCCAGGTGGTAGGGCATTTGCCCGACTGGATGGCTACCACCCCTGGTCTAGAGTATGCCGCCATAACAACCTTGTGTTGTGTTCCGGCATTAGTGACCAGATTCCAGTCTCCCTTAAGAGAGCAGCAGCGTATTTGTAGCGCCTTTGGTGTTGCAAATGTCCATAGGCGATGGTAACCGCTTTCCATAAAGTGGGCCGTCTGCCTGTCTGCTGAACTCCTGCAATAAAAAAAATATATACGGTGATATTATAAATTAGATAAATTATGTACATTCGAACAATAGATACTGTTACAATTCAGATACCGACAAATACAAAACCCACCTGCACATCTGAAACAAAGCACATTTATTACCCGTCGGCATTTGAACTAATATTGGAATTCTTTTACGGTCGTCTTCTTTTGTTTACTCATTGGCATACAGCCTATTGCTGTATTGTGATCATTAGCCAGGTGTTACGGATTTAAAGTACAAGCTGATTCTAGGAAATTCGGAAATAAAAAAAACTTTTAAAAACTATCTCAGAACTCTCAGAATACGGTGTCAGCCCTATAAATGAAAGTATATACTTTTGATGTGGTTTGTGATTAAATTCTATGACAAATTAGTTGCTCTGTTGTATATTTTCTTACGTACCACTTAACTAGGTTTCATTTAGCTCAGCTGATATGTTGATATTATATGTTGTTATCGATTCAACAAATCGGTAATGACACATGACTACCCGGCCAGCACATCACTAAGTGTCAAGACTCTGTGGTTCAAAAATATACAAAACAGACATGGGAGTTTTTGGCGGGAACTGAAAGGAGATGTTGTGCTGTGCAGTTTTATTTTCTAAAAATGTGTAAAATCACTCTAAAATGAACAATAGTTGTAGGGTATTGATAGTTTTTGAGTAGTAATTATGTGTTTTGTGAGAAATGTGAACTGTATAGCCAAATGTAGCCTTTCGAGTTTTCACAATAACTCCGTTGAATGACGTTGATTGTAGCCTACAATACAACGGCGTCTGGCTTAAAGGCCTAATTGCCAAGCTTTAACTTGAAAAAAAAACCAAAACAGACATGGGATTTTTTGGCGGGAACTGAAAGGAGATGTTGTGCTGTGCAGTTTTATTTTCTAAAAATGTTTAAAATCACTCTAAAATGAACAATAGTTGTAGGATATTGATAGTTTTTGTGTAGTAATTATGTGTTTTGTGAGAAATGTGAACTGTATAGTCAAATGTAGTCCAAAGTAGTCCGTTGTATATTACCCATAACACAAGCGTAACTTGTTTAATTTGGGAATATACAATGTGTGTGTTTGTCTGCCGATTATTATTATTATTATAAAAAATGTGGCTTTTTGAGTGGTCACAAGAACTCCGTTGAATGGCACTAGCTGATCACCTACAATTCAGCTGTGCTACACATAGGCGAAGATAAAGAAACTATATTGTAAACTAAGATCTGGATTAAAGGCCTAGTATTAAATCTATCTCTTTAATAGACGATACCAAAGTCAAGTTAGATAAACTTAGCGTTTTAAATACTATCTATTCCAAAGCTTAAATTCAAATAATGTTTTTGCACTTTTTGCAAAATTGTTTAAACACGAATATCACATAGCTTTTTTTTATTGCATAAGTTCAGCAGACAGGCAGACGGCCCACTTGATAGAAAGCGGTCACCATCGCCCATGGATATTTGCAACACCAAATGTGCTACAAATGCGCTGCTGCTCTCTTAAGGGAAACTGAAACCAGGTCACTAATGCCGGAACACAACTCAAGGTTGTTATGGCGACATACTTTAGACCAGGGGTGGTAGCCATCCAGTCGGGCAAATGCCCTACCACCTGGCTGTGGGTTGTTAAGTCGCCTCTTAAGACAGGCCGCCCGGCGGCAGGAAATTGTATTCTTTCTCCGTTCCTGCACGGATAGAAGCTTACTTAGGTAACACTTTATTGCTCAGCAAAACTAACAGTACTTATTTAATACAACAAATAGCAATTTCTTCCACGCAACCGGGCTTAGAGTAAATCTTTAAATTATCTGTCATTATTATTTACTAGAGGTCGCCCAGTGGTCGAAATTCGACTATAATTAATTTATATTATAAGTTTGAACATCATTAAGGTTCTGTTGTCAAAGACTATCTTTTATAATCACAGATTTCGCCAAGGCTATATTGTTAATTTGACTTTAACACTAAACAAAAGAGTATATAATATGTGTGTGTGTCAAATACATGGTAGTGTGTAATGTTTTTTTTATTGATTTAATGTATTTTTTATGAATTATAAAAAAAAATTAGCTTTCTGCACTCCTCTATATGAACTATAAGTGTGAGAAATTTCATACACCTCCGTCCGCGCAATTATCGTAAAAAGGGCCTACAAAGTTTTTGCTTCACGTATTAATATAATGATTATTATAATGATGTATAAAGATGTATAAAGAAAAATATTGGTACATTTTCAACTAACTGACAGCATCATAAATACTACTACGAGCAATGTTTGATGCCCTTAAGTTAGGCTTAAACTTAAGAAGTCCTTATGCAAAATCTTAAAGATCTATCTTAAACGTATCAATGAATAAACGTGTGTGTTCTGAGTCATGCATCGATTTCCCCCGAGGACAGGTCCAGTCGTACCCTCGGAGACACCACGTGCATCTCCATACCGGCGATACTACGAGCCATATTTTTGGAGCCACCCATAACCAAGGGACCGATGACTTACTCCACTTACGGTCGAAGCTTATTTAGTGCGGAGAAAGGGTTGCAAGCACACGGAATTTAATTTCCGTTACTTTATCCAAATTTCAGGTGGCCAGTGAAATATAGTCAAAATGGTGAAGTCCATCAATGGGGGAACTTTTTTTATTTTTATTGCAGGAGTTCAGCAGACAGACAGACGGCCCACTGGATGGAAAGCGGTTACCATCGCCTATGGACGTTTGCAACACGAAAGGTGCTACAAATGCGCTGCTGCTCTCTTATGTGAGTTTGGAACCTGGTCACTGATACCGGAACACAACTCAAAGTTGTTATGGCGGCATGCTCTAGACCAGGGGTGGTAGCCATCCAGTCGGGCAAATGCCCTACCACCTGGCTGTGGGTTGTTTAGTCGCCTCTTACGACAGGCCGCCCGGCCGCAGGAAATTGTATTCTTTCTCCGTTCCTGCACGGATAAAACTCCATACACCCCTCATTATTTTCGTGTTTGAATACTTACGACGAAAACAATTATTAGTCAGTAAAGCTAAGACACCATTGAATGCTGTGTTCGAATTATAATTGGCGTAAATTCTGTTCAAAAAAATTAAAATACGAGTGGTATATGAACTTACCTCATTGACGGACTTAGCCACCTTGACTATATTTGATAGTTCATATCAGAATGTTCGATTTAGGAAACGATAATTTCAAATAGATAAAATTGTATATATTTATTTATTACATGAGTACCGCAACCAGGCAGACGACCCACCTGATGAAAAATGTTTATGGTCACCTATGAATATTTGCAATATTAAAGAATACAGAAAATGTCAATGCAATGCATTATGAGTGTTTCTTTTGACAAATTATAATTCATAATTGTAAGCGAAAATTCGAACGACAGAAAATTGATGATGGAAGCGGAAAATTATATTACTATGTTGGAAAGTATCCACACTTTACGGACAATCGAATTATTCCAGAATCGTTTTTTTTATAGATGTGAAATGCAATTTACTCAAATATCACTGCTCGGCGGTACCTGGAGCTCCTCAATTAGATCGGTTCAGCCACTAGAACATTCCGTTATTTATCTTTTTGCTATAAGCCAGGATAGCGGGAGTAAAGGCACCAACAGTTAGTAGAGTAGTATAAAGGCAACAACAACTGTAACAGTGTAACTAGATACTTTTTTTTTGAAGGCGGAGGACATGCTATTTACGCACAATACTGGATAAATAAGGGATTAGACTATAGTTGATCATGGAGGCTTTACCCTTTAATAAGGGGCAATCCAAACAGTAATCAAGCCAGCTTGTGTGGAGACTCAGAGAAGTTGCACGGGCAACAACCACTACCCACTAAAACCACCCTCCTCCCATGTGCCCCGCGCTTTTTATGTAGGAAAGGCTGAGACTTAAAACGTAGTTACGCCCAGTCCGAACAGCGCAAAAAGTGCTTGAATGTGCCCCGGGAATCAGAAAACATCCACTTCGTCAGCGGGGTTGATGAATCCCTTGCTCCCTTAAAGTGTAACTATATACTACATTAACTACCTATAAGTTTTTAACAGTCATTTACCATGTATTTTATTTACAAACAAATTATGTAAAAATTTAATTGTTTGTATTTCGTTTTGTTTACCAAAATAATGTAACACACGTTTTATATCCTATCTTGTAACCAAACTTATTAACAAAATTTCATATATTCCGGCAAAATTTCTTAGGCTGGCAACATCGACCGGGGCGGCCATCTGTGTAAGGCAGGGAGAGCCTAAAGCGGTGGTCGCTAAAGATGCTCTTTTTAGACTTGTGGGATTTTCTTTTTTGGTCTGACCACCGCAAAAGGCGGGTTCAATGTTGCCACTCCGTTATGCAATGTTTTTTTTATGAATGGCCACTGTTTACAACGCCTTATAAAATAGGTTTTATTGTTTTCAACTCTCGATAGTGAAATGTGACGACTGACGGCGCTTGCCTTAAAGAGTGCTTGCAAATTAGCAAATTATGACACAGAAGTACTAAGTAGTTCTTATTGGAACTTAAGGATAATATACGAAGTGGTTCTTCAAGATAGAATTACTCGACACTTTTGCAATTGCGCGTTTTTTGAATAGCTTGAAATTATTTATTTTTACAATTGCATGATTAAAAAATATATTTATTTATATTTGAATGTGTGCATAGTTTTTATAGACCTTTATGGTATTGTCTTGCCTTTATGTTCCCCTGGGATGATATTAGTGTTATTGACTGTGACCAAATGTGTCTTGTTTATAGCTTTAAAAATAACGCTAGTAATGCTTAGCTACATTAATGTATTTTTTTTATTGCAGGAGTTCTGCAGACAGGCAGACGGCCCACTGGATGGAAAGCGGTTACCATCGCCTATGGACATTTGCAACACCAAAGGTGCTACAAATGCGCTGCTGCTCTCTTAAGCGAGTCTGGAACCTGGTCACTAATGCCGGAACACAACTCAAAGTTGTTATGGCGGCATGCTCTAGACCAGGGGTGGTAGCCATCCAGTCGGGCAAATGCCCTACCACCTGGCTGTGGGTTGTTATCTATCAATTTTTAACGTCATCAAAAATTAGTAAGAATGTCTCATCACAAATAAAATAACACATTAAGCCCATGGCTACATCTGCGTGACACGTTCACTAAATCTATCATTATCCCAGTTGGAACAGAGATTAGATAATTTATATAAAAAAAGTCTTTATTAATGCGTAGCATAACGGCATAGGTGTAGCAGAGGTAAGAAAGCATTTCACAAATTCAAAAAACGATGATCATTAGATTCAAGCCTGGATGACGTATGTCGAATCAGTTGGTATACAATACAATAATTTATTATTATATATTATTATGTATAATTATTTATACATAATAATATATAATAATAAATTATTATATTAATAATATATTATAATAATAAAATATTTAATTATAAATAAAGAGTAATAAATAATTATACATATATATATTATGTATAATTATTTATTACTCTTTATTGTACACCAACATTACATAGAAAAAATACACAATAAACTTACTTATTAAAAGGTAGTAAGTACAATGGCCGGCCTTATTGCTAAAAGCAATCTCTTCCAGGCATCCTTTGGATAGACAAGATCTAATTGCATAGATAGCGTTGACGTGCAGTTGAAATAGATATTAATATAATAATAAATTAATTATAATACATATAGTTATAAAAATATAAACCTACATAGATATGATGAAAGAATGACTAAACAGATATACAATGCAAAAGTGGATGGAGGCAGAAGTCGTGGAAGGCCACGACACACCTTCCATGATCAAATTGATCGTATACTAGCAGAAGGTGATGTCAGGAGCCTTAAGAACAGACGAGCGTGCATGACAAGAGCTATGAATGTCAAAGAAGCGAGTGAGGTGTGTAAGAATAAGCCTGAATGGCGCTCTGTTGTTCGTGCCTACCCCGCAAGGGAACTGGCGTGAAGCGATGTATGTACAGAACAGTTAGATAGTGCTCCCTCACAAGTCTGTTAAAGGAATGGATAGACTTAACAGATCGGACATCTGCCAGCAAAGCATTCCAGAGATGCACAGCCTGAACAGAGAACGATCTTGCGTAAATTTCCGTAGTATAATACATCGGTGTCCTAAGTCGCAATCTCTCTGACTGTTTAATATAATAATTACGCGAAGGTTTACATAATCGTACTATACTCTAATTTTTAATTACCTGGACTAACATGACAGCTGTGATTGACCTTTTTTTTATGTTGCAAGATTGGAGCAAGTCACAGAGGTGAATTGTTGATTAAACTCACTTATGAATCTATTCTATTCTTGTTGTTAATGGCTCTAACGCCTTTGGCATTGATTTTGCCAATATCAAAGTAAAAGCGACAGATGATGATATAGGAAGTTAAAAAAGAGAAATTTTGTTGGACGGTATTCTTGTTCTGGTAACCTGAGGACAAGACAACACGAACGGTCATATTAGACTAATTACTTACCTATATAAAAAATCGAAATGTTTGCTGGGACACATAGTAGAAGTGAAACTTCAACGGACAGGTGGAAAAACAAATGGCAACGGACAACTGGCAAAACGAATTCAAATTGGACAAGTACATTAACAATCTGCTACTGCTAATTATGATTTGGTACATTTTAATGAATGCATTTTTTATTTAAACATATTTTATTTTACAAAGAAAAAAACTGAATTCGATCCGGAACCAAAAAACGCATCAATAGTTTACTCTAAAATTATGCCGCCTCTCACCACGTCTAGTCTAAATTTATGCCGGTCCTCCACGCGGCCGTAACGCTTTTTCGTGACAGAAAAATCTTAAGACCCTAAGAAGTTTCACTTCAAAGTATATTATTAAGCGTTAAAAATCTAAACAGGGTATATACATATTTACTATATACTAATATTAGTAAGAAGTTAATATTAATGGGATGAGGAATGTCAGAAGGGAGAAGGTCATATAAGGGTATACATAAATTTGGACGGGAACTAACTTATGAATCAAAATAGGTCAATCACAACTGTCTCTTTAGTCCAAGTAATTAAAAATTAAAATACTCACAAGTAAACAATTATAATAAAATTGATTATCGATTTATTATTGTATGTCTTTCAAGACCACGGGCCATAAAACTGGCCCGGACATTTGGAGGGCTTGCGTGGGGCCATGGGGAGGCCAACACATAGAGGCCCCTTGACAAATTTAATGTAAATGTGGCGTGACACTGACCGGCGATTATCCCTGTCTACACCATATAATAATGCACCCAAGGACAAGCCCCGGCCAGTGTAGGGGATCGATCGATTATCGATTTTATTATTACATACATACATACATACATAACTTCACGCCAGTTCCCTTGCGGGGTAGGCACGAACAACAGAGTGCCATTTAGGCTTATTCTTACACACCTCACTTGCCTTTTTGACATTCATAACTCTTGTCATGCACGCTCGTCTGTTCTTAAGGCTCCTGACATCACCTTCTGCTAGTACACGATCAATTTGATCATGGAAGGTGTGTCGTGGCCTTCCACGACTTCTGCATCCATCCACTTTTGCATTGTATATCTGTTTAGTCATTCTTTCATCATGCATTCTTTCCACATGCCCGAACCACCGGAGCATTCCTTTCCTTACCTTCACCCCGACACTCTCTTTCAGATTAACTCTCTTTCTTACTTCGGTATTACGAACGCGGTCCGCGAGCGTCACTCCGCAGATTTTGCGCAGTGCTCGCATCTCGACCGCGTTTACTCTACTTTCATGCTCTCTCTTCCATACCCAACTCTCGCATCCATACGTGAGCGTAGGTACCAGCACCGCTTTTATTATTACAATACTTAATACTAGTAATTATTAATAATTGAAATAATAAAACCGATAATTAAAACAGCATTTACTTTATTAAATTTCAGTAATTAAACTAGTACTAGTTTTTGCCACGGCTACGCTCGCGTTGAAAAAGGATATGTATGTCATGGAGTGGGCATGTTATTTTTAGAAATGTCTAACTTGGTTTTTAGTTAAGAGTACCTAACGATAAATACCAGTAACGCCATCTAGCAATGCGAAGATGGAACTAACCATAAGAGCGATATGTTAAATTTATTGTTTTCATGTTATTGTAAGAAAGAAAGAAAACAGGCTTACTTTTAGGATATATACAAGTGAAATAAATACATTTGAAGTCAATGGCGGATTTACCAATAGGCTGAGTAGGCTGGAGCCTAGGGCGGCAGATTATGGAGAGGCGGCTTTGAGGCCAATGTTCTTTTATGTCTCACTTAAATTCTAAGACTTAATAAGATAATTCTTATGAAGACAACATTAACAATTCAACATGTAAAATATTTCACTAATTAGACAATTTGTTATACAATTTGAGTAGCGCTTTTGGGTACGGCAGAAACAAACCGATCGATATCCTGCTTCACTATCTTCTTCTCTCTAATAATTATGAGAAGAAAGGTTGTATAATTAAGACCATAGTGCACAAATAACAGAGTTACAATTTCATTGAAAAAAATGTAATTAAAATGATTGTGAACTAGGGTATCGCTTTTTAGAGTTCGGTAGGGGCGGCAAAATTTGAATAGCATTTGGGCGGCATATATCCAAATGCGCCCCTGTTTGAAGTAGTAAATAAAGCACGATAAAATAAAGAACAACCAGAAAGTATCAAAAGATATTTTATCCGTGCAGGAACGGCGAAAGAATACAATTGCCTGCGGCCGGGCGGCCTGTCGTAAGAGGCGATAACACAACCCACAGCCAGGTGGTAGGGTATTTGCCCGACTGGATAGCTACCACCCGTGGTCTAAAGTATGTCGCCATAACAACCTTGATTTGTGTTCGGGCATTATTAACCAGGTTCCAGTTTCCCTTAAGAGAGCAGCAGCTCATTTGTAGCAACCGCTGTAGTAACCCGCTTTCCATCAAGTGGGCCGTCTGCCTGTCTGCTGATCTCCTGCAAAAAAAAACAAATAATTTCCTAAAATTGGATCAAGCTTAGCAAAAATGTCGATCTTTTAGACCAACGCTGATCTTCCGCTTGAACCTAGAGCGACGTCACGGACAACTATACATTATATTATTAATAAATAATTATATTATTGTGATAATAAACACAAATAGTTCAATAAATTTACAAATATTTATAACATAATAATATAATTCATATACAACCATACATATAATAAATTTGACGATATTATAAACAACATAATATGTGATAAACAACGTAAATAAATAACAAAAAAAATCAGGTGTCTTTGTAAGTTGGTCCAGAAGTTTTTCCGTGATCACTGAACAGACAGACTGGCACCGTAACGAAGCAGTTTACCCTCCCATAAGAAGTGATCACTTCAAAAAACAGCCTTAAAACAATATGAGAATTATATTATGCCGTAGTCGTGTCTTTGGCCCGTCTGTGATTTTGGTCACCAAGCAACTTCTTGAGGTTACTTTTATTGTCGTTGCCATAGCGATGTATCTGTTAGTGATAGCAACAGTGGCGCCAATAAAATGAAATTGGAGCCCCAACTTTTCGGCTCTATATTCTGTTATCCCTCTCGCAACATAACTTTTTTCTGGATAAAAGGTACCCTATGTCCTATTGTATCCTGACAACGTGTATGCAAAATTTCGGGACCATATGATGCCTTTTTTTTATTGCAAGAGATCAGCAGACAGGCGACAGCTCACTTGATGGAAAGTGGTTACCATCGCCTATGGACATTTACAACACCAAAGGTGCTACAAATGCGCTGCTGCACTCTTAAGGGAGACTGGAACCTGGTCACTAATGCCGGAACACAACTCAAGGTCGTTATGGCGACGTACTTTAGACCAGGGGTGGTAGCCATCCAGTCGGGCAAATGCCCTACCACCTGGCTGTGGGTTGTTAAGTCGCCTCTTACGACAGGCCGCCCGGCCGCAGGAAATTGTATTCTTTCTCTGTTCCTGCACTGCTTCTCGATTGTTTTCGAAGAAAGAACGAACGTATGGCGATGCTTATTTGTTGGGCGAAATATGAGCCAGCCTTCTGATCACGGGTGGCATCAAAGAGTTTCTTGCAAATCTCTTTGAAGAAACTCTTTGCCGACGGACCCCACGGACCTAATGTTTCAACTCCAAACGGCACAAATATGTAACCCCTTCCTAAGGTTCCATATTTGCGCCGTTTGAGAGCTTCAGCTTTTGAAGCAGCGTTGCCAGCCTCTAACTCAGTCATTGGAAGATGCGACGGGGCCAGAGTGTCTACACATGTCGCGTCCCAAACAAGCGGCCGTCCCATCTTCCAAGGAATAAGTGACATACCATCCGGCCTCTTGCCATCGTCGCGTACCAAGCCATTCGGTTCTAATACGGCCGGTACGCCGACGCTGACAAGAGCCCGGCGGATGATGTCATTGAGGTTGGCATGGCGAGATCTTCGACCAACACTATGTAAACATGCTAATCCGTGGCGCCCATACGGGTCCACCATACTTTTGGCATCGGTCAAATATGGAATTTCAAAATGTAAATTACTTTTTTCTAAAAATTTTATATGAGTTAGGATTGTAATAGATGATTGATAACACTCTACTGTACACAAATATAAAAAACTTACAGACTAAAACTATACGTAATTATGCACAAAGGGCGGTTTTATCGCTAAAAAGCGATCTCTTCCAGACAACCCCAGGAATGAAGTGAGATGATAATGGTGATCGTTGTATACGCAAACTATATTACGACTACTTACATTTTGGTAATAAATACACAAATGTTATATATACAGACATTAAACATATTAAATAGATACATACATACATACATAACTTCACACCAGTTCCCTTGCGGGGTATTTAGGCTTATTCTTACACATCTTACTTGCTTCTTTGACATTCATAACTCTTGTCATGCACGCTCGTTTGTTCTTAAGGCTCCTGACATCACCTTCTGCTAGTACACGATCGATTTGATCATGGAAGGTGTGTCGTGGCCTTCCACGACTTCTGCATCCATCCACTTTTGCATTGTATATCTGTTTAGTCATTCTTTCATCATGCATCTTTCATATACAGACATTAAACATATTAAATAGATATATACTCAATATACATACCATACAAATACATATCTATACAAAGTATATAAATGTCTATAGATGAATAATGACTATATTTTTTTTATTGCATTAGTTCAGCATACAGACAGACGAAACACCTGATAGAAAGCAGTTACCATCGGCTATGGACATTTGCAACACAAATGCACTGCTGCTCTCTTAAGGGAGACTGGAACCTGGCCACTAATACCGGAACACAACACAAGGTTGTTATGGCCGCATACTCCAGACAGGGGTGGTAGTTATCTAGACGGGCAAATGCCCTACCACCTGGCTATGCGTTATCCTGTCGCCTCTTACGACAGGCCGCCCTGCCGCGGCAAACTGTATTCTTTTTCCGTTCCTGCATGGATAAACACATGATTATATCATCATATTCCAACGACAGCTAATATTGTTAGGTTAGGATAGGTTACATTATTGTCCGGGGGTAAAGTAGTCCCCCGGCAGTAGAAGAGGCCTCGCGGGGCCCACGCCTGCCAGGGCTGCGGAGAGGCCAGGTCATATACCCGTAGCCCTGGCATAAGGCGAAGGACGGAACACCCAGGGGTTTTAGTGGGTATCCCTAACCGGGAATGGCAATAGCATGGCACCAGTTCTGACTGGGTATGCTAGTGCCACCCCCGATCTGGCGAATCCCACACTAGGTCGCGAATTATCCCAAGGTTCTGCCCTTGTCGCGGCTTAGTCCTCAATCGGATTTCCCCTGGTAAAAAAAAAAAAAAGTTACATTATTGTTAAGTTAAATTATTCCTTAAGTTAGGTTGCTTGGAAGAGATTGCTTTAAGCGATAAGGCCGCCTATTGTTTCTACCATGACAATATTGTAATTGTCTATTTTTGAAATTGTAATTGTCAAAGAGACAAGTGAGGTGTGTAAGAATAATCCTAAATGGCACTCTGTTGTTCGTGCCTACCCCGCGAGGGAACTGGCGTGAAGTTATGTATGTATGTATGTATGTTGAAATTGTATATTTGGTGAGCAATAAAGTGTTATCTGTCTATCTATCTATTGTCTGGTCATTGTTTTAAATATCGGTAGCGCTTTTGCTTGTCTAATAGCATGATAATATAAATGTTGTTTATGACTCGATATAGTCTTTTAGGCGGCTGAGTTTTTTAGAATTACACCTCTTACTGGGCGATTAAGTGATATCAATAAATTCATTCTCTCTTTTTCTATCACCTTTGCCTTATTATTTGGGGTCGGCACCATATGTCTCTTCCTTCCTTACTCCTCTAATCTGACATACGTCCTCTGTCACAACACAAATCATCATATCATCCCTCACACAATATATCAATACAAGCATTATATTTAATCTATATACCGCTACTATGACTTCATTAGAAAGTCGCAGCTTTCGATTCCGTACCGTTTGTTTTCGAATTTAATTTTCCAAAAATGCCTATTTCCTCCAACCGGTGTTTTTACTAAATAACAGTAAACAAGCCGAAAATGGTCAGAGTATTGTTCAAGAGCTGAATCAGAGAATGACCACATATTAACTCCTTTTGTAGACATTAACGGTTTTAGAACTTTATATCGGTTCGAAGTGGGAGGATTTTTTTTTACTTTTATTATAGTGTAGTTATATAGTTGATTTTTATCTTTAACTAGGAGCCCCGGCAGACGTTGTCCTGCTCTGAAAAAATAAAAGTCTAGGACCCGATCTCAGCGCCAACTACCGGTTCTAATTGCGAATCTAAACCATCCGGGAACCCACTCAAACACACAAAAACAAAATCACCAAAATCGGTCCAGGTGATTATGAGGATTCTAGAACCTGATCCCAGCGCCACCTACCGGTTCCAACGGGATAAAAAGTATCCCATGTCTGTCTCCTGGTTCTAAGATACCTTCCCATCAATTTTCAGCCAAATCGGTATAGCCGTTCTTGAGTTATAAATAGTGTAACTAACACGACTTTCTTTTATATATATAGACTAGCGGCCCCGGCAGACGTTGTCCTGCTCTGAAAAAATAAAAATCTAGGACCCGATCCCAGCGCCACCTACCGGTTCCAATTGTGGATTTAAACCATCCGGGGATCCACTCAAACACACAAAAACAAAATCACCAAAATCGGTCCAGGTCCACCTACCGGTGCCAACGGGATAAAAAGTATCCCATGTCCGTCTCCTGGTTCTAAGCTACCTCCCGACTAATTTTCAGCCAAATCGGTATAGCCGTTCTTGAGTTATAAATAGTGTAACTAACACGACTTTCTTTTATATATATAGATAGATGTAGTAGTCATAACCCAATAACAAGAATGTGCAGATTATATCGAGGGGTCCAAGGTTATTTGTATTAAGCGACATTTGCGAAATTGTGTCGATAGAGGAGTTTGAAGTTTCAATGACCCACAAAAAGACTTCATTAGTAAACTACATACTATATTTAAAAAAGAAAAATCTGTAGTTTTTAGTTGGAAACCAGGTTCATTATAATTCCTTAAGTTTGAGACATTAGGATGCAAGAAAACCATCAAGTCAATTCTGTCACAAAATGTCGCTTAAAACAAATAGCCTTTCACCCCTCGATATAATGAAATTGTAAATCACAATAGATCTGTAGACATTTTCAATTCCGCATTTTTTAAGTTCAAACGCGAAATTCTGGCTATTATTTGCAGCAATTTTCCTGACGTCATTAAATGTTTTTCTTTGTTTTTCTTTCCATTGTAGCTCGAATAAAGCTAACTGCTAACATTGTGTTTAAGTAATTTTAATTTGTACTAACAATTTGTTGATGTTATCTTACATTAATGTGTTCAGATGTTTAGAGTGCCTAGAGCCTAAACCTTACATTAATTAATTAAGTGGTAGGGCATTTGCCCGACTGGATGGCTACCACCCCTGGTCTAAAGTATGTCGACATAACAACCTTGAGTTGTGTTCCGGCATTAATGACCGGGTTGCAGTTTCCCTTAAGAGAGCAGCAGCGCATTTGTAACAACTTTGGTGTTGCAAAAGTCCATAGGCGATGGTAACCGCTTTCCATCAAGTGGGCCGTCTGCCTGTCTGCTGATTTCCTGCAATAAAAAAAATTAAAAATCTATTATATTTTGAAATTCTAAACATGCCGTGTAAACCATGGAGAACACGATGCATTTTTTAAAGATTTCTTGTCTGTTTGTCGTTTTGTCTGTTTGTTCGGGATTCAGGTAAAAACTACTGGACTGATTTTAATGCGGTTTTCGCTGATCGACAACTAATTCTTAGACTTAACTCTATGCTACTTTTTATCCAGGGAATCAAGCGGAAAAATTTATGGGAATGATTTAAAATAGCCAGACTAAATCCAATGTAATATTTTTAACGAATTTAATTTAATAAAATGTGTGATTTTTTTACTCTTAACCACACAGAACTGGAAGCTTTTCCACCTTTGTCCGTACTATATCGATACTAAAGCAACATTTTATAAACTACCAAGACTTTATTGTTGGTAAACCATCAAAAACATAGACTCCAAATTCGGTTTTCCTACTGAAATTCCCAAACCACCGGTTTTCCTATCCGACAAGCATTTCGAAATTAGAATTGGAAGCCGCAAATATTCTCTGTGGTCGGCACCCCGTTAATCGGCCATCGACCCTCCTGTTATCCGAAATTGCACGTTTGCTTTTATCCTTCCGTTTTCGAAATTCAAACCTTGTTCATATTTACTGCAATATGTTACCATAGACTAAATATTTATTATTTCTTGTCATATCACATTCGGATTCTAAAACAACCATTATTTTGTTAAACCGTAAACAATACGTATAGCAAATAGCTACGTACAGTTTATGCATTTCGCCATTTTTAATTTTCTACTTCAAATTTTTAACTAAAAAGGCCTAAGACAATAGACTATGGTTGAATTTGTTTTTCAATGTAAGCGGCATAGTATAACTATTATTATTATTCTATTATATTCTTGTTAGTACTGGTTCCATTATTATTACATTATACACTAATAAATTTCATCCATATAGACCGAGTTTTATATGAAAAGTGACAGTGACCGACGTAGACTGTAATAGTAGTCGTTTTCGCCACAATCGCAGACTAAGGAACTTAATCAATACAACCTTGCCTGGTGTATTAAGTCTTCAGTATAGCTAAGCCAAATTGTAAATCATTAACTGACGACAATCAACGAAGTTCTTATTACAACTCCAAAGCCCACATTTCTCACAAAAACACATAATCATTACCCAAAAACCATCAATATCCTACAACTATAGTTCATTTTGAATGGATGTTACACATTTTTAGAAAATAAAACTGCAAAGCACATAACCTTTCAGTTCCGACCAAAAACGGACGTGACAGTAATATAAATAAAAGTTCTATTATTGCCAAAATGGCAACAGAACACTAAATAAAAATACAAGTAGCCACTCTCGCAGTTATACATTAATAATATATTGAATCATCTATTGTCGGAAGACATATTTGATAAAAGGGAATAAGAGAATTATTACAGACCGCTTTCAATCATAATACATTTCTGGAAAGTTCGTTGAACCGTTAATACTAAGGTTTGAGGTTGTGTATTGTTTGGTTTGAACCGGGTTACATTGAAAGTCTTTGTATACAACCCGGTTTGAAAGTGAGTTCTTGGATATGAAAAATGACTTAGTCATTAAACTTATAGCTTATGATGTTAATAACTATAACGAAGGGCTTTGTTTTGTTGATATATTAATTTTAAAAGTCTGTGTCGATTTCAGATGGGTATTTTATGTTTTTGCAGCTTTTTGTGTAATTAGATTTATAGTACTATTTTTTTTTTTTTTTTTTTTAAGGTTATGGCTGATAGTACTATTTAGATGTAATATTTATGTTAGACGTATGTAAGGCGAGTGACATTTGTGATTTATAATAATATTATGAAGTAATGAAATGAGGTTGTAATGAATGAAAAGGTTCTGTTAATCGCTTTTTTTTAATGTTTAAGGCTTGGCAACTAGGCCTTTAAGCCAGGCGCAGTTGTATTGTAGGCTACAATCCACACCATTCAATGGAGTTCTTGTGAAAACTCGAAAGGCCACATTTGACTATACAGTTCACATTTCTCACAAAAACACATAATTACTACTCAAAAACTATCAATATCCTACAACTATTGATAATTTTAGAGTAATTTTATACATTTTTAGAAAATAAAACTGCACAGCACAACATCTCCTTTCAGTTCCCGCCAAAAACTCTGTTAATCGCTCATTTATTTAGATTTATGGCTTGGCAGCTAGGCCTTTAAGGCAGATCTTGGTTTACAATATAGTTTCTTCATTTTCTTAAGCCTATGTTTAGTACAGTTGAACTGTAGGTAATCAGCTAGTGCCATTCATCGGAGTTCTTGTGACAACTCAAAAGGCCACCTTTGTCTATACAGTTCACATTTCTCACAAAACACATAATTACTACTCAAAAACTATCAATATCCTACGACTATTGTTCATTTTAGAGTGATTTTACACATTTTTATAAAATAAAACTGCACAGCCCAACATCTGCTTTCAGTTCCCGCCAAAAACTCCTGTTAATCGCAGACATGCTTTACACAGAAAGCAGCACTCTTGGAAATGATACCAATTGTAAGGAGGTTCTTGTCTTTGAAGTCCTAACCACCGCTAGCTTGGACCGCGGTTCTCGCTGTTAACAGAAGTCAAATTTTATATTTTTAAATTAGGTACTTTGGGAATTTTTAAATAAAATAATAATATTTTCAATGCGGTAATTTATTAAAAAAAACCGCGCTTAAAATGGTTGAAACGTAGTTTTATTATAACACTTTTTAATACAAATATATAGGTACATGTAGTTGCGTGTAATGCCCAGCGCACGCGTCCCGAACTCAAAGGGCGCGGGTTCGATCCTGGCCAGAACAAATGCACCACTTGGACTGTTTTCTGACCTGATGTGCATATTGTTACAATTACCACTGTTAATTACGGTGAAGGAAAACATCGTGATGCAACCTGCACATCGCGATAACAGACGTGAGAAACCACCAACTGAAAATTTTTCATGTCACAACAATTAAACAATAAATTATAACACCACACAAAGTCACAAACACATAACTAACAATAAAACTTATACACATAATCAAACCAACGCGCACTACCATCGCATTGCATTACACGCACACTTCACAAACAAACCAAGACACACAAAGAGCCTAAAAATTAATAACCCAGGCACAGAAAAGAAATAAACAACACACATGGCACTAGATAGGACTATATATAAGTATAGATATAAGGCCAACACTGCACATGCACTTCCTCACAACACCAGCATGTAACAGATACACTCTACATTAGTATAAGTTTAGTATTAAAATTAGAATAAATTAATATTATAAGTTATTCTTAAGGTATACCACAACATAAAAATCACTAAATTAATGTCACACACAGTAACAAAAATAAATAATAAGCGTGTATGGACTCTAAAATTTTTCATAGAAATTAAGTAGTGAAAAAGGGTACGGAACCCGAGTCCGTAGAGATGTTAATAATAATAATAATTAATGAACCGACACCTAGAGAGGCTCTCGCTCGGTAAATGGGTGAAGGGCCAGATGCAGAAGGCGGTTCTCCTGAGCACGGCACGCATTGTGAGGAAGTTCCTGTCTCTGGAGCCTTAACCACCGGTAGCTTAGACCCTAGGCCCTACTGCCGACGGACGTCATCTTTTTAGATTTTTTTAATATGTGTTTATTTTTTATATATACATGTATTAAAAAAACATAAAAAAGAATATAAATAAATATATGTGAAATAATAATTAAAAAAAAGACGTGACAAACCTGCCAAGCCGCCTTGGACAAGCGTGGTAGGTATACTGTCTGTTCCCCTACAGTGGGTGGCCCCAGCCCAGCAGAGGGACGTTCATGAGCTATTATTGTATGTAGGTATAATTACTATAATAAATTATTCGTTTCTAGATTATTCGTTGAAATCCATTAAGCTGTTTTAGAAACTTATTCTAGGCAACGTTTCTGGTAGATAGAGACGAAAGCTCTAAAAAAAATATCGGCAAAGAACTAAGATCGGCTAGACCACAGAAAGACACGTGTTATTAGTATTTAATTGACACATAATAATATTAAAGTTACGCATACGAACCAAATTCCTTTTAAAATCACAATGGTAGAGTAATTTAATTGGTGGTAGGGCATTTGCCCGACTGGATGGCTACCACCCCTGATCTAAAGTATATCGCCATAACAACCTTGAGTTGTGTTCCGACATTAGTGACTAGGTTCCAGTCTCCTTAAGAGAGCAGCAGCGCATTTCTAGCACCTTTGGTGTTGCAAATGTCCATAGGCGATGGTAACCGCTTTCCATCAAGTGGGCCGTCTGCCTGTCTACTAAACTCCTCCAATTAAAAAAAAAATCTAAAACTGTTAAAAACTAAATTATTATATTAATTTAAATTAAATTTAAACGACTTTTTATACCAGTGGTGCTATCTGTTATTATATATTCTAAACTAAAATGTTGTAGTCGTTAGATCATAGTATACGTATTGACTCGTTTCGAAAAATTAGGATAGATGTCACTGTATAATATTTTAGGCAACGCCATTGCATCAATTATGTCTTTGGAAAATGTAATAAAAGTACATATAATAAATCTGATAAGTGATATAAATTAAATTTTAATGAATATCTAAGTTGCAGTAACCTAATTAAATCGATATAAGAATGGTAATATTGGCTTAATAGATCTTGCTATAGGATAGTTGTACACTTGCCAGGGCACTGCGGAGTCGGGCAGTCCATTTTCCGTAGCCCTGGCATAAGGCGCAGGACGGAACACCCAGGGGTTCTAGTGCGACCCCCGATCTGGCGAATCCCACACACTCACACGGGTCGCGAACATCCCCCCAAGCTTCTGCGACTGTCGCGGCTTAGTCCTCAAACGGATTTCCCCTGGCCAAAAAAAAAGGATAGTAGTACATATAGAAATAACCTCAATATATACAATAATTTAATTATAAAATATGTGTAAAATATTTTAGTAAATAATTAGCCTATAATTTATTAAAATTATAGGCTAATTAGATTAAATAATTAAATATAGGCTAATAAATTGTATTATCAATGAAGAAATTTATACATAATCTAATACAATAAAAGAAAACTTAACTTATTTATATTGTATTCTACCCATAGAATACCCCCTTACGACTATAAGTAGAATACTGTGCCTAGCTCACCGTCTTCTATGGGTAAGGTGCCCAGAAGGCTGGCTACGTATCCTCGCTGGAGCGCCATACTGATCCGTTGCCCGAGGGAAGCACCAGCCTTCTGATCACCTGAAGAGTCAATGAGTAGTTTTGATAAATTTTGGTAGAGGGGCCTCAGGACCCCACGGTCCAAGCGTCTCGACAGCAAACGGCGCAAACATATTGTTACGAGTTGCAGGACTCGAATTAAAATGCCGTTAGGATTATAATAGAATTTATTAGAACTATACAAACACGTATAACACAGGTACAAATATAAATAACACGCATAAAGTCCATCACTAGAGGACTCATAGATTATATATATATAGTCCTCCTTGACGTATCCGTCAACGGCGAACCTTGTCATGTCCGGCTATGCGAGCACAGGTGACTAGCGAACCCAAATTTGGTTTTGAACAGTCTTTTGCAAGGAGCGCAATATAGCCGTCCTGATGAGTCGTATGTGTAGTTGTAGGCGATTTTAGGGCGGTTCTTTTTGATAAGGCGTTGCTCGTCAGAGTGTTCTACGCGCTGCGTTTCGAAGGCAGCAACAGCCTTATCAATAGAGTTACGCCACTCCCTTCTTTGTAGAGCAAGGTCTTCCCAGCCGTCACTTGGGATGTCACATGCAGACAAATGACGCTTGAGTACGTCCCTGTAACGCAGAAATTGGCCGCCAGATTTGCGCTTTCCGTCCTTAAGCTGTGAGTAAAAGACAGCTTTAGGCATTCTAGTGTCTTTCATGCGTACAACGTGGCCGCACCATCTCAGTTGTCTCTGTATAAGCATTGCTTCCACACCACTTAGCTTCGTCCGCCGCAGCACTTCAGTGCTAGATATACGGTCTTGCCACTTCACATGAAGGATTGATCTTAAACACTTGATGTGGAAAGAATCGAGGCGCCCAATATCGGCTTTATAGAGACACCACGTTTCGGTAGCATAAAGTAGAATTGGCAATATGATTGCTTTATAGACAGAGATCTTTGTACGTAGCCGAATATCATGCGAATCCCAAACTCTGTGACGGAGTTTGCCAAAAGATGCAGCCGCTCTTGCGATGCGAGAAGAAATTTCTGTTTCCAATTTATTATCAGTACGCACAGAGCTTCCAAGGTACTTGAAAGAGGAAACTTCCTCTAGTGTCCGGCCGCCGAGATATATTGGTGTAGGGTCAGATGTAGTTCCACGTGCAGGTTGTTTCAGTACTTGTGATTTGGAGACACTTATAACCAGACCAAATCGTCGGCAGGATCTATCCAGGTTATCCAGAAACATCTGCAGGCTACTAACATCATTGGCCATCAAGCAAACGTCATCTGCATAAAGTACGTCTAGGAGTGAGAGCTCTTGTACCGATCTTTTGGCTCTAAATCTTGACAAGTCGAAGACGCTCTTCCCGCATCTGACACTGAGAATAATCTGTCCAATAGGCTCATTATACGAATGTTTAAGTACCGCAGCGAAATAAACAGCAAAGAGAGTAGGAGCCATCACACATCCTTGCTTAACTCCACTTGTAACTGATATGTGGCTAGTAAGGTCGTTCTCATGTTGCACCCTTGCAGTCATACCGTCGTGAAACTGACGAATAAGTAAGAGAAGCTTATCCGGACATCCTGCTTTTGAAAGAACAGTCCAGAGTGCAGATCGCGGTACCCGATCAAACGCTTTTTCTAGATCGACAAAGCACATGTTAAGGGAACGGTGTTGTTCAAGACACTTTTCCTGTAGCTGTTTTACGACAAAGATGGCGTCGACAGTTCCCCTGCCTGGACGAAAGCCACATTGGCTTTCAGATAATATACGTTCTGATAGAGCACTCAGCCGTTGATTTATAATGTGGGCAAGAACTTTACCAGCTGCGCTGAGTAGAGCAATACCCCTGTATGACCCACAATCCGAACTGTCACCTTTACCTTTATATAGTTTACAGATTGTAGCATCTTTCCATTCTTGGGGTACTACTCCAGATTGCCAGATACGGGTAATGAGCTCGAACAAACTTTTTTGAACACATTCTCCACCATATTTGTAAAGTTCAGCTGGTAAAGTGTCTAAACCCGTTGCTTTACCATTTTTTAGCTTATTGACGGCAGATACAAACTCCTCAAAAGTGGGTTCTTTGTCTAATTCTGAGGATATTGGTAGAGCCTCGAGAGAATCTATGTATGCGAGGTCCACCCCATGACTAGGAGGATTTAGGATATCACTGAAATGTTCTGACCAGCGGTTTAGTACTTCGTTATGGTCCGTTAACTGGCGAGATTTATCACGATTATATATCGGAGAAATCTTTTTATATTTAGGTCCGAAAATAGATTTAAGGCTTTCAAAGAATAACCCACTCTGCTTAGTATCCGCAAGATGCTGCAGCTCCAGCGCTTTCATCGTCCACCAACGATCTTTAAGTTCTCTTACTTTCGATTTGAGCTCATGCTGGAGCGCTTTTTGTTGTGCAGTACTTGAAGGATCTTGCAGTACGCGTCTGGAGTTATTTATAAGCTTCATAATTTCGAGATCGGATTCATCAAACCAGTCCTGGTTTTTCTTACTGGTCTTGCCAACTACTCGTTGAGCAACATCATAAAGCAACTGCGAGAGATTATGCCAATGTTTTTCAATAGACACCTCTTTTTCAAATGTTTTGGTGCTGAATTCCGAGTGAAAACATTTTTGTACTGTTTCTGAGTTAACAAGTTTTGCAAAGGCCATTCTTGTCGGAACTATATGTTTTGCCCTGCGGGGAGGTTTATAGTACAGGCAGACCTTCGATCTTATTAACCGATGATCGGTCCAGCCTAGGGCACCCCGCATAGCTCTAGTAATAAGAACATCTTTCAAATCAGCTCTCCGCACAATAATATAGTCTATAAGGTGCCAGTGTTTTGAACGGGGATGCATCCAAGATGTCTTGTACTTTTCAGATAAACGGAAGTAGGTATTTGTAATTGAGAGGTTAAATTCTGCACAAAGTGACAAGAGCAGTTCTCCATTAGAATTACACTTACCCACGCCGTGCCGGCCAAGTACATCTTTCCAGATGTTATGCTCGGTGCCCACTCGAGCGTTAAAGTCACCCATAAGGACAATTTTGTCATTAGCCGGAATTCCTTGTAGTACGCTTCTAAGGTCATCATAAAATTGAAATTTTGCTTCATCACTATACATCATTGTTGGGGAGTACGCAGTTATCAGATGAAGGAATTTATTAGCACTTGTGTGAAGCTTTAATGTCATAAGCCTGTCGGTGATACCTTTGGGTTTTTCTGTAAGTGATTGTGCAAGGCTAGTTTTAATAGCGAAACCGACGCCACTACTAGCTCGTTCAGTAGAGGGTTTTCCAATCCAATAATATGTATAGCCTCCTTGGTTTTCGCAGAGTTCTCCACAATCTGATAAGTGGGTTTCAGTTAGTGCAGCTATATCAATGTTGTACTTGTCCAGTTCTCGAGCAATAAGAGCTGTCTTCCGTTCTGGACACATGTTGGTGGGACTGTCCAGCAGGGTCCTAACATTCCATGTTGCAAAATTAAAGGTCTTTCGTTGTGAGAATCTAATATTTTTCTTTATAGTATCTTTTCGACCGCGATTAAGTCGGTGCCCGTTGGCCGCGGTTTGTCTTCGGGGAATGGGAGAAACGGACTATGTTTAGGCCACCTTTTCTAGGCCCCTCCTCTGTGCAGAGGTAAGCAGAGCGATACTAAATAGGGCTGCTTAGTCGTCAAATGTGCTGCCGAACCCGTTTTCCCGTTTCAGTCGAATCCAGGAGCGACCCCTTGCATTTGACCGCCTAATGTGCAGAGAGATAGCTAGGAGCAGAACACACCGTAGTCCCAACTCCCACCACCATCACTCCATCGCCATAGGTCTTTTTGCTCAATATCCAGAAATTATGCCAAGGTTCATCTGCGCGTGAATAGATTTAAGTGAGTAAGCAGTTGCGCTGGTACAAACCCACTCTCTCGTCCATTTATCAGAGTCCGATGGCCCGGTTGACCGGTACGACCGGTAGATAGAAGGATGCAGTGATATGGCCACCAGCTACTAAAAGGGTCCTAGCTGATGCCCTTATAGGCACATCACATCACCTTGCTGCATCGCCGCGGTCACCGATAGCGTTTGTCTATCGACTGTGCTCGCTTTCCGCGCCGTAACAGACTTCATGTACTTCAGGGGGACCTCCCATAGACTAGCTGTGATCAAAGAGGTGATCACAGCCCCCTCCATTAGGTTTAGCCCACGCAATGACGTGGTTACCGGGGTGTGGCCGCTGCGCACACAACAGCTACGAGGAGCCACTAATGGAGAGATTGTGGTTAGCTGAGCTGTGAGTCAATTAGTAACTACAACTCAAGGTCTAGACCACTACACCCCACTCATAGATTACGAACTGTAGTACACACATCTTGCCTCGCTTGTGCTTATCGCTGAATCGATACAATATGGCTGCCCGACTGCACAGACCGAATTTCTTAGAATTAATTCGACACACCATGTCATACACACATGGCTAAAAACTGCCATAAAAGATTACAATACACAATGGGCTATTTTTCCAAAAAAAAATTTAAACACGAAGTAAACAAAAGAAGACGGTCATAAAAGCGCTTCAATGTTATTAGCACAAACACCGACGGGTAATAAATGTGCTTTCTTTACGAATGCAGGTGGCCGAAATTGTAACAATATAACTCTCACTGAGAGTTGCAGATACGTGTCTACGCAGGTCGCATCCCACACCAGAAGCTTGCCGCCAGGGAATTAGAGTCATTCCGTCAGGACTCCTACCATCGTCACGTGCAATACCCTTCGGCTCCAATAAAGCCGGCACCTTAGCGGGGGCAAGCGCCCTATTTTAATTCACAATTTTTAACAAACTAAATTACCTCAAAACATTAAAGGTCTTATTCAAATTGAAATTGAGTTAGAGTGAGTTTGTAGGCTTCTTTAAAGCTTTTAAAGAACGTCACAAAATTACTCTAACTGAATACGAATAAAACCGTTATACTCCAACTAAAAGTAATACTAAATACAAATAAGAGACAGACTAACACTATATAGAAAACAACAAAACAGATCGCTTTAAGCGATAAGGCCGCCCTTTGTTTGTATTTATTGTACTTAGTTTTAAGAACGTAGTTTTAATTTTTGGTGAACAATAAAGTGTTTTCATTCATTCATTGGTGTATGCATTATGTAGCAGCAATCGATGGTAGGTGTCAGTGATTGTTGGTTGACGACTTTTCATCGATGGTGTGGAGTATGCTGGATTATTTGATAATTTATCCGTTATTATCAAGTTACTGAACAGTTAAAAAACATGTTGTGTTAAATATGTAAAGTTTTATGCAATTTGAATTCATTAATTATTTTTACTTTTTAAAAATTGGTAGTTATTAATTGGAAACAAAGAGAATCTATTCAGCTTTTCTACTTTATAAATCCATTTCAAATGAAACATTCCTTTTTCAAAAATCTTGAGCAATGTAGTGTAAAAAGATATTGCCATTAATTTTTATCAGGCGTTAAACAAACTAATTATTTTAGGGGTTTCATAAAAGATTGTAGAAATACATGCAATACACAAATAAATAATTAAACGTATCATTCATAAAGCTAATGAAGCAATGACAATGTTTTAATGCGGCAAAACCACATCGATTATGAAAAGCCAGTTTGATAGAGACTATTGACCGCACAACAATATTGAATGTTATGTGTTAACAGTTACTTATGAATTTATTCTGAAACGCATTTGACTTTAAGGCAATTGGTTTTATACACACTAACTGTATTAAAAAATTCTTATGATTATTTCTCTTTTTTCTTTATGTAATGAATTATGATAACGTTATACCGGGTTATGAACATGCCGTGGAACGGATTGAGTATTACTATGTATTACCCTATTCACACTACACCGAGCCATTAAGTGTCGGACGATAAATACGGAAGACCCGGTTTCCTGACTCGGTGTCGACACGCTATCACGTAAGTCATTTAATTATATAAGTGTTTTATATATACTTATTCTATTTCTATATATATAAGTATATAAAAAAATAGAACGCATTTTAATTTACTTTAGACATGGGAATTTTAATGCAGATAAAAGTAATATTGATTAGCAACTGAAAAGAATTGATATTGATATTTCATAAAAATCGATTATTGTACAGATTTTTGACTCAGAATAATATTATTAATAATAAGCCAAACCATAAGAGCTAAGCCTCAAGCTCCAGGGGTGGAAGTGATAAATGGCATCACGTCAGAAGTAGCTAAGGTGAACCTGCAACTCACCTCTCTACACCCCTTAGCCACTCACACCCATGTTGCCCCTACATTCTATGGCATTTTTAGGGGCCCATGCAGGGAGTGGCGAGTCACCGTCTGCCCATTTTTCCATGTTCCCCGAACATTGCGACTGGCTGACGCCATAGTCCCCATATTCCCAGAGCCCTTTTATCACTAGCAGTTCACCCTAATAGCCCGGTACTTTTTTCTCATTTCCCACAATAGTCCTACACTGGCCGGGGCTTGTCCTTGGGTGCATCACTATATTTTGTAGACAGGGATAATCGCCAGTCAGTGTCACGTCACATTTACATTAAATTTATCACGGGGCCTCTACGTGTTGGCCTTCCTGCCATGGCCCCACGCAAGCCTACCAAATGTCCTTGCCATTTTTATGGCCCGTGGTCTCAAAAGACAGCCAAACCATAAAATCCAAAAATAATCACAATAATAATATACTTCTGTATGTAGAATAAAATCTGACAGCTGTCACTGTCAGATTAGATTTGGAATACTGTAAGCTGATCAGGTTTGTTTTATTTTTAATTTAATAAAAATGTATCTTTAACTTAACTTAAGCTTCGGTGAAGCTGCAGCCCACCTCTCGACACCCCTTAGCCACTCACACCCATGTTGCCTCCGTCTTCTATGGCATTTTTTGGGGCCCATGCTGAGAGTGGCGAATCACCGTCTGCCCATTTTTCCATGTTCCCCGAATATTGCGATGGGCGACGGCATAGTCCCCATATTCCTAGATCCGTAGTACCACTAGCAGTTCACCCGAATAGCCCACTACTTTTTGTTCCCATTTCCCACAATAGTCCTACACTGGCTGAGGCTTGTGCTTGGTTGCATTATATATGATGTAGACAGGGATAATCGCCGGTCAGTGTCACGCCACATTTAAATTAGATTTGTCAAGGGGCCTCTACGTGTTGGCCTTCCCTTGTCCCCACGCAATCCCTTCTAAAGTCCGGACCATTTTTAAGACCCGTGATCTTCAAATACATAGAACTATAATATAACTTAATAAAATACAAAACTAATAAAACAAAAACCTTATTTTTTGTGGGTGATTTGAAAAAGGTCTCTAATTTGACACATTTTCATAATATTTTATTGGAAAAAAAAGTCTAGAGTTTGTAGGAACGTTGCCTAAAATAAATGAAGCTACTGTTGTAAAACTACAGAGAATGTTTACGTAATTTTTATATATATCGACTCTATGGTTTTCAGTAGCTTTTGTTCATTCACGGGGTTGAGCGCGAGCATGTAGTGCGGTGGTAATTTCACTGTTACCATTGTTAGTACAAAAAGAAGAGCTGAATACCAATTTTGATACTTTAGTATACGTGTTTATAGACAGATAGATAAACTCTTTATTGTACACCGAAGCAGATACAAGTAAATGAGAAGGAACATACATCTTACAACAGGCGGCGTTATAGCTAAAAGCGATCCCTTATTGACAGCACTTAGCTAAGATTGATGGTCTTGAAATATTAATATTAGTCTATTTTAAAACTTGAGCTTATATATTCACACATTTTTATGTTAATATACCTAACTAAATAATCTATTTAAAAATATTAATAGTAACATTCTACAATAGTATCACATATAAATATTGCAAAAGTAATTATATTACCACCACTGGGGTTCATTTTAGCATGGCAAAATTTGATTTTAATTTGATAATTTGTTTCCACTTCAAAAGCTTTGTAAAGGAAAATCAATGAAATGTTAATAAATTTAATAAAGATGATTTTGGCTCCCGTAAAACGAACTGTAATAAATGAACAAATAATTATTTGCCCTTAAAAATCCGGCCGTTTGGTTTTGGGTAATTTGATGTGCTCATTCGAAAAGAGTGCTAACGAAGGAACATTTACATCAATAAAATTAATGTATCTGTCTGTAATTTCAAAGTTAATGTCAAAATTGAGTGAAAACGACTAAATACCATGCCTAAGCGTAAAAGACCAGTTTTATGATTTTTGTCTGTCAATATTTTTGAAAGTTTATCTAGCATATACTTCGAAACGGCTCAACAAATTTTAATTAAAATAAAAAGGAATAAAACGGAAATTTTGTTTCAATTTTTTGTGTATTTTGCATTTGTATAACTAGCAGAGTTTCGAAGATATGAATATAAAGCCAAAGTCCCGTGCGGTAGAAGTAGTGGGCATACCTGCTCTGTAACTATAAATATATTTTTATATTTATTTAAAGTATCAAACCCTTTTAGTCAAGTTAACCAACCCCTATCAGTATTGGAAAAATTCTAGCCAGTGTCAGTGAAAACAAAGTTAATAAGTCAGTAGGAAATAGTTGTGCCGATGATGCGGTCGCCGCCGCACGGCCTACCGGTTCAAATCCCGATTGGTGACGTCACAACACATCGTACACATTCATTTGTATATAGTTTTCAATTATACTAAGTACAATTTCAATGTTGTATTAACTGAATAGAAAGCTCTATTGAAGGGTGAGTACTTGAAGCAAGAAAGAGTAATATTTAGTACTACTATTTTTTTTTATTCCATGAGTCCAGCAAACAGGCAGACGGCCCCCTGGTGGAAAGTGGTTACCATTGCCTATGGAGATTTCTAATACCAAAGGTGCTACTAATCCCCTGCTGCTCTTTAAAGGGAGACTGGAACCTGGCCACTAATGCCGGAACACAACCCAAGGTTGTTATGGCGGCATACTTTAGACCAGGGGTGGTAGCCATCCAGACGGGAAAATGCCCTTGGGTTGTTTTGTCTCCTCTTACGACAGTCCGCCCGGCCGCAGGAAGTTATATTCTTTGTCCGTTCCTGCACGGATAGATACTATCCATGGAAGAAGAATAGTTATTGTCGGTTCCCTTCACCAACAGTTCATTTACCTCACTATCTGTCAGTTTGACATAAGCTCCTTACAAAAATAATGTCAAAATTCAACCGATGGTAAGGCAAATAAGGTGCTATCCACAAATAACGTCACACGAATTTCATAATTTTTTGACCCCTCCCGGGTCTTTGTCATAACTGGTCACATTAGTGAGACTCGTACCTTCCTAGTGTAACATCACGTTTTGCAATTTTAGATCAGGTATTATTAAATTAAAACAGCAGTTCCGTAATTAGTTTCATATCCATTTAAATTATTTTTTAGATTAATTTGATACAGAAAGAGTTGGAAATATTTTTGAGGCTTTCGTTAATAGTTCAAATATCGTTTTTTAAAGCTTAAATATTTATTTATATTCGATTTTGAAATTTGATGTCACAAAATGTAGGACCTCTCCCACGCCTTGTCACACAAAGTCACACTTCGCCGAAGCTTGCTTAAGCCTTGTAACCTTTAATTAATAAACGCAGAAAGCATACGCAATGCCTCGTACGAGAATTTGCGCAATTATTGCGTGGAACGTTATTGCTATAATATATTTGACAGGCGTTCCCGTGCCCACTTTGTTGGGCGTAAAACATTTTTAATTATTTACTTGTGAAACAATTTTCAAAATCGGATCTGTAGTACTGGAGATAACCCCGAACATGCAAACTCACAAACATTACCTCTTTATAATATTAGTATAGATGTAGATATCAACATAATAAGAAAAAATCTTAAAACCACTCTCATCTTTTTACAATCGGGGGCCAATAATATGTGAACCCGTCTTTTTTTATTAATGGTTATAGAGTTCTCTGTGGCGGAGGGTAGTCGGCCTCTGTGGTTGATCGGGCTAAGCCTATGACGGTTTATGTGCAACGCAGAAGTTCCGGGTTTGATTGCTGCTAATTTCGGAAACGATTTTTCTCCGTTATTTATGGTCTGAGTGTCTGGAATCGGCCCCAGAGTAGTCCATTGTATATTACCCGTAACACAAGCGTAACTTGCTTAATTTGGGGATATAAAATATGTGTGTTTGTCTGCCTATATTGATATGAAAATATTTATTTCTTAAGACATACATGCATATGTAGTCAGTTTCTGGAATCTTCTTTTAAGCAAATTTTACTTGTATCAGAAGATCCCGCTCTTCCATACCTTAAATATCACATTGTATTTAAGAGTTTCTAAAATATTTTGACTTGACACTGATATTAAAAATATTTCATTATAAATTGTATAATTGTATTGTAAATAAAGTCAGTGTCCTTAATTTTCATTAAGTACAAAACATACTAATCATAGCAAAATATTAAATTACATTAATATATTGAATTACTACAAAAATAGTTACTACACTTAAATATATTCATTAAGTACAGAAGACATACATAGAGTTATTATAATCTATACTAATATTATAAAGAGGTAAAGTTTGTGGATTTGTGACGTTGTAGGGGGTAATCTCTGGATCTACTAAACCAATTTTAAAAATTATTTTACTGTTCTGAAGCTACGTTAACAGGGAGTGGCTCATAGGCTATATAATATACTAGTATTGGTCCCTTCATAGGTAACTTACATCAATTTAAGGCCCAAATTAAAAAATGTTGTAATTTAGAATGACCCAATGACTTTTAGAATAATGACAACCTTTTTTTTAATACTTTTTTTTTTAATCTCTATTTTGTTAGTAATTATTGTGACATTTTTTTTTCAATTTTATTAAATATTAATCTAATGCAAATTAAATTGACATTTTATTATTATTTTTTTTTTTTTTTTTGTAATTAAGTATTTGGGCCAATTTTTTATTTTTATTATATAAATTATTTTTTAGTGGAAACTTGATTGATATATGTATTAATTTTGTGTTTTATATTTAAGAATATTAATTATTGTATGTTTCCCAAACAAATTAAATAAATAAATAACATGTCGCTATATACCACGGGAGCGGGACAGAGCGCGGGTGAAACCGCGCCGGGCCTCTAGTATTTAATCATAGAAAATAAGAATGCGTGTGTGTGTGTGTACGCATAATATATAATAGATAGATATACAAAGATAGATGGACAAACGGACGTACGGATAAAAATGAAGTTTTAATAATGGTTTTGTTTTTTCCAAAATGGCAACGGAACTCTAAGAAAAGGGAAACCGAACGTAGCGTCTTAGTTTGTACCAGTTGGTATAATCAGGAAATATCGTTCGCAATCCATCTACAGGGTTACTCGCGGAACGGGGTTAGAGAAACTGTTTTATCCGGGTGAAATATACCCGGGCATTCGAATACCCGACTCTGGCAGCTTTTATTTTTTTCATTTCGAAATTTAGCAAAGAGCCTTTTAAGTGTATCATTTAGGAAAACCAAGATCTGTTTTTAAGATTTCGTGGACTGCAATAATCGAAATGGAAACTCTTATAAATATTTCATTGTGTTAGTATGGTGTAAAATTATGAAAAAAAAAAAGTTTTTACTTTTGCACAATATCCTTTACAATCCCTGTTCTCCCCCATATTTAAAGGAACTTTTTAGTTTTCTCTATCAATCTCATTCCTGCAATTTGCGCTCAAATGAAAATCTTTTGTTAACAACACCTGCACACACTTCATCCTTCGTAGGAAATTCTTTTGCCGTACAGGCTGTTCGACTGTGGAACTCCCTCCCCTTTCCAATCAGACAAGCTAAATCAATGACTACATTTAAACGTATGGTCACTGACCATTATTGGTCTATTAAATAAAAATTGTTGCATTAAATGAATGTATCTATTGTTCGTATATATATTTATAATATCATCGTATATCTAATTATATATGTATATCTGTATGTATATATGTATATCTGTATATATAAGTAGATAGTACTTTATTTATATCTTATTTTATTTTTTTGTAATACACCACCAAAAATCTTATATTGAAATTTCGTTTAAAATCTCCTTAGACACCGGGTTGCCTGGAAGAGATCGCTATAAGCGATAAGGCCGCCCATTGTTCTAATGCAAATGTATCCATATCAATTGTCTAGATTTAAGATTATGGTGAACAATAAAGATGTCAGCAGCTTTAAGAACAGACGAGCGTGCATGGCAAGAGTTATGAATGTCAAAGAAGCAAGTGAGGTGTGTAAGAATAAGCCTGAATGGCGCTCTGTTGTTCGTGCCTACCCCGCAAGGGAACTGGCATGAAGTTATGTATGTATGTATGTATGTAGTGGACACATAAACGTCATACAAATACTGCCAAATTTCTATCAACGCTAATAAAAACAAATGAATAGTGAGATACTGGAACCGGCCACTAGAGATCTGAGATATTAAAGCAAGAAAGAAAGAAAATATTTATTTCTAAATGCGAAATACACAAGATAACAGAAAACATATTATAGCAGAACAAATAAAAAATCTATCAAAACAGAAATCGACTTCAAGAGAAACTAAACTCCAAGACAAATAAATCCTATCCGTGCAGGAACGGAGAAAGAATACAATTTCCTGAGGCCAGGCGGCTTGTCGTAAGAAGCAACAAAACAATCCACAGCCAGGTGGTAGGGTATTTGCACATCTGGATGGCTACCACCCCTGGTATAGAGTATGCTGCAGCCATATCAACTTTAAGTTGTGTTCCGGGATTAGTGGCCAGGTCCCAGTGTACCTTTAGAGAGCGAAAGCACATGAGTAGTACCTGTGGTGTTAAAAATGTCCATAGGCGATGGAAACCGCTCTCCATCAGGTGGGCCGCATGCCTGTCTGCTGAACTCACGGAATAAAATGAAAAAAAAATCTACAAAATTTTGAAGTCGGTGCGAAGTACAACAATTAAATTGCTATACCTATTTTGCAAATTTGTTGTTTTTTTGTTTTACTTTACACCGACCTCAAGATGTAGAAATTTATTTTTCACTTTTAAGTCTTTCTGTGTCGATACTTTGGCGGCGTCCCATCTTCCAGACACAGCCGTGACAGCCGGGGCTGCTGCTGCACACCAGGAGGCCCTGAAATGTCGCAAATATGTGTCCATTGGTAGTGGGTACGTATTTGTGGCTTTCGGGGTCGAGACCCTGGGGCCGTGGGGGCCTGGAGCTCATCACCTCTATCGAGACTCTCAACGCGTCTAATTGAGATCTCGCGTGACCAAAAGGCTAGCTTGCTCCTAGGACAACGCATCAGCGTTGCCACCCAACACGGAAATGCGGCCAGCATTTTGGGCACGCTCCCCGCCGACAGCGATTTGGAGTCAATTTTTTATTTATAGATTTATGATATTTTGTAGGTGTAGCTTTATTTATAGTATACCTTTTAATTTACGTATCTAATAATAATGATATGTAACTATCCTGAGGCGGTATTGAATACAACTCAAAAAGAATCATCAAAATCGTTACATTAACTAGAAAGAAAAATATTTATTTCTAATAGCGACCCCGCAGCATAAAACAGTAGTAACATATATTATCCGTGCAGGAACGGAGAAAGAATACAATTTCCTGCGGCCGGGCAGCCTGTCGTAAGAGGCGACAAAACAACCCACAGCTAGGTGGTAGGGCATTTGCCCGACTGGATGGCTACCACCCCTGGTCTAGAGTATGTCGCCATAACAACCTTGAGTTGTGTTCCGGCATTAGTGACCAGGTTCCAGTCTCCCTTAAGAGAGCAGCAGCGCATTTGTAGCACTTTTGGTGTTGCAAATGTCCATAGGCGATGGTAACCGCTTTCCATCAAGTGAGCCGTCTGCCTGTCTGCTGAACTCGGGCAATAAAAAAAAAAAACATAACAAAGTATAGATGAAATTATACAGAAAATGTATGCCGCAATTTGGAAATAGGGTTGGCACTCAGCACTTTGCTATAGCAAAGTATACTGTATAATATGTTTGGTATACGAAACGTAGTCCGACACAGCGCTGATCTTCAGTGCCCACCTCCTAAATCACATACATGCGACCGGTGCTAAACATAAAAAAAAAACAATGAGAGGTGTCAAGGGACACCCGGATGGAACGAAGTTCCTTTTGATTAATTAGTGAAGGAATTGTAATAAAATTTTATTTTTTTAAAACGAAAATAACTGGCTTGCTTTCTATGAGAGAGAGAGACAGACAGAGAAACACGCGCACGCCGCACGCTTTACAACTATAGCAAAAAGTGTCGTTACAACTTTTGATCTTAATTTTTTCCGTCTAGCCCCCTTTCGCAACGCGCGATAAACTTAGTTATTATTTTTTAACTTGCGGGAGCGGAGCAGCGGGAAGTAATCTCAGCGCGGGCGCGGAAAGTGAGAGGGCGGGAAACGCCAAAAGACATTAAAAACAAGACGTCACTGTCAATGACAATTTGAGTTTTTTTTGTTTATTTTACGCGGTAAAGCTTTGGTCTTAACAAATAATATAAATGAAATAATGAGTACAATAATGAATAAATAAAAAAATTAGAATAATGACTTGAACTTTTTTTTATACTTTCCTTTTTTTATCTCTATTTTATTAGTAATTATTTTGGTGACATTTTTTATTATTTTTGTTCAATATTCATTAAAATCAAATAGATATTTTATGTAATTTCCGTATAATTATAATATACTAGCGGCCCGGTGCGGTTTCTCCCGCGCTCTGTCCCGCTCCCGTGGTATACAGCATCATGTTATATAACCTATGATACTCCCTATTAACGTAGCTTTCGAACAGTAAAAGAAGTTTTAAAATCGGTTTAGTAGATCCAGAGATTACCCCCAACAACGTCACAAACTCACAAACTTTACCTCTTTATAATATTAGTATAGATTTGTTTTGTAATTAACTGTCTGAGCCAACTTTTATTTTTATTATATAAATTATTTTTTAGTGGAAACTTGATTGATATATGTATTAATGTTGTGTTTTATATTTAAGAATATTAATTATTGTATGTTTCCCAAACAAATTAAATAAATAAATAATGAAAAAAATAGCTATCCTAACAAAAAAAGTAATGTATAATCACATTGAATATTTACAGAAACAAAAAACTTAAGGCTGAACATCCATAAAAAAAATTGCTCTATGAATTGCGTCCTACTCCTTTGTGGAAGTCGGTTAAAAATATGTAAACAATTGTATGCCGCTATTTTAGTCATACGTACACTCAATATTTTACTGTGCCGAACCGTACTACACAGCCACGGCCGTAGCTCGCATTGCTCCACAATGCCCTACCTTGAAATCACAATGCCCTTCCTTAAAAATACCAAAAACTAATTATTATTATTAAATTCTTTGTTCATAGTTTGAGATAAAAAAAATGTAGCGATAGGTATCTAAATTTTACCGAACATATCAGAGTTTGTGATATTCATTTCATATTATAATAATTCTTTCTTCTGTGTATAGATGGCATTTGAAGCGGCATCACACGAAGCGATGGGTCTATTTTAATTATAATATCTGTGATGCAGAGGGGATTCCCCGTACCATAGATTGCATTACGGGGAATCCCCTTTTAAACGAAAATAAACACAAACTAGAGATTGATTATGATTGTAGTTTGGTTAAGTGAAATTTACGGTAAAGAGTGTTTTAGTCAAAAATTGATACAATTTTTTTTTATTTGCAACCAATACTGCCCTACATCAAATTCGGCTCTAGCTACAGCCCTGCGCACAGCACTGATTTTCAGTATCCACCTCCTAAACCGAACACGTCATGTGACCCTATATGTAAATTCTATTCTATTTTTGGCTGGAATGGCGCCAACGCACAGGCATTGCTTTTGCAAATGACACAGGAAGGAATACAAAATGACAGGTGTTGGAATATTAATCGGTATTCTGTTGCAAACACCTTCTGTAATCCTGTGGACAAAACAAACATGTATTATGTTACGCTACCTACACTAGGTATATGTAAATATTATTAAGCGTTAAATATGTACATAAAATATACAAACATTATTAGAGTAGTTAGTTAGGAGTTAACACTGATAGGGCGGGGGAAGTCTTGTGGAAGAATATTATAAAGTGAAGTAGTTGTTAAATAATTATTTAGAGTGAAAAATTTTTAGGGGACGTATTAATGAGAAGCCATTTTGAGTTGAAGAGAATTTATTTTATAATGTTGTCACCAATCAAAATTAATATTTAGTGTTGTCATATACAAAAGTTAATTTAGCATATTTTATGTCTTGAACAGTAATGATTTTTTTTTTTAATTTATTAATGCATAATACAAATTACACGCATAGAAATTAAAAGATCAAATTAGTAATTATAAAATAATCTGGATTGCAATTCAACACAGTTGCATACAGAAAAACATAAAACTGAACAGGTGTAAACACTTATGAATGAATGAATGATTGATTGAATGAATGAAAACTCTTTATTGTTCACCATAACTTAAATCTAGACATTTAATATAAATACATTTTCATTAGAACAATGGGCGGCCTTGTCGCTTATAGCGATCTCTTCCAGGCAACCCGGTGTCCAAGGAGACAATACAAGAAAAAGTAAATAATATTTGGTAGTTTAACTAAACTAAAAAACTAATTCAATCGTAATTAAAGAAAAAAACAAAATAATAAGCTAATATAGATAGATGTACATAATTAAATAGATTATAATAATATAAATTACATGCGAACAATAATAGAATTTCATTTACTGCAAAAAATTTTATTTAATGGACAAATAATGGTCAGTGATCAAGTGTTTGAATGTACAAATGGATGTAGCTTGTCTGATTTTCAAGGGGAGGCAGTTCCACAGGCGAACAGCCTGTACGGCAAAAGAGTTTCCTACAAAGCACAAAGTGTGTTTAGGTACCGTTGGCAGAAGATTTTCATTTGAGCGCAAATTACAGGAATGAGATTGATAGAGGAAACTAAAAAGTTCCTCTAAATATGGGGGAGTACAGGAATTGAAAAGGATTTTGTGCAGAAGTGAGAGCAAGTGAACGTTCCGGCGAAAGCGAATTGGCAACCATTTAAGCTTATTACGAAATTTGGAGATATGGTCATATTTACGCAACCCAAATCTGGACCAGATACAAACATTTTGAAGGCGTTCAAGCTTATCTAGTTGTTCTTGGGTAATGTCTAGATAGCAAGCATCAGGATAATCAACTTAGGGGGAGAAGCAAGGATTGAGCAAGCATAATCTTAGTAGCAGTAGGTAGGAAATTCTTCAGTCTTCTTAGTGAAGCAGATGACGTGAAAAGTTTTCGACTAATTTCAGTTTCCATTCCACAAAACCTTCCCACCCGTCCTATTCTCGCCGCATCAAACTGATGTAAAATATTATACTAAAAACGCAAGACAAGAGCCGCATCTCCCCGTTCCGTCTCAGTACGTCGTTCGCACCACACGCAAAGATTTGATCGCTCCGCCGTATATAAAAAACCGCTCTTAAAAATAAGACTGTGCGCACGTCTCGCGAAATAAATACATAAAAAGTTAAAAGGACTCTTCGGACCTGTTGCTGACTTTGAAGCAGAAGAGAACCAGAGCAGCTGCATCCGGTGAGTTCCTTCCAATCCAAATTGTACCTATACAGTCCACAAGAACCCCCAAAATCAAATGGTGATTTTGTTTCCCACCATTTTCTGGTCTACTTCGAGCGGATTTTTAATCCCTATTTTTTCGATAATTATCGAGCCAATAACCTTGAAGGTACCTCATTTTATATATTATATATTTAATGTTATATCTTATTTCTAATATATTTAATAGTATTTCACAGCTAATCATTTCATTCTCTTATATACATTTATAAACGTTTATCCCGGTTTGTTCCCGAGTACTCTCGGAACCCTGGGATCCGTTTTATATACGTATCCGCTATACATTTTTCTTATAATTTATGCTAATTACATTGGTCAGAACACCGTATATCGGGAAATAGTTTGCAATTATTGCAACGTTTCTCATTTACTTTTATAACCGCAAGATACTATGGTGGGATGAGTTATCAATTAATTAGATGAATTGTTTATATTTACGCCGCATTTCTTTTCATTTGGCATTTATTCCATTTAGTTGTGATTTGCATCTATTTTGTCGCATATAATATTGAGGTACTGGAATCATCTTTGTTCGCGAGTCGTAGTTGCGCAGTGCATATTGTAATTTTTGAATCTACCCACGGTATATTTTTTCGTTCACATCTTGTGTTCACTACTTACGGCGGGTATTGGGCTTTGTTCCGTATCATTTATCTACTATAACCGCAGTTTATATTCTTATATATAAATTCATTGTTAAGTATAACTTCGTTTGTTCTCTCATATAAGGGAGCGTTTATACAAACCGCATTACAACTATTATATTTTTTGATTTATATATTTTGTTACATCAAAACAAGATTAATATAAACTCACGCATATAACCCGTTAAGGGTAGGCGATCTCTTATCATTTGCTTAATAATATTTTATTTATTTTTTCTATTTGAGTTTGAATTAAATTCAATATGCCTAAGTCTAAGGGCGACGAAGAATATGAAGAATGTCAGGATCAGCCCCAGCTGGCTGTTCTTAAGGCAAAACGGGAAGTTTATTTTCAACGTATGCAACAACTTTATGATCTTGCTAAATCATCTGATATGAGCCCAGATGATTTTCTTCATAAATGTTCTACTATTGATGAAATTCATTCTAAATTTGAGCAAATATTGGATGACTATAATTCATTATGTTTAGAACTAAATCCGAAATATCAAATAGATTACAAGGTTTGGTTAGCATTTGAAGATTTGTATAGTTTTGTTAAATGTGTTATGTCTCGCTATCAGACATCTTCGCAAGAAACTCATCGTAATACTTCTAATTTTGTCAAACCAAAGCAAAAACTTCCGCCCATTGATCTTCTTTCATTTAATGGCGATGTCAAAAAATGGCCATTATTTTATGCCCAATTCAAAAATATGGTACATGAGAACGCGTCTTTATCCAATAGTGAAAAGGTATTTTATCTAATTGGAAGACTTTGTGATAAGGCAACCTCTGTATGCGCAGGGTTGCCAGCAACAGGAGAGAATTATTCCTTAATCTGGAATGCATTAATACAAAAATATGATGATCCTCGCTCATTAGCATGCACATATCTCAATCAAATGTTAGATTTCAAACCCATAAATAATAATAGTGCTGCCGGCTTAGATTCTTTTCTCAGTAATTTTAATTCATCTGTCGACGCTCTTAAACAACTAAAATTGAATGATTTATTGGATTTTATAATTTTACATCTCGCACTTCAAAAACTCGATCAAGAAACTGTGAAGCTTTTTGAAATTACTTACCGGAAGGAACAGATTCCAAACTACAATGACCTGGTACAGTTCTTGAAAGAACAGACTAAGGTTTTATCTAGAACTAATCCTGGTCCTAAAGTGAAATCATCAAAATCTTTTGTTGTAGATAATAAATCAAATAACCATTCTAATTGCATTTTGTGCAAACAGTCAGCACATAAACATTTATTTCAATGTGAATCCTTTATGAAAAAGACTCCTAAGGATAGATATAGTGTTTTGAAAAATCAATCCTTTTGTCATAATTGCTTAAGCACTAATCATAAAACTTCGGCATGCACTTCAATTCGTAATTGTAATTATTGTGGAGCTAGACACCATTCTCTCTTACATTTTAATACGCAAGATAAACAACAATGTAATATTTCAACTAATTTGAATTGTCATCAATCACATGCTGACTCTGCCAGAGACTTAGCACTCACCTTTTCGCGCGATGCGCAAACTTCACTTACCGCCGCGACGCAGTCACGTGACAGTCACGTGCGCTCGGGCGATTTAAACCCGCTTCCGCAAACTAATGTGATTCAGAATCATACTTCGTTTTGCTCTGTATCACGTGATCAACCTTTAAGCTCAAATACAGTTACGTTATTGGGCACCGCGAAAATAAATGTGTTTGACAACCATAACCGCTTACATTCACTTAGATGTCTAGTAGACTCAGGCAGTCAAAGTGAATATATTTCTTTAGAATGTTGTCAACGTTTGTCTTTATCTATTTCTAAGGAGCACCGTTTTAAGGAAGTGCAAGGAATTGGTGGTTCTTCGCAAACAATCCACGGTACTACTGCCGTGCGATTCACATCGCGCCACAATAGCAAACCGGTTTATGATATAAGGCCTTTAGTTGTCGGGAAAATTACGTCACAGCTACCTGAGGTGCAAGTAAACACGTCTACCTTTTCTCATTTAATTAATAAATTGAAGCTTGCTGACGATGATTTCTTTAAACCGGGTCCTATTGATTTGTTATTAGGAGTAAATGTATTTTGCAATATTTTATTGCACGGTAAAATTATGAACGGTAAAAATATTCCATCCTTTTTAAACACAACGTTGGGTTATATCATTATGGGTGATGCTCCTATCGATTATCAACACAGTTTGGTTTCCCGCGCTTTTTGTAGTTTTAGCGGTGAACCCTTAGATAGAACTTTACAAAAGTTCTGGGCAGTTGAGGAACTGCCCGAAAGGACATTTTTAAGCCCGGATGAACAGGAGTGTGAGAATATTTATTCTTCAACCACCACTCGTAATGACGACGGGTCATTCTCCGTCTCTCTTCCTTTTAAGGAAAACCCTGATAAATTGGGTAACTCTTATGTTACGGCCAAACGTCGTTTCGAGCTTTTAGAAAAGCGATTTTCTAAATGCCCTGACCTTCATGTAAAATATAATGAAGTCATTCGCGATTACATCTCTCAGGATATTTTAAATGAAGTTTCAGAAAATAACATTTCGTCTTCTGGCTTCTACCTACCTCACCATCCAGTAGTGCGTGAGGATAAAGCTACCACGCGCTTGCGTATCGTACTCGATGGCAGTGCTACGACCGATTCTAATCTATCGTTGAATGATATTTTGCATCCTGGCTGTAATTTACAGAGTGAGATTTTTCATGTTTTATTAAATGTACGAATATTTCCAATTGCTTTTCTTGCCGACGTTAAGCAAATGTATCTTTGTATTTTTGTTCACCCTGAACACCGCAAATTTCAACGGATTTTATACCGTTTCTCTCCAGATGATAGGCTGGCAACTTATGAGTTCACTCGGGTAACATTTGGACTTCGCTCCTCACCTTTTCTAGCTCTTCGCACGCTTCGCGAGCTAGCCAGGCTTGAAGGAAGGAAATTTCCATTAGCAGCTAGTATCTTAGAGAGAGATATTTATATGGATGACATCGCTTCCTCTGCTTCTTCTCTCAAGGAAGCAGTAGAGACAGCAAATCAATTAATTAAATTATTTAAATCAGGAGGTTTCGACCTAGTCAAGTGGACTAGTAATTCACTCGAGTTTTTGCAACACATCCCTGTTTCTCATAGACATTCAGAATCTATTTCATTTGAGACAGATGACGTCTATAAAATATTGGGCTTACGGTGGTTACCATCAACAGATACATTTTATTTTGTGATTTCGCAACCACCGCCCCATTGTACTAAACGCACTATTTTGTCTGTAACAGCTAGACTGTACGATGTTTTAGGACTCGTAGGTCCAGTTATACTTTTCGCGAAACTACTGATTAAAGAACTTTGGCTACTTAAAATTTCTTGGGATGAGTCACCACCTAAGCAGATTATTGATATGTGGAAAACATACATTTCAGAATTACCATTAATTTCCACATTAAGGTTTCCTCGCCACCTTGGCATTAGAAGGAGCTCTAGGGTTTCGTTACTCGCGTTCTCCGATGCCAGCGAAAAGGCATATGGGAGTGTCATTTATTTACATGTCCAGAATGATAACGAAAGGCCTATAGTTTCTTTAGTTAGTTCCAAATCTCGCGTGTCGTCTCCGTCAAGGATTGTAACTTTAGCTCGACTAGAGCTTAATTCTTTAGTTTTATCAGCAAAATTAGTTCGCAGTGTTTATGATTCTATTTTCAACCGCCATCCTATTGATGACGTATATATATTCTCTGATTCAATAGTTGCGTTATGCTGGATTTCATCTTCGCCACATCGATTTAATACTTATGTTGCCAATCGTATATCACAATTTCAAACTTTAATTTCAACTAATAATTTATTTCACATAGCAGGTGCAGAGAATCCTGCTGATTTTATATCTAGAGGTTTAAGACCAAGTCAAATCATTAATAATGAGCTATGGCTTTCAGGCCCACCATGGGCTTCTAGTCCCATTAATGAGTGGCCTATTAAGAAGTTTAGTCTAAACGTAAATAAACATTTACCGGAAGCTAAAACCGTTATTCATTTAGCCAAAACTTATACTGACAATAATCCACTTCTTCATTTGTCAGCTAAATTTTCATCCTGGATGAAATTTTTGAGATCTACTGTTTATGTTCTCAGATTTTTAAAACGTTTACCTCTTGATAACACTATTTCGACAAATGATTTGAATTCAGCGGAGTTAGCTGTAATTAAAGCTGTACAACAACATTATTTTGAACCGGACCTTCATAATATAAAGAAGGGTAATAATTGCTCAACATCCATTAGAAAACTATCACCTTTTATCGTTGATAATATTTTGCGTGTAGGTGGTCGTCTTAAAAATTCTTCTTTAGATTTTTCACATAAACACCCAATATTATTACCAAAAAAAGATCATATTGTAGACCTCATTATTGACTTTTATCACAAGGAAAACTGTCATGCGGGACCACAGTTATTACTTTCGATTATACGACAAAGATTTTGGATATGCTCTGGTTTACGAGCCATCAAAAAACGCATTCGCTTATGTTTCAAATGTTTTAGATTTAAACCTAAACAAATATTTCCTATTATGGCGGACCTGCCACGTTATCGAGTGGACGAACCTATCAAGGCTTTTACCCATACGGGAATTGATAACGCGGGACCATTATATATTACTTTGACGAGAAAACGCGGAGTCCGGAGCCAAAAGGCATATTTATGTATATTTATTTGTTTAGTAACTCGAGCTGTTCACCTCGAACTAGCTTCAGACTTAAGCTCCGCTACGTTCCTCGATGCTTTTCGTAGATTTCTATCGCGACGTGGGCCATGTCAGTTTATATATAGTGACAATGGCACTAATTTCGTGGCCGCTAAGGCATACTTAAATGAACTTTATTCATTTTTAGCCAGTGACCAATATTATAAGGATTTCACAAACGAGCTGGCTAAAAATCGGATAACCTGGAGTACGATTCCCCCATTGGCAAGTCACTTTGGAGGGATCTGGGAATCAAACATTAAAAGTGTTAAATCACTTCTTTTCCGTTGTATTGGAAAGCAAATTCTTACTTTTGAAGAAATGTATACTGTGCTTAACCAAATAGAAGCAGTACTTAATAGTCGGCCTCTCAGTTTATTGAGTACTGACCCTGCAGAACCATCTGCTTTAACGCCCGCTCATTTTCTACATACAGCACCGCTAACATTTCTTCCTTCTCCTAATATTGACTTAGATAAGACCAATCTTTTAAATCGTTTTTCTCTAATGAATGCTTTAGTTAAGTCTTTTTGGAACCGCTTTAAGTTAGAATATCTTCATAGTCTGCAAATGCGGAATAAATGGAATACTTCATCTAATTCCCCTGCTGTAGGCATGGTAGTTTTGATTAATGTTGAGAATTCACCGCCGCTACATTGGCCTCTAGGTATTATAACTAAGCTTTTTCCCGGTAACGACGGTGTTGCTAGGGTAGCTGAGGTTAAAACCTCAAGCAAAACTTACCGACGTCCTATCGTTAAGCTCTCTCCACTACCCGTGCAGTAGATGGAGTATACATAATATTTATATTTGCATTACTTTATCATATTACGTTTATATTTATATACTTATGTATAAATAATTATGTATTTTTGCTTTATTCGTTTATATCACTTACAACTAAGTTTTCATTAATACTACTATCTATCGCTACTGTATTAATTTTTTTTCTCTATCTCTTAAAGGGGTACCTTTAAGGCGGGGGGCATATGGTAATTAATTCCATTCCACAAAACCTTCCCACCCGTCCTATTCTCGCCGCATCAAACTGATGTAAAATATTATACTAAAAACGCAAGACAAGAGCCGCATCTCCCCGTTCCGTCTCAGTACGTCGTTCGCACCACACGCAAAGATTTGATCGCTCCGCCGTATATAAAAAACCGCTCTTAAAAATAAGACTGTGCGCACGTCTCGCGAAATAAATACATAAAAAGTTAAAAGGACTCTTCGGACCTGTTGCTGACTTTGAAGCAGAAGAGAACCAGAGCAGCTGCATCCGGTGAGTTCCTTCCAATCCAAATTGTACCTATACAGTCCACAAGAACCCCCAAAATCAAATGGTGATTTTGTTTCCCTCCACAAGCCTAGAACTGCTGACAATAATAACCTTAGTTTTTTTCGGATTAACGCTCAGACCATAGGCTTGGCTCCAGTTAACAATTTTCGTAAAGTCCTTATTTGTAGTTTAAATTGCTTCTGAAAGTCGGTTAAAATTACATTGAATGTAGATTTGTAAATCATCTGCATAAAGGTGGTAAGACGAAGAAAGGTTATTGGAAATCAAGTTAATGAAGGTAGCAAATAAGAGAGGTGATAAAACGCTGCCCTGAGGAACACCAGCAGACAAATCATACCATGACGAATAAACATCATCAATGTGAATGCGTTGCCGGCGTCCAAATAGGTAAGTATAAAACCAGTCAATAGCTGTTGAAGATATTTTAAGAGAACTCAAGATTCCAAGAAGGACATCAAAATCAACATTATTAAAAGCACACTAAAGTCAAGCAGCGACAGTATAGTCAATAGACCATTTCCCATACCATGACGGATATCTTCAGTAATTTTAACTAGCGCAGTAGTGGTACTATAGCCTGGACGGAAACGGGATTGGAAAGGATTGATAAGGGAATTGGTGTTAAGAAAGACGCTGAGTTGTTTGTGCATAAGGCGCTCCAAAACTTTAGAGAGGAAAGGGAGAATGGAAATGGGACGATATTCGGAAAAGGAAGAGGGATTGGGTTTTTTAGGTAAAGGGATTACTTGGGCTTGCTTCCAGGAATCAGGAAATGTACCAGAAGATATGGAAGCATTAACGATGTGGGTGGTCACATGAATGATATCGTCTAATATGATCATATTGCGGGTAATACTGTCGCTGCCGACTGCATTAGAGCTGATAGACTTATGTGCATATATACATACACACATACACATGTGAACACGAGCACGCACTCACACACACACATACGCTACTACCCCTGGTCTAGAATATACAACCTTGATTTGTGTTCAAATCATTGTGTTCCGGCATTAGTGGCTAGGTTCCAGTCTGCCCTTAGAGAGCAGCAGCGCATTGGTAGCACCTTTAGTGTTGCAAATGTTCATAGGCGACTGTAACCACTTTCCATCACAGTCGGGCCGTCAGCCTCTCTACTGTAATCCAGCAAAAATAAACTAATAAAAATTTGATTTTAGGGCAATGAAAGAACATACGCTCCAAAATCCTTTATCTATGTTAATTGAAATGTTTTCTAACGATACTTTAGTCAAATGACAAAAACTATGCAAGTTCATCCTCTCTATTAAAGCATTTCTACTTATACACGTGACCGAAGAAATTTCTTTATTATTTCCTTATGATGGGAACTAGTCACATGGTTGATTATAACACTATGCATGCAAATACCATTATTATTGTTAGGTCAAGTTTATGTTCTTGGCCTGTTTTGCAATTTTTATGTCAAGGATTATTTTGAGTACTAGAATTCAACCCGCGACTTCGTCTAAGTTGGATAGGTTACATAGATTATAGTTCTTTTGCAATATTTAGAATGAAAAGTATACTTCCAGCAGGGCAATAGATTTTTAGTATGAAATCACATTAATCCCGGAAACTCTCTTAAAAACCAAGGATAAATAACGTTACTGAAGGCATGCACAACTACAACTGTACTACTCGAGATGACTAATAAAACAAAACGGTCACAGTGAAAAAATTGCATTGGAATCAGATTTTTTTCATTCTGGCGACTTTAAACCATTCCCAGGAAAATTCTCGTAGGATTTCTGGCATAAAAATTACCGTAGATTTTAAGTCCGACAATTTGCTATCCGTTAACGAAAACCGTATCGATATCGGCTTAGTAGTTTTTATAGAAATCCCGAACAAACAAACAAATACAAAAATTTAAAAAACAAAACACTGAACTTTTACTATTTTATAATATTATAGATTAGTACAAACGGTACTTGACTGGGCCACTCTTTATCATCACACAAAACTTAAAATCACGGTACAGGCTGTTTGTTTATGGAGGTCACTGCAACTCAACATCACAAATGGTAAATCAGAAACATCTTTCAAACACGTGGTTGCTAATTATTTATGGTCCTTTCATGTCTGATATTGCTGCTTATTCTCTAAATCTGCATGTATTGTTACAAGTTACAGGACTCGAATTAAAATGCCGTTGGAATTATTATAGAATTTATTAGAACTATACAAACACGTATAACACAGGTACAAATATAACTGAACACAATCAGTCTAAATATAATGCGCGATTCAATAACACGCGCAAAGTCCGTCACTATATAGATTATCGAATGTACACACGTCTTGTCTTGCTATTGGTTATCGCTTGATTGCCGATCTCTCCATTGGGCCATTGGTTTATACTGCACCGATACAATATGGCTGCCCGCCCGCGTAGATCGAATTTCTTAGAATCAGTTCGACACACCTGTCTAATAACTGCCATAAAAGATTACAATACACAATGCGCTGTTTTTCTAAGTACAAATTTTAAACAAAGTAAACAAAAGAAGACAGTCATAAATAGTTTCAATGTTTTTTTTATTATTAACAACTCTACGGACTCGAGTTCCGTACCCTTTTTTACAACTTAATTTCTAGATTTAATTTTTTTAATTTAACATTTAGTTTCAATGTTATTAGCTCAAACGCCGGCGGGTAATAAATGTGCTTTGTTTACAAATGTGCAGGTGGCCCAAATTGTAACAGTTTTATTACATGTTTAATGACTGTTTAGTATGTAAACCCGTCAGAGCCGTATAAGTTCAGGAAAGCTTAATTCACCAGAATCCATCATGGCATGGCATGGCATGAATATGTGGGTATATTTATAAAATTAACATATTTTGTGATCTTTAATTAGTTTATACTTCATCAACATAATGTTTCTATTGCTTAAATAACAATTATCTCTCTCGATATTAACATTGATAACGTTATAATTCACTTTGATTAAGAGAATGGATCGCGGTTCGTCGAACTCTTGGTGCGCTGGCGACCATTCTCCAGAAGAGGTTAAATATGTCTTCTTTTTATAGTCAACTCAGCTTCAGTAGACACATAGAGTGACATTGACAACATATCACTCTTGACAACGACATTTCAATTAATCTCTTAGACGCGTTCCTTTAGTATCTCACAACGCCCAAAATGCTCTGTCTGCCGTTCCACGAGGCGTCGCGGTCGTTATGGTCGTGTCGAAAAGTTCACTAATTGGTCGAAATGGGCGTTGACCACAGAGCATTGATTCTCTCTATCTCTTGACATTGAAAAAGGCGCGATTTTCAAATCAACTAATGACATTTCTGTATTTCGTCGTTTATAACATCAACGCCCCATAATATATATATATATATATATATATATATATATATATATATATATATATATATATATATATATATATATATATGTGTAAGAATAAGCCTAAATGGCACTCTGTTGTTCGTGCCTACCCCGCGAGGGAACTGGCGTGAAGTTATGTATGTATGTATGTATGTATGTATATATATATCATATATATATATATATATATATATTATTGTAGGGGCATATATATATATATATTTTTTTTTTATTGTATCTGCAGACAGGCAGACGGCCCACTTGATGGAAAGTGGTTACCATCGCCTATGGACATTTGCAACAGCAAAGTTGTTACAAATGCGCTGCTGCTCTCTTAAGGGAAACTGGAACCTAAATTTATTGTTTACACCGCCATTGTCATGTTTTAATTTAATCCCTAGCCTAAGGGTTGCCTGGAAGAGATCGCTATAAGCAATAAGATCTCCCTTTGTTCAACATTTATTGTTCCTAATTTTTAAGACGTAGTTTAAATTTTTGGTGAACAATAAAGTGTTAGTCGTTATAATCCGTGGCTTAATCGTTAGAGCACACGTCCCAAACTCAAAGGGCGCGGGTTCGAACCCTGGCTTGAAAGCTTGCACCACTTAGGGCGTTTTCTGACCTAAGGTGCATATTGTTACAATTACCACGTGCTAACAACGATGAAGGAAAACATCGTGATGCAACCTGCACATCGAGATAACCGATGTGTCAAACCTGCTAAGCCGCCTTGGACAAGCGTGGCGGGCATATTGTCCATTCCCCCTATAATGGGAGGCCCGAGCCCAGCAGTGGGACATTTATGGGCTAATATTATTATTTATATTACATGTGTCAAACACTTCATTCTTTAAGAAACCAGGGCACATATATTACATATTTTAATAAATTTCATACATACAGACCCAGTATTTTTCGAGAAAAATGACTTTACATACAATACAATCGGATGATGAAACGGACATGAAGATTTCAATGAACCCGATTTTGACAAAATATATATGTAGCTAAGTACTAAGTACTAAAAGTACCTAAACATCTGTGTATATGATTATACTAGCGGCCCGGAGCGATTTCACCCGCGCTCTGTCCCGCTCCCGTGGTATAATATAGCGTCATGTTATATAGCCTATGACACTCCCTGTTAACCTAGCTTTTCAACAGTAAAAGAATTTTTAAAATCGGTTTAGTAGATCCAGAGATTACCCCCTACAACGTCACAAACTTAACCTCTTTATAATATTAGTATTAGTATAGATATCATCCGGGCAAAATTCACTTCACAGTGGTTCCATTGATCAAAGGAATTGACGATTGAACAAATTTGAATGCGTTTTGTAGGTCAACCACTTACATTTACTCGGAACAGGGTTAATAAGGCTGTTTCATCTGGAAAGGTATCGAAGGTACGCTTGTAAAGAGAAGAAATAGGTTAGGAATTTTTAGTGAGAACTAATACAATGGAACTAATGAATTGTGTACATGAAACATGTTGTATTAAATTCTCAAATTAGATTAGATTCGCCAGATAGCGGTGGCACTCGCGCGCAGTCAGAACTGGTGCCATGCTATTGCCACTCCCTAGTTAGGGATACCCACTAAAACCCCTGGGTGTTCCGTCCTGCACCTTGTGCAAGGGCTACGGGTAATTGGGATTCCCGGCTCCGCGGCCTGGCAGGCGTGGGCTTCACAGACAGGCCTCTTCCTTGCCGGTGGACTTCTCTTGTCCCCCGGCATCGTCTTGGTCTAGTCCAGAAACGCGCCCCACAGGAGATGTCAGCACGCTGTCGCGCCAGCCGGTCCAGTTGCTGGCTACAGCCGTAACATACGTCCTGCACGGTTAAAACATCAATAATTGAAATTGACAATATAATTTTCCTTCTTTCAGGTATCTACACAAAATGAATCCAATAGCTCATGAATAAAGCTCATCATAATCGCACAATTAATTCTACAATGGGTTGCGGATCTTCAGGCAACGTGGTGACCGCACAAGAAGACTCAGCAAACGGGGCCGACAAGGCTGTTAATGGGAAAAGCAATGGCCACCATCACGACCATGATGATTTACCCACCGTAGTCTTACCGGAGACACCTGCAAAACCTAAACCACGTGAGTACAATTAGTACACATAGTGTAGAACTGCAAGCACTAGCTGAAAGACAAAAGATGAAATAAAAAAACAAAACGGCCTATGTTTAATTAAAACATTAAAAAAACGGCTTGTCGAGGCCACAGGCGACCGGAGCTTACCTCGTTCACAGGATTATAATAATCACAAAATAAGAAGCCCCATTTGACAGTTATCATTACAACATATTTAGGGATTGAAACCTTCAAATCGTTAACCAAGTTAACTGATTATCACGAGAAATCGATTAAAAATTATATAATTTTGTGATCGATTGATTTATTTTAAGTTAATTACTTTTGGTGTTACACAAATACCTCATAAAATCGATATGTAGCGCGAAAGTTTGTGTCTCACAACGAGTTTTGCGTACTACATTCATTTATCACAATCCATGTATTGATTTTTTTATTATTTCACCCGTATATTATATATTTATTCAGTCGTTTTTGTTTTCAACACATATATGTACCATTATTTAGTATAAATAGATTATGTACAATTATTTAGTATTGTTTTAGTATAAATACATAAATAATCTTAGGTTTTGGAATTAAATATGTAGATCCTGATTCGAATTGAGTTAATGAAATGCAACAACCTTTTAGTGGCAACACTAAAATTGAAAACAAGACGCCTTAGAACGTAACTGTTTTTGGAATTTCACCAAAGACTAATACGACATTATAGAATTAATAAAAATGTAATGTTATTTCGTTATTTGAAACCAAATAATAAATGAAATATTTCTTCTTCAGTTCTATTTGTAGGAAACCTACATAGACACTGGCTGTATGGAAGCCTAATTATTTTATAATAAACCCATGTGTCTAATAATATTGTCAGTTGCTATTGAACTGTTGATGTGAAATATTATTATCTGCTATTCAATTAATATAAAATATAGTCCAAGTGAAGTGCAGTTTTCATTTTATATAGATATTCTCGCATACACCAGCTAAGCAATTTACAGTCTGCTGAACTAAAAGTTTTAAACATGGTCCTTCGAGCCGGATATGAACCAGCGACCTATGGATACAGTCCACTATTGACATTTTTAAGTGTCAAATCGGGCTTCTTATTTTGTGATTATTACAGTGTATGTATTTAGCGAGGTAACGCTGCCTTCTGGGCACATTGCCCAGTGACAGCGGTCTGTTCGGGCTAGAAATTGCAGTTTATAGTATAGTGTTTTGTTTTCTTTTCTTTTTAGTGCATATATTTGTTATGGATTTATTTATAGTATAGTTTTATTTTTAATAAACTTGTAAATTTAGGGCCTTACTTATAATCGTTTCTTAAATTTAAAGAAACTGCTCAGCAACTGATTAGTGTCAATCTTACCCATAAACTCCTCTTTACTCGAATATTTTGGGTACAACCTACGTTAATCATTCAAATTTCATTCATCTGTGCTCCTCTTAGGTAATACACGTTTATAAGTGAAAAAAAAGATATTCATTGATTAGGGTCTAATTCTGATTCTCTTAACAGATGGCTAATCGTTTTTTAGCGAGATTATTATAAGTAAGGCCGTTAATAATTAGGTCAAACTTATTGTATATACAAGTATTAAAACTACATTTTAACGGTTTTAAGCGCGGCGTTCTATTTATTTGATTTTTATTTCGACGTTTCGGCTACTTTTCAGTAGCCGTGATCCCGGAAGACGAAAGATGTTAAGTGTCTATGAGTAATGTTACAGTTATTATTTAACATACCTCCAACTTGATCATCTTAATTATTAAATTTTTGTTTATGATTGTTATTTACTCTATGCTTATTATATACTTAGTACAAATTAAATAAGGCTCCCATAAAGTAAATAACAACCATAAACAAACATTAAAATTAAATAATTAAAATGTACAAGTTGGGGGTAGGTTCAATAATGACTTTAAAATTACTCATTGATACTTGACGTATTTGTATTGTGAAAAGTTCCCAAAATGGCGAAATGAAAATGAAATAAATACAATTTCCTGCGGCCTGACGGCGGACAAAACAACCCACAGCCTGGTGGTACGGTATTTTCCCGACTGGATGGCTACCACCCCTGGTCTAGAGTATGCCGCCATAACAACTTTGTGTTCCGACATTAGTGACCAGGTTCCAGTCTCCCTTAAGAGAGCAGCAGCGCATTTGTAGCACCTTTGATGTTGCAAATGTTCATAGGCGATAATAACCGTTTTCCATGAAGTAGGCCGTCTGCCTGTCTGCTGAACTCATGCAATAAAAAATAAAAATAAATGCTTCGCTTAAAAGCGTTAAAACGCTGTTTTAATTTTGTGTAGGTTCTTGTCGCGAAAACTTAAGAAAGTACTAGGCCTATGCTTGCTCGCAAGTTTCTTACCACTTCTTTTCTTTAAAACAGCAATAACGCATTGCCACAGCTGGACTCGCGTTTCCTTAGTTTATACTTATGGCCAAGACGGATTTGCGTGTTTGCCTATCGTTAATCTCGATAGCTCACGGTTCTTTCCTTCACTGTGGTATATTAATATATTGCAATGAGGGTAGTTACTAATAAAAGTCAGTCTTGGTCGAACCTGTGTTTCATTCACAACATTCACCGCGTGAATATTGTATTAATATGAACATTAGGTTTCAAAATTGCTTCAGGGATGCATTATCTCCGCCATGATTCGAACTCACATCATTGGAATGAGATTCTAGTGCCATGACCACTAAGCCATCACAACTTATGCTTACGCATGTTAAGCCGTTATTAAACGGATCAATTTTTGTATTTTGTTTTTTTTTTTATTACAGGAGTTCAGCGGACAGACAGACGGCCCACTTGATGGATAGCGGTTACCATCGCCTATTGACATTTACAACACCAAAGGTGCTACAAATGCGCTGCTGCTCTCTTAAGGGAGACTGGAACCTGGTCACTAATGCCGGAACACAACTCAAGGTTGTTCTGGCGACATACTTTAGACCAGGGGTGGTAGCCATCCAGTCGGGCAAATGCCCTACCACCTAGCTGTGGGTTGTTTAGTCGCCTCTTACGACAGGCCGCCCGGCCGCAGGAAATTGTATTCTTTCTCCGTTCCTGCACGGATAGAATTGGATGAATTTCAGTTCAATTTGGATGAATCAACCAACGTGATCCATGGACACAAACTTGAATCATTCAATATAATTGAATACCATAGTATCCTTTCACTTTTGTCCCTTTCAACCAAATGGATTCAATTTGGTTGATCTGTCTATAGTCAGCGTTATGCCCATGCGCAGTATATAACGTTAATAGAAGCCCTTTTAATTCATAATAGGTGTTACGTTCGAGAGTGAGATGAGTGCGAAGTAAACGGCAGTTAGCACACTGAAGTTAGGCGTTTATTACATAACACTTCCTCCCCTCAGCTTTTTACATAAAACAATACAACTCTAATAACAATAAACTTACACCCGCAGGGGGGCTTTGTGGCGAAGCTTTAGGTGAGTAGCGATACCTCGTACTTGACTTCGGGGGCCAAGGCAAGGCTCCCGCCTCCGTGCTTGCCTTAGCCAGCGCCGGCTCGGAGTGGAGATCGCTAGAGCTAAGACTCAAGCTCCAGGGGTGGAAGTGATAAATGGCATCACATCAGAAGTAGCTTCGGTGAACCTGCAGCCCACCTCTCGACACCCCTTAGCCACTCACACCCATGTTGCCCCTGTCTTCTGAGTGGCAAGTCACAGTCTGCCCATTTTTCCATGTTCCCTAAACATTGCGATGCGCAGACGCCATAGTCCCCATATTCCCAGACCCCTAGTACCACTAGCAGTTAACCACAATAGCCCGGTACTTTTTGTCCTCATTTCCCACAATAGTCCTACACTGGCCGGGGCTTGTCCTTGGGTGCATTACTATATGGTGTAGACAGGGATAATCGCCGGTCAGTGTCACGACACATTTACATTAAATTTGTCAAGGGGCCTCTACGTGTTGGCCTTCCCATGGCCCCACGCAAGCCCTCCAAATGTCCGGGCCATTTTTATGGCCCGTGGTCTCTAAAAACTTACTACTAAGGCGTATAACCCACCTTAGCAATGCCCGTAACGGCTTGGTCTGATTTCTTATACGAGCCTGATTTGCACTAGGAAGATCCGACGCAGTTTCCTCGTGAGAACTTTCTATACCTGATGGAATGTTGATAGGGCGGTCAACATGAGGGGTCTGGTTCGGTGGTTGAGTTCCATCTCTCATGTTGACCCATCCATCCCATCTTTATCACCACTGTTACGTTCGAGAGCAGGACGCGTGCGAAGTAAAAGCTAGTTATTAGCGCACTGAAGTGAGATGTTTATTGCATAACAATAGGCTTGAAAAATTGCAAGCTTTTATCATTGATTTTTTCTTTTGTCATTTCATTTCTCATGGGAAAGCAGCTGGCTTACGTTCACCTTGTGAGTTACAATATAAAGTTAGCATTTTAGTTGTTCATACACTTTGTTTTTAATAGCACTGTTAAAATACACATCGATTTAATACATCATGTATATAAGGTATTTCAGTTGTACCTTTCCATTGTTCATCAGTAATCACTTAAATATTCCATATTTCTTAATACTAGTTATCGCCCGTGGTTGAAATTCGACCATAATATAATTATTATGGTCGAATCTCGAACACGATACTTCTATAATCACAGATTTCGCCAAGGTTACACTGTTCATTTAACTTTAACAATAAAAAATTGTATATATATACATGGCAATAGATAAGTTTAAAAACGAATCAAAACGGACAAGTGGCAAAACGAGTCGCAACTAAATTTTAACTTGAAGTTTTAGAGGCAAGTTTTCAAATTGGACAAGTACATTCACAATTCATTTTTCCACTTGTCCGTTGAAGTTTCACTTCTACTATGTATCCCAGCACACATTTCGATTTTTCGCAGGTTTACTGCAAATTATTATTTGGTTAGGTTAGGTACATTTTAATTAATGCATTTTTGATTTAAACATGTTTTATTTTATCAAACAAAAAAACTGAATTCGGTCCGGAACCAAAAAAAACATCCATAGTCTACTGTAAGATTATGCCACCTCTCACCACACGATATCTTCTACTCCCTTCACGGGGCCGTAACGGTTTTTCGTGACAGAATAAATCCCCCTGTCTATACAGAAGTTTCACTTCAAAAAGTCTAGGTCCTGATTGCAGCCCCACATACTGGGTCCAATTGTGCATTTAAATCATTCTCGAAACCACTTGAACACACACAAAATTTGCTCAAGATCGGTCCAGGTGTTTAGGAAGAGTTCAGTGACAAACACACACAAGAATTTTATCTATACATACAAGTTCCCTTGCGGGGTAGGCACGAACAACAGACCGCCATTCAGGATTATTCTTACACACCTCACTTGCTTCTTTGACATTCATAACTCTTATCTTACACGCTCGTCTGATAATTTTATACCTATATAAAGATTTTAACGCTCACACTTTTATATGAACATTGTTTTAAAATTTACTATGAAATATTTCACTTATCATATTGTTTATTTTAGTAAGCAATAAGCTTTTATTTATGATCATCATCAACCTCACTTTAAATCTCGGTTGCGCCCAGAGTATTTAGTATAATTAAAGCCCCAGGGGATACATTTAGCAAATATGTCACTAAAACCAATAAATCTCTATGCACAAGCACATATTGGGACAAAACCACAATGAATGTAAATTAAATTTCGAAATTCGAAACATCAATGTATGCGAAACAAGTTATATTGTTTGTTGTACAAATGTTAATATTGCATTAATTACGACCCAAAAGTTAATTATGGTTAATTAATACAATTTATGGTTGAATGTATTGTTTTTGTTAGCTATAAGTTTATTAATTTTAAGAATAGTAACAGATTAAAATATTATTTATTTTAAGACAGAAATAGGTTTAGAAAAACGATATAAAGAAAGAAAGAAAGACAAAATATTTTATTTAGGACAAGATGCAAAAAGTCTTATATGATAGTATATGTAACAATTAATTGTGATGTCCTAAAAAGGCTCTTGCTCAGCATATTGCTAGTTTCACAATCAACGCTGATCTTCCGCAAGTACCTCTAAGTGATGCCACGGCTTAGCTCCATAAAGCAAAACAATAAACATTCGTAATAAAATTATGCAAAATAAATTACTAGTTTATATAAACATTGTTCTAATTACAAATAAAAGAAAATAAGAAAAAAAAACCGGACAGAAATGACGAACAAGACAATAATAATAATAAATTGGTAATGGTTTCTCATAGCGTAATAATCGACATATTGTAATATTATAAAATACTTGTGTCGTATTTAAGGACTCTCTGGCGAAATTGATGGTCATAATACATAAAAGAAACTTAGCAGCTATCAGTGTAGGAATCTGCGGCCGGGTGGTCTGTCGTAAGAGGCCTGTCTGGATGGCTACCACCCCTGGTCTAGATTATCGTATATAAAATTATTTTTATCCGTGCAGGAACGGAGAAAGAATACAATTTCCTGCGGCCGGGCGACCTGTCGTAAGAGGCGACAAAACAACCCACAGCCAGGTGGTAGGGCATTTGCCCGACTGGATGGCCACCACCCCTGGTCTAAAGTATGTCGCCATAACAACCTTGAGTTGTGTTCCGGCATTAGTGACCAGGTTTCAGTTTCCCTTAAGAGAGCAGCAGCGCATTTGTAGCACCTTTGGTGTTGCAAATGTCCATAGGCGATGGTAACCGCTTTCCATCGAGTGGGCCGTCTGCCTGTCTGCTGAACTCCAGCAATAAAAAAATAAAAAAAAAAGATTATGTCGTCATAACAACCTTCAGTTGTATTCCGGCTTTAGTGCCCGTGTTCCAGTCTCCCTTTAGAGAGCGGCAGCACATTAGTAGCATCTTTGGTGTTTCAAATGTCTATATGCGATGGTAACCGCTTTCTATTTGGGCCGTCTGCCTGTCTGCTGAACCATGCAATAAATTTATAAAAAGCTAGACGTGTTTGTGGGGAGTTTCTTGTCACTTCCTTTACTTAAACAGGCACAACACAAGCGGTGCATGTAGAACAGGAAATAAATATAATTTACATGTATGACTTTCAGAAAAACATCATATCGCGGACGAGACGGAATGAACTTAAAACAGTTTTCGATAGCAAAACGTATATTCCAATTTTTTCAATATTTTACAGACAATGTCACAATTCAAAAAAGAAACAAAAAGTATAATTTTAAAAGAGTTTCTCTGTCGCCAACACTCCCCACCCCAGTGCTGGAACTTGGACTTTGGACTTCACAGTATGTGCCGATGAAGGCCCATTAGTTCCAGGAGAACGTGTCCTTAAGTTCCCGGAGTCGTCATTTGTTTCAACGGCTGTCGTCCTCGGTACTTCTTCAGTTCTGACTTCGGTTGTCGCCTCAATCATCTTTTCGTGCGCGCTCCTTGTGAGCACCATACTTTTCGGCGATAGCTGATTCATGAGGGATCCGGCTCGAAGGACCAAAAATATAGCGGACGAGGCGGAATGAACTTAAAACAGTTTTCGATAGCAAAACGTATATTCGAATTTTTTCAATATTTTACAGACAATGTCACAATTCAAAAAAGAAACAAAAAGTATAATTTTAAAAGAGTGACCAGGGGGCTGGTTCCTACCTCGGACAGCGAATCAGTATGGCGATCCAGCGAGGTAACGTAGCCAGCCTTCTAGGTACCTTACTCATTGACTTCAATGACCTAGGCTCAGTATTCCACTTCTAGTCTTAAGGGATTATAAATATAATTCAATATAAGTTATGTTTCCTCATTATATTAGTTATATATATATTATAGATATTATCACACCTGTTTCCTATGGGGGTAGGCAGTGATTATAGATCTCCACTTGCGACGATCCTGACAAACAACTTTCGCTTCATCTACTTTCATTAACCTCTTCATGCACGCACGTTTATTTGATATGCTTTTTATCTGACCTCGTTTTAACACTTCTGTTATTTGATCATGGTGTGTACATCAGGGACTACCGGTACCAACTCTACCATTCGCATTACTGTCAACACTAATGCACGGCAGTGATAGTTGGGTGTGGCAGAAGAAGCATGAAAGTAGAATAAATGCAGTTGAAATGAGAGCTTTGAGAAGTATATGTGAAGTAAGCATGAATGATGTGATACGGAATGGTATAATAAGGGAACGTTGTGAATTGAAAGAAGATGTAAGAACAAGAGTAGAAAAAGGAATGTTAAGGTGGTTTGGGAATGTAGAGAGGAAGCATGAAAATAGCATCGCAAAACAAGTTGTACTAGTTTATAATTTATATATATTATAATATTTAATATAAATATGTACTAAAATTTTTTTTTAAAAAAACACCATTGTCCAGTAGAAATTAGTTTGAAAATAAAAAGTGTATTTCAATAAATTTACTTGACTTTCCAGCCGTTGCTTTTGAGATTCCAATAGAAGAGTTTGATGGAACTCGTCGGCCTACCACTCCACCAGCTCACCTGCAAAGGCTGTTACAGCCCCCACAACCAGAGATAAGCCTACCTGACATTGAAGAGAAGTTAGCTGAAGCTGAACAAAGAACTAAATACTTAAAAATAAATATGTATCTAATTATAAATAAACTAAATTATAAATAAATTAAACTATACAATAAATTAAACTAAAAATAAACTATATATACAAACTAAAATTAAAGTATAAAATCTAGTTCTAGACCGCTCTCAGTCGGAAACGTGCCCAAAAGACTGGCCACATTGCCTCTCTGAATGGCAATGCTGATGCGCTGTGCGAGGTATAAACCAGTCTTTTGGTCACGTGAGACATCCACCAGACGTTTGACTATGTCCCGATAAAGCTTGTGCGCCTCAGGCCTTGTACATATCTAGTTATGTACAAAGGGCGGTCTTATCGCTAACAAGCGATCTCTTCCAGACAACCCTAGTTTGATCATAGTTAGATATACCTATAGTAAAAAAATCTATGCTCATGTATGAAGACCAGTCTTATTTTTTACTTGATTGAAAGTTTTACTGCACCATTATAGACTAGTGATGAGTAGTATACGTGTGAGCCAGTACATTTGTCCTGTACAAAATACATTTGTACTGATACTTCTCAAAAATTGAAAATGTACTACTTCAAATTTTTTGTCCCGCTACTACTCACGCCTCAAACGTAAGAGGGAGGACGGAACGAGGACCACAGTCCAATAACGCCTCTATGCATATTCACATGACAAAGAGGGACAACATGACTTGTACGACTGCTAGTAAAATGAGGAGGTGGAGGCCGATCATATCTGATTCTTAACGAACATTTCCGAACTAGAAATTTCGTACGGGACATAAATCATATAGTATAATGGTACGGGACATCATCGCTTCAAATATACTGCTGCAGTACAAACCATACAAATCTCCTCGCCTCGTTTGAGGTGGTACATTGCACTGGTTCAGTATAAAATGTCATGTTACTCTTGCAAACTCATTTCAAAATCATGCCCTACCCAACTCTAGTATAAGCTCTAGTCTATATAGCGCTACGCAATGGATTTTAGTAGTTTACATACAACATATGGTTATGTTTATATACAGTAGCACCTCGATATCTCGAATGTCAAGAGAATTGCAAGAAGCTTATTGAGTCAAGTCGTGGTAGCGTAATGGCTAGCGCACGCGTCCCAGACCTAAAGGGCGCGGATTCGATCCTGGCTGGAACGCATGCACCGCTTAGGCAGTTTTCTGACCTAATGTGCATATTGTTACAATTACCACGTACTAATAACGATGAAGGAAAACATCGTGATGCAACCTGCACATCGAGATAACCGATGTGTCAAACCTGCCAAGCCGCCTTGGACAAGCGTGGCGGGTATACTGTCCGTTCCCCTATATTGGAAGGCCCGAGCCCAGCAGTGGGACATTTATGGGCTGCTATTATTGATTTTATATTGAGTCTTCGACTTAACGAGATGTTCAAGATATGAAGTATTTGATGGCTAAAATTTCGACTTAAAAAATCTGAGTATATTTTTCAAAGAGTCAAAAAAAATCATAATTGCTCATTAGCTTATGGTACACAGCTGTGCGACTTAGAAAGTAATAGAAAAGAAAGTAAATAAAGAAATAGAATAAACGCACTGAACATTCCCTTTCGATTTTATTGCTTCGAATTCGGGGAATTCCCAATAAGACGTATATTTGACTAACTTCGACTTACAGTCTCATTTGATTAGCATAGGCGTGTTGCTGGAGAGTTTCTTCCGCCGCTTCTTCTCCTCCAGCTATAACACGTTGCGAAGCGGTAGTAATGATAGACTAGGATCGGCTCCGCCGGCGGAGTCGATAATTGGTCCCCAAAACAATCATTTCAGCCTGTTGGCTTAGCTCTTTCAGCCTTTAACGGCTAATTCCCAATATAGAGTCAATCCCCCGCAGCGGTCGAGCCGAGGTCGAACCTCACAGGAGGTGCCTCCTCGAGCGTGCTGCTCCCGGGCTGAACGCCTCCGCTCCCACGGAGTCGTGAAGCCCCCAAAGTCCGGTATCGCTGAAACAGCCATCTGCGGCTATTCAGCTGGGTCCAGCTCCAAAAAAAAAAAACAGTCTCATTTTTGAAATTCGAATTATCTAGCATAAATATGAACCAAAATGCCTACGCAGGGTAATAACATTTTGTTCGAGTTACAAAGTCTAAATAATACGAGATACCGACATTTTTTTTATTGCAGGAGTTCAGCAGACAGGCAGACGGCCCACTTAATGGAAAGCGGTCACCATCGCCTATGGACATTTGCAACGGCAAAGTTGCTACAAATGCGCTGCTGCTCTCTTAAGGGAAACTGGAACCTGGTCACTAATGCCGGAACACAACTCAAGGTTGTTATGGCGACATGCTTTAGACCTTTTATCCGTGCAGGAACGGAGAAAGAATACAATTTCCTGCGGCCGGGCGGCCTGTCGTAAGAGGCAACTAAACAACCCACAGCCAGGTGGTAGGGCATTTGCCCGACTGGATAGCTACCACCCCTGGTCTAAAGTATGTCGCCAGAACAACCTTGAGTTGTGTTCCGGCATTAGTGACCAGGTTCCAGTCTCCCTTAAGAGAGCAGCAGCGCATTTGTAGCACCTTTGGTGTTGTAAATGTCAATAGGCGATGGTAACCGCTATCCATCAAGTAGGCCGTCTGTCTGTGTGCTGAACTCCTGCAATAAAAAAAAATAAAAAAAAACCAGGGGTGGGGCTTATTTGGGGGCTTAGTGGAAGGGAACGGCATTTTTTTCGACTTACCGAGGATTTCGACTAAACTTCTTAATTCCACTGTATTATATTATAGACGATATGACGACGATTAAGACGATTTCATGACGGTTCGGCTTTTCGCTAAAATAACTTTTTTTTTTTTTTTATTGCAGGAGATCAGCAGACAGGCAGATGGCCCACTTGATGGAAAGCGGTCACCATCACCTATGGACATTTGCAACACTAAAGTTGCTACAAATGCGCTGCTGCTCTCTTAAGAGAAACTGGAACCTGGTCACTAATGCCGGAACACAACTCAAGGTTGTTATGGTGACATACTTTAGACCAGGGGTGGTGGCCATCCAGTCGGGCAAATGCCCTACCACCTGGCAAAACTAACTTAGGGATCTTAAAAAAATTGTAGCAGGCTGTTGTGTCGTTGTAAACTGAGGATAATTGAACGAATATATCTTTCAGATACTTCAGCAGCGTGCGGTTTCAGCCCAAAAACGAACGCAGAAAATAATTAAATCCATCCATGAAATGGATCGACTTGATGCAGAACACGTATGTTTCACTTCCTCTTCTGCGCGAACGTTATACTATTGAATTTCACTTGAACAGTTTTCTTATAAACTTGTCTGTTTTCCAGGAAACCATAGATACGACTAAGCACGTTTCCAACACACTCACCATACCACCAGAGCCTGGAGTTTGCGAAGACAAGAACATTGCATGAGTCGAGCACGGATTTAAAATCTAATCTAATTTAATTAATATTAAAATTATACCATTATTAGCTCCCCTATAAGTGAATGACACTTTAATAATTTATTCAAAACATTAAGATTTTTTTTATAACTATATAATGAAAATAATAATATTAATATTTTCTTAAGTTTTCGCGACTTGTATACATAATAAAACTACGTTTTAACGGTTTTAAGCGCGGTAATTTTATTTGATTTTGGTTTTTCCGACGTTTCGGCTAGTTTTCAGTGGCCGTGATCACGGAAGACAAAGATGTCAAGTGTCAACGAGTATTGTTAAAGTTTTATTTAGCCTACCGCCAACTTATTAATTTTAATTATTAATTTTGTTTATGGTTATTATTTAATCTATGGGAGCCTAATCTAATTTACTACCGCTTCGCAACATGTTATGGCTTGAAGAGAAGAAGCGGCGCAAGAAACTCTTCAGCAAACATGCCTAGCTCTAATAATTTTATATAATATTAAAATGGGTGGAAGGAAAAATAAAAGTAATTATCAGTCAAGTTGGTTTGTGTTCCGTTGTACGCAGAAAGAGCTCACAGTGTCTTGAGGTCTGGCAGCTGGTTTTTGCTGGGTTTGGGTCTTAATAGTTTTGATAATTGGATCCCAAACAGGTGGTACTTGCCAACCATCTTCTCTATTGAAATTTGGGTGTTTTTTGATTTCAATAGCCTCACGCATCATTCTAGGTATGAAACGATTCTCTTTCGCGAGGATTTGTGGGTTATCGAATCTGATGTAGTGGTTGGGTTTATCCAGCGTGTGTTCACTGATCGCAGACTTCGTAGACCTTGTGTGTTTCATGTCAGCAATGTGTTCTTTTACTCGTGTTTTTATGCTCCTCTTTGTTTGCCCAATGTATGACAATCCACACTCACAATCAAGCTTGTAAACCCCTGCATCCTGGAGTGGGATATTGCATTTCACAGGTCTCAGAAATTGGGTAATCTTTTTCTGCGGCTTGAAATATGTTTTGATTGAAGCTCGCCTGAGGATGTGACCAATTCTGTCTGTGACCCCCTTGATGTAGGGTAGGGTAGCAGGGCACCGCTCAACTGAAGGTGGTTTGGGGCCTTTGTGACGTTGGTGTGGAGTCTTCAGCTGATTGCGTTGTAGAACTCGCTTGACATGCTGAAGCTCTCCAGCTATGTGGTTCTCGTCACAAATTTTCCGTGCTCTCTGAAACAAAGATTTGCCCACGGTAGCTAACTGACTAGGATGGTGGTGAAACGAAACATTAAGGTATTTATCTGTATGGGTAGGTTTCCTATACACCGTATGACCAAGAGTATTGTCAGGGTTCCTTAGGATGAGCACATCCAGAAAAGCTAATTTATTATTTGCCTCTAGTTCCATAGTAAATTTAATATTACTGCTAATGGAATTGAGATGATCTAGAAATGCAGAGACTTTATCGTTTGGGAGGACGGCAAAAGTATCGTCTACGTACCTTTTATACATCTTCGGCTTAGCCGGAGCGGTATCCAGTGCCTTCTGCTCGAAGTCTTCCATAAAAATGTCAGCTACGACAGGAGACACCGGTGAGCCCATGGCTACACCGTTGATTTGGTCGTAGAAGCCGTAGTCCCACATGAAATAGCCAGATGTGAGGCAATGTTTTAGTAGATCTGCATATTCCTCAGGCATGTTATTATCTATTAGCTTCCTTTTGACAATCTCAATGCAGTCTTCCACTGGTAAACTGGCTTCTTCTCTTCAAGCCATAACATGTTGCGAAGCGGTAGTAAATTAGATTAGGCTCCCATAGATTAAATAATAACCATAAACAAAGTTAAAAATTAAATAATTAAAATTAATAAGTTGGCGGTAGGCTAAATAAAACTTTAACAATACTCGTTGACACTTGACATCTTTGTCTTCCGTGATCACGGCCACTGAAAAGTGGCCGAAACGTCGGAAAAACCAAAATCAAATAAAATTACCGCGCTTAAAACCGTTAAAACGTAGTTTTATTAATAATAATATTGTTGTATGGCTACAAAATAAAAAATAAATATTATGATTTATTAATACTCATGCCAATCATTGGTGCGCTGCCAATAATGGTTGAGTATATTATATATTTGAAAATCAAATATACTTTATATAATACTAGCTGACCCGGCATACGTCATACCGCCTCAGTATCAATAGATAAAAAACATTGATTTCTGAACGACGGGTCGAACATCAAATGTTTGAGGAGTTTTTGGCGGGAACTGAAAGGGGACGTTGTGCTGTGCAGTTTTATTTTCTAAAAATGTGTAAAATTACTCTAAAATTAACAATAGTTGTAGGATATTGACAGTTTTTGAGTAGTCAAATGTGGCCTTTCGAGTCTTCACAAGAACTCCGTTGAATGACGTCGATTGTGGCCTACAATACAACGGCGTCTGGCTTAAAGGCCTAGTTACCAAGCCTTAAACTTAAAAAAAATCAAATGTTTGACACGTAGGAATAATTTCTAAGAGAAAGCGAAATTGTTGTTTTTACTATATTCCGAGCATTTTTTTCATTTTTAATCACCTTTTAAACCTTCTCTGGACTTCCACAAATAATACAAAACCAAAATTAGCCAAATCAGTCCAGCCGTTCTCGAGTTTTAGCGAGACTAACGAACAGCAATTGATTTATATATATATAGATAGATTATAAGTACATTTGATTTTCAAATCAATGTAATTTATCACATTTTGGACAGTTTTTCGTATCTTGTTATTTGTAATATGCGTAATCTGTTGATAGTAAGATTTTAATACATTGTAAAATAAGATTACTTTACCATCCATAACTTTCATCTTCGTACCTCTTGTATCTTACTTGGTGTATTAATGAAATATTAATAAATAAATTTGTTTTCTTCTTATTTATTATTTGTGTATATTCGAAAAATATTATATTCAGCCTAAGAAAGAGGCTGATCATCTTCTGATATAGATAAAGAAGCAAAGAAACTTACAACGATTAGATTTTGATCTGTTCAAGGAAGTTTTCAAAATTCCATTTTTATATCTATACATACAGATAAATAAAATTGAAGTGTCTGTTTGTAATGTCAAAATAAAAATGTTAAAAAAGTCAGGGGGAGTAATTCGGACCAGGATATTCGGAAAATCCAATTTTAAGAATTTTGGTCTGTCTGGATGTTCCAGCTAATCTCATAAACGGTTGGACCGAGTTTGACGGTACTTTCATTGGCAGATAGCCGATGTTAAAAGGAGTAACTTAGGCTACTTTATACTTTTATGGGGGTTCCGCGAAAAAAAAATCCACGAGGACGAAGTCGCAGATAGAAGCTAGTTACATACATAACTTCACGCCAGTTCCCTTGCGGGGTAGGCACGAGCAACAGAGCGCCATATAGAATTATTCTTACACACCTCACTTGCTTCTTTGACATTCATAACTGTTGTCATGCACGCTCGTCTGTTCTTAAGGCTCCTGACATCATCTTCTGCTAGTACACGATCAATTTGATCATGGAAGGTGTCTCGTGGCCTTCCACGACTTCTGCATCCATCCACTTTTGCATTGTATATCTGTTTAGTCATTCTTTCATCATGCATTCTTTCCACATGCCCGAACCACCGGAGCATTCCTTTCCTTACCTTCACCCCGACACTCTCTTTCAGACCAACTCTCTTTCTTAATTCGGTATTACGAACGCGGTCCGCGAGCGTCACTCCGCAGATTTTGCGCAGTGCTCGCATCTCGACCGCGTTTACTCTACTTTCATGCTCTCTCTTCCATATCCAACTCTCGCTTCCATACCTGAGCGTAGGTACCAGCACCGCGCAATATGAACAAAATAGACAAAATGACGAAAATGACAAATCACAAAAAAAACCTAACCTATTTTCTGGGATAACTTTTACATAAATCTATCCCACTATTCGGGATGAAAAGTATCCCTTATCCACCATCAATATTAAAATTTCATACCTATATACCAAATTTCAGCCAAATCGGTCCAATAGCTTTTCCGTAAAAGCATTACAAAAAGAGGAATAAATATATTATATCCCGGAAAGTATTCATTTTTCAGGATAAAAAGTATCCTATGTTCATCCTCGGCGTATGTATATATTGAGTTTCAGCCAAATCGATCCCGTAGTTTTTCCGTGAAAACGGATCAGACAGACAGAGTTATTTTCGCATTTATAATATTGATAGGGATATGTTAATTTAAAACACGCATAAATTCCATTTCATTACTAACCTCGGCTGAAGGTAGTAAGTCAGCACGATTTCATTACCATATGAGGGTACCAAGCGAGCTTTGAGCGGGCATAAACAATTCACGCGTTCATATAGCTCAATGTGGCGCATCCGGCAAAATGGCTGCATACCCTCTGCATTTTAGATTACACGTGAGTTACATGAATAGAATTGTTGTTTATACACTACAACAGTGTTCAGCAAACTTTTTGTGTTCAAGGTACATCTAGGAAAACGAAATTTTTTTGAGGTACACCAACAACAAACCTAAAGTTTAAATTGCAGGAAAGGTATTTATTATTATTAATCAACAAACCTAAAGTTTAAATTGCAGGAAAGGTATTTATTATTATTAATCAACAAACCTAAAGTTTAAATTGCAGGAAAGGTATTTATTATTATTAATCAACAAACCTAAAGTTTAAATTGCAGGAAAGGTATTTATTATTATTAATCAACAAACCTAAAGTTTAAATTGCAGGAAAGGTATTTATTATTATTAATCAACAAACCTAAAGTTTAAATTGCAGGAAAGGTATTTATTATTATTAATCAACAAACCTAAAGTTTAAATTGCAGGAAAGGTATTTATTATTATTAATCAACAAACCTAAAGTTTAAATTGCAGGAAAGGTATTTATTATTATTCATCAACAAACCTAAAGTTTAAATTGCAGGAAAGGTATTTATTATTATTAATCAACAAACCTAAAGTTTAAATTGCAGGAAAGGTATTTATTATTATTCATCAACAAACCTAAAGTTTAAATTGCAGGAAAAGTATTTATTATTATTAATCAACAAACCTAAAGTTTAAATTGCAGAAAAGGTATTTATTATTATTAATCAACAAACCTAAAGTTTAAATTGCAGAAAAGGTATTTATTATTATTAATCAAAAAACCTAAGGTTAAATTAATAATAATAATAATCGGCAGACAATCACACATATTGTATATCCCCAAATTAAGCAAGTTACGCTTGTGTTATGGATAATATACAACGGACTACTCTAGGGCCGATCTCAGTCACCCAGACTATAGTAAATAACGGAGAAAATACGTTTCCGAAACTTACTATACCAGGAATCGAACCCGGAGCCTCTGCGTTGCAGTGAGGTAGGCCGGCAAAGGCTTAGCCCGCTCAACCACAGAGGCCGTCATTGCATTGCAGCATAACCTTATTTTTCCGAGGCACACCAATTAATGACCACGGTGCGCGTGTGCCGCGGTACATACTTTGCGGAACACTGCTCTACAACAGTGTTTTTCAATATTTTTGAATACGCGACCCCTGAAATGAAATTAAATAAAATGAAATATTTATTCTTGCATAAATGTAGTTATATACAGGTGTTATTCTTAGAAATACATGGTTCAGTACATTTTACCAGTTCCACTGGTGTGCAAGTAAGCAGGATCTCAATAGTTGTTATTTAAATAGTTAGTTCCTATTTATTTTATTAAGTACCTTTTATGTAACCTGGATAATATTTATTAGCTTTATTTATTAATTATATAGATATCTGTTTTTGATTCAATTATTATTGTAATCTGTGTATGTCAATTATCTAATGTCTAATTTAAATATTATTATTAATTATGTATTGATATTATGTTTCAAATTTGTCATTTAGGAATTCGTTTGTGGAATAATATGATTTGTCTATTAATAATTGCTTTACTCTTGTTTTAAATATATTTAATGGTATTGTTTTTAACGATTTTGGTAGTTTATTGAATATTGTGTTGAAAAATTTGACGACCCCCTTGAGTCATAGACAGACAAAAAATTCATAATTTAAAAAACTGCGTTTATGTTTTTCTCTATTTTGTTACTCATATTCATTATTAGGGCCTTATATTCTGCAAAAAGCTGCTGAGTTTAGAAAGTATCTAAGTACGAGGTAGAAATTTAAATTGCCTTTTCCGTTTTGCCAGCGACCTCCCGAGAAATGCTCTGCGACCCCCCTGGGGGTCGCGACCCACAGATTGAATAACACTGCTCTACAATATATATTTTTGTTATACCCCTGCTACACTAGGGATATTGATAACAACTGTATCACTTAGATTTGACTAAGGAATTAACGCGTAATTTGAGATGCACTATTGAATGTTGACAGATAACTCATCTAAATACACAATACTAAAAAGTGGAAAGGTTATTCGTCCTACCTCTTGACATGGGTAGTTGTGAGCGCTGCGTGAGCGAAAATCACGACGTCATTAGTGACGTTTTCGCCACGACCGTAACGACCGGGGTCGCCTAGTAGAAGGAACGGCAGACGAAGCATTTTGGGCGTTGTGAGATACTAAAGGAACGCAACCAAAATAATAGGCCCGATTTGACAGTTCTCATTACAACAGTTTTAGCGATTGAATTATTATTAATTAATTATTGATTAAAGTCGTTAACCAAGTTAACCGATTATCACGTGAAATCGATTAAAGATGTTGCGTACAGAGAGCACCCCACTGACCCGCCCGCCGGAGCACACCTACTCTCCGCGCCCCGCATACCGCCGACGCCCATAGCTCGCACAATTAGCAGCTAGGCGTCAGACGGTACGCGGGATATAGGAGCGGCCTTGGAAGCAAAAATGGTTCATTATTCAACACAATTTTAATTGACGACTTACCACTCTCTCACTCGACTCTCTCGCACAATTTGTAATTACATACTTCTTTATGTATATTTCGATTCTTGTAAATAGTTTAATAATAATAATGATAGAGTCCAATTTTATATCGAGTTTCATTTCCAAAGAAGAAGCAACTGCCACTAGTCATGGGAAAAATCACTCACCAAGAAGAAAAGAGTGATATATATCTTTTTGATACAAAGATATATATCACTCTTTTATATCTTTAACTCTTTATCTTTACAGTGAATAGTGTCAGTGTCAATTGCAGACAAGATGAGTTATTATCTGTGAGTGATATACTAGCAGAGCCGACACGCGTACCTGTGGCAGTGCAAAATATCTGACATTTAAATAACATACACGCCATTTAGATGGCCTTTGGCTTTTAGTAAATATTTTTGTAATTAAAAATATTTAGTGCATATTTCGAAATAAAAACTACCCTATGGCTCAATTTGGACTAAATTACACAGTATAGAAGATTCTTATAATCTATCTATAGATCTATATCTTCACGCCTTCATTACCCGAAGGTGTAGGCAGCGGCAATAATACTACGCATGCGCAGTGCGCGGGCTAATGATTCTTTCTCTTTTCTTTCTAATTTCTTCTCATTCGGATCTATAGTTATCGCGTGGAACAGGAATGAACTAAGGAGTTAAAGATTTAGAGACACATTTTGAACGCAAGTGATATAATACAGATCTAATCACTCTTCACGTCGGATATATATTCGGATCTATAGTCATCGCGTGGAACAGGAATGAACTAAAGAGTTAAAGATATAAAGACACATTTTGAACGCAAGTGATATACAGATCTAATCACTCTTCGCGTCAGATATATATCTTTTGAGTTAATCACTCAGGAGTTACACACCACTAAAGTCAATAAAAGATATATACGACGTTGGGATCGTTTGATGTATTTTAAGTTAATTAATTTTTTTTGGAGCGCGAAAGTTTTGTCTTACATCGCCTTTCGCGTACCTACCGTATGCATTTATCACGCATGACATTTTTATTATTACATACATACATAACTTCACGCCAGTTCCCTTGCGGGGTAGGAACGAACAACAGAGCGCAATTCAGGCTTATTCTTACACACCTCACTTGCTTCTTTGACATTTATAACTCTTGTCATGCACGCTTTATTATTACACCCGTGTAATACCTATATATTTATGTCAATCATTTTTGTTTTTAATACATATATGTTTAAATTATGTAGAATTGTTTTAGTATGAATACATAAATAAATCTAAGGTTTTGTAGTAAATATTGTTACGAGCGCGGGACTCGAATTAAAATGCCGTTGTAATTACTATAGAATTTATTATAACTATACAAAAACGTATAATACAGGTACAAATATAAATGGACGCAACCAGTATAAACTGTACAATTCAATAACACGCGCAAAGTCCGTCACTATATCGCTCATCGAATGTACGTCTTGCTCATATCGTAATCCTCGCTTGACTGCCCCACCCCTCCATTCGGGTATTCCTTTTATGCTGTACAAATACAATATGTCCCGACGCAAAACAATAGTTTCCAAGAATTAGTTCGACATACCTGTCTAATGACTGCCATAAAAGAATACAATACTCAATAGACTGTTTTTCTTAATTACAAATTTTAAACACAAAGTAAACAAAAGAAGTTCGAATGCGGGAAGGTAATAAACTGTTCTTTATGGCAGGCAGGCGTGCATTTGCTTTTGTCGGCATGTAACAATATGTATACTAACTACCCGTGCGCAGAAGGTTTGCCGATAGCCTCATAATGTCATGCGTCGATGGTCAGTAGTGTTGACAAAAAAGGTTAGACAAATAGTTGTTGCAATAAATTATTTTTTTTCACATAACCTCAAAATTTATGTGAAAAATTCAAATAACCAAGTTGTTGGTTTTTTATTTTTATCTTTTACAAGAAAAAAACTCGAAATTTGGTGAAACTTACCTATTTGTGTCCTAAACACACTGTATTTTTTTCATTTTCACCTTATTTTGACTTAATATCGAAAAACCACTCTAATTTTCAATGGAATATTCTCGCGTCAAAATATCAGTTTATTTTTTTAAAGTCGGTAGGCTTTTTGTTCGTTGAAATCTCTATTTTCTGGTGGTGTAAAAAAACATACATAGCTATGGTAAATATTCTTAGAAAATGCAAAGAAATAAGAGGTTGTAAGTTTTACGGATTGACCCGGGAAAACTCCAGGACGATATGATAACAATTACAAAATACAAAACACACATGGCACTAGATAGGACAATATATATAAGTATAGATATAAGGCCCACACTGCACATGCACTTCCTCACAACACCAGCATGTAAAACTAGAATAAATTAATATAATAAGTTATTCGTAAGATACATACACCTCAACACAAAAATCAATAAATTAATGTCACACACAAGAACCAAAATAACTAATAAGCGTGTTAAATTCAAAAAATTAAATCTAGAAATTAGGTTGTAAAAAAGGATACGAAGCTCGAGTCCGTAGCGTTGTTCATAATAAAAAAAAAACAGTCACAAAATAGCGTGTAACCTTATAAAATAAATGAAGTTTCTAGTCAACAAAGTTACAAAACTAGTCTGTAGAATTAAAAAAAGCGTTTGGTGATAATAAAATCGAACATGGAAAAGAATTTCACATCCATTCAGAGGTGTGAACGAGAAACAAAGAGACGGTGTCAGGTGCTTGAGGCATCGGTTGCCAACTCTGGACAAAGGAAATATTTGCTTTTCACTCTGCAATTCAGGAAATTTCTGCAATTCAATGCTCAAATATATTGTATTTTTGCGGTAACGGTATTTTGTCTGAGCGATTTTATAACTGGGACTGTCATATTGGTTTGTGTTTTGTCATGTCAAAGCAGTCTGTTTCTATATATAGGCCTGTTAACGCCGACCTATTTAGTCACCGCCTCTTTGTTTCTTTTTTTTTTTCGCCGCAGCTGTCACTATCAGGGCGTTCCTTTAGTAGCTCACAACGCCCAAAATGCTCAGTTAGCCGTTTCACAAGGTGACCGCGATCGTTGTGGTCGTGGCGAAAACGTCACTAATGACGTCATTAATTTCGATCACACAACGCTCACAACGACCCATGTCAAAAGGTGGGTCGAATAGCCGTTCCACTTGGGTTGACGATTGTAACGCCGGCTAGTAAGTGGAACGGGAAAAATCGCGGTCGTTGTGAGTCCCTAATGGAACGTAGCCTATGTAATGTGACATAGTCTACGTGGAGTTTTTGGCGGAAACTGAAATGAGATGTTGTGCTGTGCAGTTTTATTTTCTAAAAATGTATAAAATTACTCTAAAATGAACAATAGTTGTAGGATATTGATAGTTTTTGAGCAGTAATTATGTGTTTTGTGAGAAATGTGAACTGTATAGTCTTAGGTTAACTAATTAATAAATCAATTATATTTAAGTTTCTATAATAAAATTGTGTTTGGTGCCGCGATACAGACCTAGAGTCTACTGCAGCAACCGCCGCCAAAAAATTTGTAGCCTTAACTTTAACTACTATATAAGTTTGAGATATAATTATATAAGGCCTAGAAATAAGTTTATATAAATAAATGAATTTTGAATTTGAAATGTGGCCTGTGGAGTTGTCACAAGAACTCCGTTGAATGGCACTAGATGATTACCTACAGTTCAGCTGTGCTACACATAGGCTTAAGAAAATGAAGAAACTATATTTTAAACTAAGATCTGGCTTAAAGGCCTAGCTGCCAAGCCATAAACCTAAATAAATAATAAAAATAGTACATAGTCTACGTCCGACCGCTGATCGTGACGCTGGTTCCACGTTATGTGTATTGTGCAGCATCTTACACCCATTTTTTTTTTTGAGGCAGGGGAAATTAATTTCGCACACTACCGGGTCGTTTGCTAGGGATTGGATCAAAGCGATGAGAGGAAGCCACACCAGTGGCCACCAGAGTCAATCGCCGGCATGTGTGGAGACTCGAATACTCTATAGTCCACTAAACCACCCTCCTCCCATGTGCCCCGCGCTTATGGCAGGAAGAGCGTGAGACTTAGAACGTAGTTACGCCCACGCTGATCCTGGCGCATCAGTGCTTGAGAGTGCCCTGGGAAGCAGAGCAAAGTCACTTCGTCAACAGGGGGATGACTCCTCTGCTCCCTAGATGCTGGAGTCGTACCCGCGAAACGCATGCGCACCTGTCTCTCTTTCTCGTTCTGTGGCCTCCTTTTGAGACATGACAGTCTCGCATAAATATCTTACACCCGCTTACATCAACCCGCGTGCTGGTAGGTACACGCGGTGCCGTACCCAGCTGGTCCACTAGTCGAAGGAACCGCAAGACGAGAAGAAAGGATCACGAGGAAGAAGTGCCTACTGCTGCGAAGCCCGCATCGTTAGTAGCGTGTCTGGTGCGATGACCTAGCCTGTAAGTCCTTTCCTCCCCGCCCGCACCATCAATGCCTTTCATAAAAATAAGCTGTGACATACCAACCGATACCTGAGTAACGAGTAACAATAAAGAAGCTGGAAGTGAGCAGCACACCACCCAAATTTTGTAAGGGCACGGCGGGTTTTCTGAGTACTTGAACACGTTTAAGTTGAAGGACGACCCGTCGTGTACCTGTGAGCCTGGAATTTCGCAAATCCCCCTCCACATCATATTCGACTGCCCCCTCTTCGCGGTGGACAGGTATAACACCGAAAGTGCTTCTCATCAACATAATACACTCCAATATACAAGATCTTCTGGGAAAAAGCTCTAGGAGGACTTCATTAAGTTTGCAATCAAGGTAGTAACTAAGGTGGTCAATAAAAATTCGGGCAAGTACAAACGCTGCACGCATATCATGCGATATGCAGCCGCGAGCGTTATCGTAAAATATATAGCAAAATGTAAAGTCCAAAATGGCTGTTAAGATCTTTATATAAAAACAACAAGATAAAATATATTGTTACGAGCTACAGGACTCGAATTAAAATAAATGGCGTTGGAATTACTATAGAGTTTATTAGAACTGTACAAACACGTATAAAACAGGTACAAAATAAAACTGGATGCAACCAGTTCACATGACACGATTCGATGCAATTCAACACGCGCAAAGTCCGTCACTATGTATCGAAAGTACTACACACGTCTTAATCGTATCGTAGTCGTCGCTTGACTGCCTCACCCCTCCGTTCGGTCATTGTTTTATACTAAAGTGTATTAAAATAGAACAAAAATAAGCCATAAAAAAGGATTAGTTCGACTCTAATTACAGCCATAACATAAGTACGATAACAATAGATGTTTTTAAAGTTTAAACACGAAGTAAACAGACGAACTCCGAATGCGGGAGGAGCAACAAACAAGGTGCGCAGCATTTCTTTTTCGGTATGTAACAATAGGTATGCAGGTGACTCAACTTGTAACAATATTTTAAAAAAAGAAGAAATAAACATAGATAATAAGATTATATTGTTACAAGTGTGGTACCCGAATTAAAATGCAGTTGGAATTACTATCGGATTTATTAGAACTATACAAACACGTATAACACAGGTACAAATATAACTGGACACAACCAGTACAAACTGCATGATTCAATAACACGCGCAAAGTCCGTCACTATATAGCTCATCGAATGTACACACGTCTTGCTCGTATTGTAATCGTCGCTTGACTGCCCCCTCTCTCCATCGGACCATTGCTTTATGATGCACCGACGCCATATCTACCTGGCAAGTGTCGGCGCAATTCCCAGAAAACATAATCTGCACATCTGCTTAATTCCTGCGAACGGCCATAAACGAGTACAATACACAATCGACTGTTTTTCTAAGTAAACAAAAGAAGTCCAAATGCGGGAAGGTAATAAACTGTGCTTTATGGCAGGCAAGTGTGCATTCATTTTTGTCGGCATATATATTAAGGTACATATAATAAGATTTATAGATATAAAGAACAATGTATTAGAGTGTATAATATATAACACTAGCTGTCCCAGCAGACGTTGTTCTGCCCTGATGAAATAAAATTTAGAACCCGATTCCAGCGCCACCTACCGGGTCCAAATGTAAGTTACCCTATCTTTTAAGTTGGATCAAACTGCACACGGTGTGTAAATATGATTATAATCGGTCAAGTAGTTTAGGAGTCCATCGCGGACAAACAACTTGACACGAAATGTACATATATTAAGATTAAAGAAAGAAATATTAAAGAGGAAATGAATACCCTCTCTCTTAAATTATGAAAGGAGCGGAGGTGAATAAATAATAAATAAATAAAAGAATAGCGATAAGGGTATGTTTTAACCTTTAGACATTAGTACCTAAAAGAAGTATAAAATTAGGTATATCCATATAAGCACTTAATTATTATAATGAGCCCTAAATATGTTAATGCGTAATATTACTGAATGCGGAATAATCACACGCATCGCCGCGCGTCGAGGTCGTATGTGCGTGAATTACGCGCCGCGTCCACACGCACCGTTGGCTAAGAATCGGATCTTTACCAACTTCAAAAAAGAGAATTTCTACTTTGTCTTTCAGGACCTTAGAGTAGCGATGTGATTTTTAGCAGGAGCCTTAAGTATGGTGATGCGCACCAGTTTTACTTTCAAAATGTATATTATACTAGAGTTTAGTAACCTCTAGTTACAATATATGCCGAATTTCAGCCAAATCTGTCCAATAGTTTTTCCATAAAAGCATAACAAACAGAGACAAATACATTTAATTAAAAATGGGATAGCTTCCACTATCCCATTTTTCGGGATAAAAAGTATCCCATGTTCATCCCCGGCGTCGAAAATGTATTATATACTGAGTTTCAGCCAAATCGGTCCCGTAGTTTTTTCGTGAAAGCGGAATAGACAGACAGACAGAGAGTTACTTTCGCATTTATAATATTAATAGGGACGCTAAATTGTTCTAGCGGGCTTCTACGGTCAAATCTGAAACTATAAGATATTGTATTTTTGTATGCTCCAAGTCTTGTAAACGTCATTTCCTCGGATGGGCCGACTGCTTGTTCGTCTGTATCAAATAATAAACAAAGAAGTTGCTTGGCTTATCCTTTTTGGTCATATGGACAGAATTAGCCTGCGGGGCTGTACCTCCTGGACTTGTTCCACTTGGTAATTAATAGATTCTTTGAAATGGGGGTGCGACGTATTCCGCGCGCGTTCAACTGTCCTCCCGAAAGAAAGAAATAAATAAAATAAAATATACCCCCCCCCCCCTTTATTTATTCCATTAAAATTAAAGAAGGAAAAAGAAAAGCAATGACCTCCATTTTAACCTATAAAGGAGGAAAAGGCGATTAAAAAAAATAAAAAACATCTCCCTATTTTTTTTTTGTTTTTATTGCAGGAGATCAGCAGACCGGCAGACGGCCCACTTGATGGAAAGCGGTTACCATCGCCGATGGACATTTGCAACACTAAAGTTGCTACAAATGCGCTGCTGCTCTCTTAACGGAAACTGGAACCTGGTCACTAATGCCACACAACTCAAGATTGTTATGGCGACATACTTTAGACTAGGGGTAGCCATCCAGTCGGGCAAATGCCCTACCACCTGGCTGTGGGTTATTAAGTCGCCTCTTACGACAGGCCGCTCGGCCGCAGGAAATTTTATTCTTTCTCCGTTCCTGCACAGATAAGTATGAAAGTATGTACAAAAAAAAACTCTCCTCCCATGGGGTGCATTACAGACCGCCCCACGCAATGAGAGCATGATGTCGCCGGTGGACAAAAGTAGTTCCCCGGCAGTGGATGAGGTCGATGAGCCACCGCCTGCCAGCGCCCACGGAGAAGCTAGACCATTTACCCGTGTCCCTGGCATTAGTGGTTTAAGGGTATCCCTAACCGTGATGTGGCAATAGTATCTTTAGTTCTGTGCCACCCTGACCTGGTGAATCCCACACACCGGCCGCAATGTTACCCTGAGGGGTTCTGTCGCCCCTGTGCGTGGCTCATGGCGCTGAATCGGGTTTCCCCTAGTAAAAAATAAATAAACAAGTGTAATTAATAGAAAGAACATCGGGTTCTCTTAGTCTCACTGTCTTTTTTTTATTTTTTTTTATTGCAGGAGTTCAGCAGACAGGCAGACGGCCCACTGGATGGAAAGCGGTTGCCATCGCCTATGGACATTTGCAACACCAAAGGTGCTACAAATGCGCTGCTGCTCTTTTAAGCGAGTCTGGAACCTGGTCACTAATGCCGGAACACAACTCAAAGTTGTTATGGCGGCATGCTCTAGACCAGGGGTGGTAGCCATCCGGGCAAATGCCCTACCACCTGGCTGTGGGTTGCTTAGTCGCCTCTTACGACAGGCCGCCCGGCCGCAGGAAATTGTATTCTTTCTCCGTTCCTGCACGGATAAAGTCTGTCTATCCCTAATTACTTGGATCACTACCAACTTCTAACAAAATGTACAAATAGTGCTGTACCTCTAAATAGTCTTCAAGTCACGAGTGAGAGGTATCTTCTAGATAAGCGTGTTCCATCCTAGACTGCGTCATCACTCAGCATCAGGTGAGACAGTGGTCAAACGCAAACCTATACATCCATAAAAATTAAAAAAAAAACACCTTACTTTATATATATAAAAATAAATCCCTATTTCCCTTGGTCACGCCATCACGCGTGAAGGGCTGGACCGATTTCGCTAATTCTTTTTTTTGTGTTTGTTATTGTCAGGAGAAGGTTGTTATGAAAGAAAAAATTAAGAAAATTGCGCGGAAAATTAGGAAATTTAAGAATACTTAACCACCATATCAAATTATTTCTAATCTAACCTTAGCGCCTTGGACAATATAAACTTTTTTTAATGTAACCTTATGACGTTTGACATAGAATTGACAGAATGCGTGCTGCACATATCGTCGAAGAGGATGTAAAAAAACTGAATATCGTTTAAAACAGATGCTTCGGTCGGAGTTATTCTATTGATAAAATACATGTAAAATAATTAATTAAACTGTAATCGGGTTCTAATATTTAGGTGAAATTATTTTTGTGTGTGTTCAAGTGGGTCCCGGTATGGTTAAGATTATAGATCTACCAGTAGGTGGCACCGCTAAAGTCTTCCTAAACGTTCGGACCTATTTTGATGATTTTTTTGTTTATATTAAAGTGGATTCGAGAATGGTTTAAATTAACTATTGGTCCCGGTAAATGTCGCTGCAATCGGGTTCTAGATTTTTATTTCTAAGGGCAGGACAACGTCTGCCTGGCAGCGGGCGTTGAGGCCACGGGGATCACAATAGGCCTCCGCCCGCACCAATGCCGCGAGAGAGCGCGAGAGGTAGCTGCGCGACCCGCTCAGGGCCGGTAACTTTCACCCGGCCCACACATCGGCCGCGTCGATCCCCGCGCAGCTGACGGTGCGGTAACGCATTTCCCCATGTCAAAAAAAAAAAAAGACAACGTCTGCCGGGTATAGCTAGTATTAATTTAAAATACTAAGCAGTAAATACACTTTATATATCAAAAATGTAAGGGTATAAGTGTTGTGCAGATAATTAATTTTAAGACATTGGAAACGTTACACACCTAAAAGACAGACTCGGCCTAGTTTAGGTGTTAGCTAACCTCATAAACTTTTCTTTAAGATGAAAAATGTATATTTTTAAAGTAAAAGTATGTATCTATATTTGGTGCCAATAAAAAAATATATATAAATGAAGAGTAACTTCATTTGATTTGAATTTGGCGCGCATTACCATAGTATACGTCAAGTGTCGATGTCACTTGTACATCACACTTGTCAGAGTTTTTGTCAGTTAGAAAAATAGAACAAATTAAGTCCTTTTTTTAAATTCCTAAACTATACTAGATTTATTGAATTTGTAAATTAATTAGCTTGAAATGTTGTTTCTCTTTTCAGGTGAGTTGCGTAGTTACAAATTCTGTTTGTATTGTATTTAATAATAAAAATTCTGTTTACAGAGCAACTGTTAGTTTTTTAATTTACGAATCAAAAGTAAACCACTTTATTATTATATTGTATGTCTGTCAAGACCACGGGCCTTAAAAATGGCCCGGACTTTTGGAAGGCTTGCGTGGGGTCATGGGAAGGCCAACACGTAGAGGCCCCTTGACAAATTTAATGTAAATGTGGCGTGACACTGACCGGCGATTATCCCTGTCTACACCATATAGTAATGCACCCAAGGACAAGCCCCGGCCAGTGTAGGACTATTGTGAACTGCTAATGGTACTAGGGGTCTGGGAATATGGGGACTATGGCGTCTGCCCGTCGCAATGTTTGGGGAACATGGAAAAATGGGTAGACGGTGACTCGCCACTCCCTGCATGGGCCCCTAAAAATTCCATAGAAGGCAGGGGCAACATGGGTGTGAGTGGCTAAGGGGTGTAGAGAGGTGGGCTGCAGGTTCACCGAAGCTACTTCCGACGTGATGCCATTTATCACTTCCACCCCTGGAGCTTGAGTTTTAGCTCTAGCGATCTCTACTCCGTACCGGCTGTCTAAGGCAAGCACGGAGTTAGGGGTCTTGTCTTGGCCCCCAGAGTCAGTTACGAGATTAAGGCTTCGCCACAAAGCCCTCCTGCGGGTTTATTATAATCCTTATATCCATTTATTTTCAAAAAATTTACATTTTTTTTTTAATATATAAAGAGTAGACATTTTTTATAAAAAAATAAATAACATTATTCTTTTATAAAAATACATCAAAAATAAAATTCATATTCAATAAAATAAAAATCTTGCAGATCACCGCCAGCGGGGCCTAGGGTCCAAACTACCGGTGGTTAGGGCTCCAGAGACAGGAACCTTCTCACAATCCGTGCCGTGTCCAAGAGTGCTGCCTTCTGTATCTGGCCCTTCACCCAGCCTCCCAGTGAAAGCCTCTCTAGACGACTTATTATAATAATTATTATTATTACCTTAATGTGCGTTTAACTACAATGACACATATGTAAACGCACTATTACTTATATGTACAAGTGCATAAATGTAGCTTAGGTTGTGAATGTCCAATTTGTATTTTACTACCAATTAAAGTATAAAGAAAAAAAAGAAACATTACAAATATCATTGACCTACATAATTAAATTCAGTTCGCAACAAATGTAAATAAATCATTCAAATTATTGGCATACAGTTAGCGGGTGAATTTTTATCATGTCCGCAATTCAAGCAGCGTAAACAACGTAACAAAACATTTAGCAGCTAATTACTTCTAATTAATTTGAAAGGCCTTTAATTTTAAAATTTTGGCCTTGATTGTTATCTGAATTTCCATCTTTAATTTCAGAGGTATAGAATTGAATGACTAAACAGATATACAATGCAAAAGTGGATGGATGCAGAAGTCTTGGAAGGCCACGACACACCTTCCATGGTCATATTGATCGTGTACTAGCAGAAGGTGATCTCAGGAGCCTTAAGAACAGACGAGCGTGCATGACGAGAGCTATGAATGTCAAAGAAGCAAGTGAGGTGTGTAAGAATACGTCTGAATGGCGCTCTGTTGTTCGTGCCTACCCGCAAGGGAACAAAGGGAAGGGTATGTATTTAATATTACATAAGCAGAATTAGTTTATTAATTATTATTATAAAAATTGGGTTGTTTTGGTCTTATGCCAAAAAGAAGGTTTGCACTGAAAATCAGCGTTGTGTCGGATATAATTCCGGCACAGCAATACGCAATGTGCAAACTTTGTTTGCTGAAAATGCGGCGTACAAATTCTCCAAATATGCTCTGTGTATAATAAATATATAGTGTATAAGAAATGTAATTAAGTCGCCATTTCTTCAAATAAAGTTTTTTCTTTCTTATAATCTATTTAATTTTGTATATATCTATAGTAGTTTTTTTTCTTTAATTGTATTTAAATACGATTTAATTAGTTTTAATTCAGTTACGTACGTATGTATGTAGGTAAAATATTAAGCCAAAGAGAATTTATTTCATGGTGTTCGGTTCTTTTTTTATTGCATGCATTCAGCAGACGGTTACCATCGTCTATGGACATTTGTAACAGTAAGGTCCTACCGCTGCTGCCGCTATCTAAAGGGAGACTGGAGCCTAGCCGCTAATGCCGGAACACAACTCAAGTTGTTATGACGGCATACTCTAGATCAGGGGTGGTAGCCATCCAGTCGGGCAAATACCCTATCCAACTGCCACTTGTATGAATGTATTTGTGTTGTTGTTATGGCGACATGCTCTAGACCAGGGGTGGTAGCCATCTAGTCGGGCAAATACCCTTTTTTTTATATACAGGGGAAATCCGTTTGAGGACCGTAGGCCACGCGAGGGGGAAAGGTCGCGGCCCGTGAGTGGGATTCGCCAGGTCGGGGTGGCACTAGCACCCCACGTTGAGATGTGAGATGCAATTGCCACGCCGCGGTTAGGGATACCCACTCTTTCTCCGTTCCTGCAAGGAAACCTGGCTGTGGGTTGCTTAGTCGCCTCTTACGACAGGCCGCCCGGCCGCAGGAAATTGTATTCTTTCTCCGTTCCTGCAAGGAAACTTAGCGTTAAATAAGTAAAAAAAAAAACAGGTATCCTTAAGTAAGTAATAAAAAAACGTGTAAGTAAATAGCAATAAGACAGAAGTTAGACAGATAGACAGAACAAATATAAATAAATGTAAGTAAAAGACAAAAAACAGATAATAAGTAAAATAAGACACAAATATTGTATTAGAAGTAAGCAAAATGTAATAGTTGTTAAGATTTGTTGAAAAAAGAAAGAAAGAAAACAAAAAAGAACAAGAACCGCCCCCCCCCCCTTTTATCTTTAGTTATTAAAAGAAAAGAAATAAAATCTCAATTTTGACCTACAATGGAGGAGAAGGCGATAAAAAACCCTTCCTTATACCATCCCCCTATTTTAATCCCATATTCCTCTTGTGCTCCTTCCATGTCAGCCCCCTTTTTTATGATGCAAGTGGAATGTCGTTTCCTGGGAAACCATCCTCGGGCCTGACAAGGCTTTACACCGAGGGATGTGTGGGACTATTGAGCGGCTGTATGCCCAACGTGACCACCAATGTGGAGGCCCTGGGGAGGTCCGCAGTCAAACTACTCACTAAACCTAGCACCCCTATCCTATGGGCTTTTATGGGTCGCCACAGGAGCAGTGGTTACATCTGTGGCGACCGCACGCTTAGCTTCTCTCTAAGGGTATCCTACGGGAAGGATTCCCTCTTCATCAACAGGAGGGGGATGTCCGCGAGCTCTCCATGACATCCCGTTGTCCCATTCTCTTTATCCCACCCTATATATATATCACTAGCTGTGCCCGCGACGCCGTCCGCGTGGAATTTGTTTTCAAAGCCCCCCCAATTTTGGAACATTTTTCATTGCTGCTCCGCTCCTATTGGTCTTAGCGTAATGATATATAGCCTATAGCCTTCCTCGATAAATGGGCTATCCAACGCTGAAAGAATTTTTCAAATCAGACCAGTAGTTCCTGAGATTAGCGCGTTTAAACAAACAAACAAACACTTGAGCTTTATATATTAGTATAAGATTTATGTATTTATTATTAAATGTAAATAATTCGTACTATATGTTACGTATAGCACTATCTCCATTATCATATCAGTTCACTCCTGGGGTTGTCTGGAAGAGGTCGTTTTAGCGATAAGACCGCCCTTCGTACATAACTAGATATAATTTAAGTCTTTAAGTTATTTTTTGTATTGGTGTATAATAAAGTGTTATCTATCTATTTAAAGCCTGGCAATGAGTTGGTTTCGTTCCGAAGCGACAGTAACCACTGACCATGATCTGTGCCGTCTCTATTTGCCAGGTTCCCAATAATAAAAATAATAAGTTTGGAACTTTATTGCTACTGACAAGAGCAACATGATACGTAGTATTACAGCAAATGTGAAAACTGTGAGCAAGGATATTGAATGCAAATGGCTGATGCAACGCCACGCTCTATCGACGTGTGCACGCGCAGACGGCCGTTTCCCGGATTTCTTTAGTGTCGGACACTATTTCGGCAGTATAAAAAGGTTAAGCGTATCAGTGTTGTTAACACTTCGTCTTTTACCAAAGAAACATGAACACCTACATCACTGTGAGTATTTTCAAAAAAAAATTTTTTTTTTTTGAAGCAACGGAGATAGAATACAATTGCCTGCGGCCGAGCGGCCTGTAGTAAGAGGCGACAAAACAATCCACATCCAGGTAGTAGGCCTGACTGGATAGCTACCACCCCTGGCCTAGAGGATGCCGCCATAAAAACTTTGAGTTGTGTTCCGGCATTAGTGACCAGGTTCCAGCCTCCCTTAAGAGAGCAGCAGCGCATTTCTAGCACCTTTGGTGTTGCAAATGTCCATAAGCGATGGTAACCGCTTTCCATCAAGTGGCCGTCTGCCTATCTGCTGAACTCCTGCAAAAAAAACTATTTATTATCTCTTTTCATCCTTTTCTTAAAATGATTAATTATGTGTTCAGTGAATATTATATATTAATATTCCTTTTTTTTTTTAGTTGGCTTGCCTACTGGCAGCGGTTGCCGTCGCCCACGCAGTACCAAGCGGCTATGGATTAGGTAAGCAAAAGGCTTGAGGGCATGCGTCTTTGTAAATAGCTCTCAGAATACGTAATCGATTGGTCAAGTGATCAGGCTCTAAACCGCCGCTTTTGGAAAATCCCTCAGTGAATATGACACCTGTCTAGATATACTGGTAGGCATAAGACTTGCGTAAAGTTCTTTATTACCAAGTTGGCGAACAGACGGCCCATATAATGGCTTTCCATTACGTTACTGTCGCCTACAGACGTTTTTAAAACCATGGGCGAAGCCGATGCATTACCAGCCTTTAGGATGGGATAGAAGGGTGAGATAGGGATGAAATGGAGAGGTCAGACAGAAGGAATGGCATAGGGGAATGACATAGGGGAATGGCATAGGGAAATGGCATATGGGAATGACATAAGGAAATGACATAGGGGAATGACATAGGGGAATGGCATAGGAAAATTACATAGGGGAATGACATAGGGGAATGGCAGAGAGGGGAATGGCATATGGGAATGACATAAGGAAATGACATAGGGGAATGGCATAGGAAAATGACATAGGGGAATGATATAGGGGAATGGCATATGGGAATGAAATAAGGAAGTGACATAGGGGAATGACATAGGGGAATGGCACAGGAAAATGACATAGGGGAATGACATAGGGGAATGGTAGAGAGGGGAATGGCATATAAGAATGACATAGGCGAATGGTATAAGGAAATGACATAGGGGAATGACATAGGAAAATGACATAGGGGAAGGACATAGGGGACTGGCAGAGAGGGGAATGGTATATGGGAATGACATAAGAAAATGACATAGGGGAATGGCATAGGAAAATGACATAGGGGGACGGAGAAATGGTGTATCGGAACTCTCATTCATCGCACGAAACACGATTAGCGCAAGGCTAACCGTTTCACATCGAGAATTTGTGAGAGTGTGGTATTACACTGATTGAGCCAGCCCTATCAAGATAATAATTCCAGCCAAGCTCTACCACTTTTTATTGACACTTGTCATATTGTTAGTACAAATCTGCCAAACCCGGCGCATTATAACCCCTGGTGCCTACCTCGCATCAGCGTGACAGTTCCGCGTGGTTGCGTAGCCAGCCTTCTTTGCATAGAATACGACGGCTTAAGTTTAGTATTCTACTTAAAGGTAGAAAGCTTAATATTAAAGAAATAAGTTTAGTTAGGTTAAATTACTAACATACTCTTAGGTTATAACGTTATTATAATTCATGAATATGTAGTAGCAATAAAAATCTTATATATACACTCTGTCTAACTACAATAGTTAAGATAATCAGTCCAAAATAAACATCAAAAATTTATTTTAGCAGTTTTTTAAACCGGTATTTTAATACACGAACAGATTACTGAAATGTCCACAAATTATTATAATTGCTCAACGTATAACGTTAAATAATGATTAAATATAAAGACTTCATTATATTATAATTGCTATTGAATTGTGAATTAAATTACCTAGTAAATATAACTTTATTTACAAAGTATATAAATCTAAACAAATTTCTTAGTAAAATATTGATGATCCCAAATTGCTATCAGCGGGGAGCATACCCAATAACTGGATAACCCTAATTCGCTGATTCCAGGAAAATTATACTAAGACCCGACAAGGTTACGCGTGACCAAAAACGTAGCCTCTAATTCAAGGAACGTAAGTAACTAAGTATCCAACACGGCCAGCCTTTTGGGGTCTCTCCCCACTGACAGCGTTCTGAGGTCAAATTTTTAATTGTAAATTTTTTACAGTCTCCTAGTTGATCTATGAGTACCTGCAGTTAGAGAGAGACATAACACTTTATTGCACACCAAAATGTACAATTATAAAAGCAGTATTTTCCAGGCAATACAATAGGCTGCATTATCGCTTAAACCGATCTCTTCCGGGCAACTTAAATCAAAGAAATTTGAATCAGGCGATGTAGGTGCTTCGGGAAAAAGGCAATAGATACATAAATACTTAAACTAATTTAAGAAATACATTTATAAATATATACAATAATATATTTCAAAATACATAAGTTATTATAATAAATGTATTAGCATGATTTATATTATGTTGATCAGGCATAGCTATTTGTGGATAAATAGGTTAGGAGTACATTTCTAAATATTGGTAAGGACTTGGCTTCTCTGACAGTAAGAGGCAGCATATTCCAAAGTTTGACAGTCTGCACTGTAAAAAAAATTATCATAGTTAGCAGTTAGTTCGTAGTTTAATTTAAATTATATTTTTCTCTCAGAAATATCTAAAATCCAGGCCACGTTTCGCTCTAGAACGCACCGCGATTAAACGCGAGCTGTTTAGGAATAAATGAAAACGCAAAAGCGCGTACAAAAATTCACAGCGGTTGGCGTGTTTGTTTAATTTTATTTATAAATCCATCATGGTAATTGAATTCTGGTCAACAGCGTATATTATCGCTAATGAATATGAAAACCGCCGTGCATGCGCCACCATACTAATATATGAGATACAAAAAAATCGCGCGTTTTTAAACCGCCTTCCAAATGTAATAATTTACAACACGTGCGCTTGTATCGATAGCTATATTATGTTGCATTCTTCTGCGGTTTCAACCTACTCGCGTTTAATCGCATTGCGTGCTAAGCTATCTATCTATCCGTGCAGGACCGGAGAAAGAATACAATTTCCTGCGGCCTGGCGGCCTGTCGTAAGAGGCGACTAAACAACCCACAGCCAGGTGGTAGGGTATTTTTGCTCGACTGGATAGCGACCACCCCTGGTCTAGAGTATGCCGCCATAACAACCTTGTGTTGTGTTCCGGCATTAGTGACCAGGTTCCAGTGTCCTTTAAAAGAGCAGCAGCGCATTTGTAGCACCTTTGGTGTTGCAAATGTCCATAGGCGATGGTAACCGCTTTCCATCAAGTGGGCCGTCTGCTTGCCTGCTGAACTCCTACAATAAAAAAAAAAAAAAATCCGTTTTTTTTTTTGTTTTGAGGCGAGGGAAAATGCTTAACCGATTTACGCACAAACTGGGTCGTTGCTAGGGGAACGACACGCTTCGGTCGGGGGCGATAACACTGCAGCAATAGTATGCTCTTGGCAGCGCTCCGTCCGCGATCGACGTCACAGAATAGTGTGGAAGACTCCGAGCGTTGCTGCACGGGCGAGCAACCCCAATACCCACTAAAAACGTCCTCCCTGACGACCCTGCGCTTTGAATGTGTTGGAAAGGCTGAGATTTAGAACATAGTTACGCCCAGCCGGCGTGCTAAGCCGTAGTTCAATGTGATTCAACCCATCGATTACTTTACAAGTTTTGTGGCGACAAACATGAGGAAACTGATATATAAACCAATGGCAACGGACAATTGGCAAAACGAATCGCAACAAAATTTTAACTTGAAGTTTTACAGGCAGGTTTTCAAATTGGACAAGTACATTAACAATTCATTTTTCCACTTGTCCGTTGCGATTAGGTTTTCCACTTGTCCGTTGAAGTTTCACTTCTACTATGTATCCCAGCACACATTTCAATTTTTCGCAGGTTTACTGCAAATTATGATTTGGTTAGGTTAGGTCCATTTTAATGAATGCATTTTTTATTTAAACATGTTTTATTTTATCAAACAAATAAACTGAATTCGATCGGGAACCAAAAAAACATCCATAGTCTACTCTAAAATGATGCCGCCTCTCACCACGCGATATACCTTCTACCCCCTCTACGCGGCCGTAACGCTTTTTCGTGACAGAAAAAATCCTAATACCCACGTCTATATAAAAGTTTCACTTCCACAATAAAGCCATATAAAAAATAAAAAACCTTATTTACAGGATATGGTTACGGCAGTTATGGAATCGTCGCTCCAGCGATCTCTACCGCTAGCGTCGTGAAGGCCGCCCCCATTCCAGTCATCAGAACTGCGATCGCTGCCCCCATCATCACTGCCCCTGTCATCAAGACCGTCGCTGCCCCTGTGTCTGTCGGATACGGCCTCGGCGGATACGGACTCGGCGGATACGGCCTCGGATACCGCGGCTGGGGCGGTTTGGGCGGTTATGGCGGTTTGGGCGGTTATGGCGGTTGGGGATGGGGCGGCAAATACTACGGTTAAGTCCGCACATGTCGTAACTTCTCATCGAGTAAAAGACGAAGAGGCTATTTCTACAAAATTAGATTCTCGTTACGTTTGGATTTTGACACCGTATTAAAAAAGGCATTCGCTTATTTATTTGTTTTACTCATCTGCCAACAAACAATGCCCTTTAATGGCCGGTTCCTATATCTTACTAACCGCCTATTTGCCTTACCAGCGGTTAAAATTTGACATATAAGTTATGTCGAATTTCTGCCGATGGTAAGACAAGTGAACGAGACCGAAAAATAAGAGACCAGCAGACGTTATCCTGCCCAAAAAAATATTCAAATTCAAATTCAAAAGTTTTTATTCAAAATAACTTTCTGACAAGATTTATGAATGTCAAAGAAGTAAGTGAGGTGTGTAAGAATAAGCCTAAATGGCGCTCTGTTGTTCGTGCCTACCCCGCAAGGGAACTGGTGTGAAGTTATGTATGTATGTATGTAACTTTTTGAAGGTCGTACGTATAAGTTAAAAATTAATTTTACTTCCTAGTCTATGTACGCCGCTTCGCAACGTGTTATTGCTGTTAAGAAGAAGTAGCGGCAAGAAACTTCCCAGCAACACGTCTAACTTACAATAGATTAACTCGAATTAAAGTAATTTAAATTACTTTTCGAAGAATTAATGGAATTGTAGTAAACAGTGCATACTCAATAAGACAGACATAAAAAATAACATTTAGAACCCAATTGTAGCGCCACCTACCAAGTCCAATTGTGAATTTAAATCATCCCAGGACCCACTTGAATACACACAAAAAATTTCATCATAATCAGTCCAACCGTTTAGGAGTTCACTGACATACACACGAATAGAAATATATATAAACCGGCCATAAATCCTACTAGCCATTCTATCATTGGTAGACAATAATTGATAGATAAGACATTACTTGTATAGATCTAGCTCCACAACAACACGAACATGATGTGGAGTCGTGAAAAACTAAAAAACTAAAAAGTATATAATAACTTATTTCTAAAGCTATTATTATTAATATATATTATCTAAAACATCTTAAAGTCGGTGCTTAGTAATTTTCAAAATATAGTAATTTTTATGTTTTATTTTGCACCGACTTCAAGATCTTTTAGATAATACTTTTAGATAATCTTTTAATAATAATAGCTTTAGAAATAAGTTATTTTATACTTTTTAGTTTTTGATGTCGGTTTTTTTAAACGAAGTTTTTTTTATTTTATTCGTTACTTTTTAGTGTCTAGCTATGTATGGGTAGACCTACGAAAGGTGCCGCGCTCTTTAAACTATTCCCCAAATTCACTCTTCTTTCTATATCAGCGGTGTACCTTCCATCCCTGCTAAAAGCACATCCAAGATATACAAACTCATTCACTTGCTCCAGCATAACATCATCGACCATTATCCTTGCATTCGTTCTGGTTTCTTCTCTTTCAAACACCATAACCTTTGTTTAATATATATTAATAATAATAATAGCTTTAGAAATAAGTTATTTTATGCTTTTTAGTTTTTGAAGTCGGTTTTTTTAAACGAAGTTTTTTTTATTTTATTTGATACTTTTTAGTGTCTAGCTATGTATGGGTAAAAACAGGTGTAAAAAATGTAGGTCCCAAGAAACGGGAACAAAAAAATGTTCGTAAAATGAAAACTACTGGGCCAAACTATATTAAATTTTTAGGGGACCAAATGGCAACTATTCCGCATCAAACTAAACAAGAATCATGTAAATCGAATCATAAATCTCAGCGTAATCGGTGTACATATGGAACGGAATGGGAAATTTTTCATAAAAAATGTTCATAAAATGAAAACTACTGGGCCAAACTATGTCAAATTTTTAGGGGACCAAATGGCAGCTATTCCGCATCGAACAAAGAAAGAATCACGTAAATCGGACCATAAATCTCGGAGTAATCGGTGAACATACATAAACAAAAAAGATTCCGACGAATTGAGAACCTGCTCCTTTTTTGAAGTCGGTTAAAAAGACAAACTTTATGAAGTAGTATTATAAACCAAAGTGTAGTGTTTGACGGATATTGTGGAAAACTAAACAGACAATTTGCGACTAAGCAATATGGACTTGCGGTCGCAGCCGCGCGTTAAGATAATTGCAATATTACTGACGTGACAAATTGTAAGCCTACAAGTGTAATATGCTAGCTATTAATAAAGATCACATGAACAACGTGTCTTCACATTAATAGAGACCATAATAAACGTGCTAATGGACACTTTCTTATTTATATTAACAAAAAGACAAAAGCAGACGTAATAGTCACATAGCAGTAGTGTAGACTTCATACAACTTGATTACCTATAGTGCAAGTTGCCCCTAAGCACTGCAATTAAACATTGATATCTTTTATATGATATTAATTCTATAAATAGGTTAACTTTAATGTAGAAATTATTAACTGAATCACAACAAGTATTACAAAATCATATAAACAGGTTTTACGACTTACCATATTTGTCAACGATCTTCATCTAAGTGTCACAAAAAGACTGTGTCACACAGCCTACCTTTAAGAAACTAACAACTAACGACTAAAAGTTCTAACCGCCTTGAATTTATTGGCGCTTACGTTCTTTATTCATGCATATATTTATTGGTAGCACTTGCTTATTTTTTGAAAATTAAACTCGACATAATAGACTGTATGTTTATTATTATTAAACTATTACATAAATTATAAATATAAATAAAGAAGTACGTATTGAAATGACAAATTAAGTCAATGAGAATTATATATGAAGAATTAACAAATGTTGCCTGCAACGCCGCTCCTATATCCCGCGTACCGTCGACGCCTAGCTGCTAATTGTGCGAGCTATGGGCGTCGGCGGTATGCGGGGCGCGGAGAGTAGGTGTGCTCAGGCGGGCGGATCAGGGGGGTTCTCTCTGTCCGGAACAATATTATTACTGTATTACTATCTCTTACGCTCGGCGGCTTTATACACGTATTGGATGAAATAACAACTCATAACCCGATCGGGCACCGGCTTTTTGTTCAAAATATGCGATAAGATTACAAAATTAAAAATATAAATTGTAGTAAGAAAATACATTTCAAGTTAAATGTTTTTTCAACCAGCTTACTATAGCCTAGTTTTAATCCCGCTGTCACATAGTAACATGGTGATAGGTAGGCGGTGGCTCGTCACTCCCTGGAAGAGCCTAAAAAAATTATAATTTACTAGCTGATGCCCGGGACTTCGTCCGCGTGGTGCGGTTTTTTAACTATCCCACGGGAACTCTTTAATTTTTCGGGACCAAAAGTATGCTATATGTTGACCAGGCATATAAGCTACCACTATACAAAATTTCATTTAAATCGGTCCGGTCGTTTCGGAGATTAGCCGGTACAAACAGACAGACAAACAGAGAAACAAAAAATTAAAAAAAAATCTAAGTTAGTTCGATTTCACTTCTTACCTCCCCCTGACTCGGTTTTTAGCATTTTTTTTTTATTTACAGAAAAACGACCTCTACAGTTTTATTATATGTATATTACTTACATTGATGTTACAAACACTACTCACAATTTAAAAAATATTATAATATTAAATTTTATTAAACATACAAAGAGGGTCACTTTCACATAATATAATATTGTTACGAGTGTGGGACTCGAAATTAAAATGCCGTTGGAATTACTATATAATTTATTAGAACTATACAAACACATATAACATAGGTATAAATATGGCTAGACTCTACTAATACAACTGCACGATTCATTAACACGCGCACAGTCCGTCACTATATCGCTTGTCGAATGTACGTCTTACTCTTATCGTAATCCTCGCTCGACTGCCCCACCCCTCCGTTCAGGCATTGTTTTATAGTAAACTCTACAATACACAATCGATTGCGTGGGTTGGGTTCTTCCAAGAAAATGTAATTTGCACACCCTTAGTGTTAAAAATGTAAGTAAAATATAAATATATCAAATAGGAATTAGCGATAAGTATAAATAAATAGCAATAGAAATAGAAATAAGAACCTACTACATAGAAAGAAGCACTGGCTGTAGCACTGCAGCAGAATAAACTAAATATGTAGAAACATAAATGTAATAAATAAGAAATATAACTACTTATAGCATAAGAAGAAATGTAACTCTAAATTCAAAATTAAGGGTATAGGTAAATAATGTAAACACTCACACAATTGTATTTTTGGCACATAAATATTATAGAATTGTAAACATATATAGATAAGCAAGAAATAATGTCAAGCTAGAATATAAACAAGTTTGTAAAAATTTAAATAAAGAAAGCATCCCTACCCTTCCTACCCAACTTCCAATCCAAAACTAGCACAAACCATATACCTATCAAACTCCCAACCGTAACCAACCATTCCCAACTTGTAAAATTATTTGGTCTAAAAAATAAGTAGTTAAAAAAAAAGTAAAATGCATGCAATAAAGAGAGGTAATAAAAAATAAAGACACGTAATGTCTCTGTCATGCCCTAAGACGGAGAGAACCGGGTCTACAAAAAAAATAAAAAAATTGCACACCTGCGAACGGCCAACGAAGTCGAAAACAATAACAATAAGGATTAGTTCGACACTAATGACGCCATAAAACAAGTAGAAAAACAACAGCATATTTTTTTAAATTACAAATTCTAAACACAAAGTAATGAAAAGAATTGCTAAATCCGGGAAAGCAATAAAACTGCGTTTTACGACCTGCAGGTGTGCGCATTTCTGTATCGGTATGTAACAATATCAATGAAAAGACTTTACCTCAAGTAACAAGAAGCTATTAATGTAGAAATACCTTAAAGTCACATTATGGTACAACTAAACTCCTTGATTGCAGTATAAACTTTACAACAGGACGTTAATGGGCCACATAATAATCTTAGCAGAATACCAAGATCGACTAACTAGAAACTTGGTAGGCAAAGTTGCACTAAGTTTTAGCACTTACTCTTCTGTATAGAGTAACTTGGGCAACACATTTGCATGAAACCGGCGTTGCAATTAGGGAACGTAATATTTCAAAGCCATTGCCTCAGGAATTGTTTCATTATGAAGAAGAGAAGATATTTTTATATCCTATATATTTTAACCGACCTAAAAAAAGAGGACGCTTTCAATTCGACTCTATTTTTTTTTGTATGTTCGTTACTTGATTCCTCCGTCAATTGTGAAACAATTTTCAATTTTTTTCTTTTCATCGAAAGATTATACTCCCGAATTGCTGTCATGGTGACCAAGTCTGGATCTGGCGAGTAAAACGCCGTACGCCCAAATTCTTGGAGAAAAGCTTGTATACCTATGCCAGTATTACACTTTCTACAGACGCTCAATTTTTTTTGTAGGCTTGTTACGCAATTTCTTTGTCAATTGTGTTTTATTTTACGAATTCAAAAGGCCTGTCTGGTAAGTCAAAGTTAGTTGAGTTACAACTGCTATTGAGGAGATATTAAATGCACATTCTGTAAAGCTGTATTACGTGTGTGTCCTAATAAAGTTTGTGATCTTCCAAACGGAGTAGCATTTGAATCCCGCAATACGTAACAGTAGCAAGGAGTTTAATAAAAAGATTTTTTTTAAAGAAATTGTTTTAATAGAGTTCGCATCGAAGATTTAAGATAATTTTGACAAGAAAGAAACATATAACTTCATATTGTTATGTTAAATGAAGAACTTTTCAACCGAGGTGTTTTCCACCCCAGCCGTAGCCATGACCGTAGCCGTAGCCGCCTCCGTAGCCGAGGCTACGGTAGCCAAGTCCGTAGCCTCCATGCCCGTAGCCACCGTAGCCGCGGTAGCTATATGCGAGGGGTACAGTCCTTAAGATGGGTACAGTCCTGACCACCGGGATAGGCCTGACCACCGGAATGGTGTGGACGAGCGGAACGCTCCTCACAAGTGGTGCTGTAACGGAGATGATTAAATTTTAAGAACAAGCATTATTTTTCCAATGAAGTCATTGTCTTGAGGGCCTGTTTTTATTTTTTATTGGTACGGTATTTGCCCGTCTTGATGGCTACCACCCCTGATGTTAGAGAAGGCCGCCATAACAACCTTGATTTGAGTTCCATCATTAGTGGCCAGATTCCAGTCTCAGCTTACAGAGTGGAATCACATTGGTAGTACCTCTGGTATTACAAATGTTCATAGGCGATGATAATTTCACTTTCCATCAGGTGGCCTTTTGCCAGGTGGTAGGGCATTTGCCCGACTGGATGGCTACCACCCCTGGTCTAAAGTATGTCGCCATAACAACCTTGAGTTGTGTTCCGGCATTAGTGACCAGGTTCCAGTCTCCCTTAAGAGAGCAGCAGCGCATTTGTAGCACCTTTGGTGTTGCAAATGTCTATAGGCGATGGTAACCGCTTTCCAACAAGTGGGCCGTCTGCCTGTCTGCTGTACTCCTGCAATAAAAAAAAAAAAAAAATAACGGTGGCCGTCTGCACGCCTGCTGAACTCACGTAATAAAAAAAGAATAGATGGGTCTAGTCAAAAGTACAAACCGCTTTTTTTTGTGGATCAGTGTTATTTATTAAGCAATAAGCTTAAGCAATGTCAGCGTTATAGTTTATGGTGGTTTTTTGTGATGTGTAATGGAGTTTTTTTGGGAAGCACTTGCTTGGTTTTCATTTTGTACAGTTAAATTGTGACCAAGACTCACAGAAGTATGAATATTATATAGGCCTTATATTTTTTAATTTTCTTACCATGATATCCGATCCCATCAGCTTGAGATACTGCAACCAGCGCCAGCAGGCAGGTCAACTAAAATAAAAATATTTTATATTATAATAATATATATAATAACATAACATCTCACTGCTGGGCTCGGGCCTCCCACTATAGCCAAGGCGGCTTGGGAGGTTTGAGACATCGGTTATCTTGATGCGCAGGTTTCATTACGATGTTTTCCCTTCACCGTTGTCAGTCCGTGGTAACAATATGCACATTAGGTCAGAAAACTGCCTAAGTGGTGCAATTCTCCCTGGCCAGGATTCCAACCCGCGTCCTTTGAGTTTGAGACTAGTGTGCCATACGCTATCACGCCATAGCCATTACGCTATCACGACTTCAAAACTATTTTGATAAATAAATTTTTTATATCCAGGTACAGAGATATGATAAACTTCTACTGATTATGCTGCATGGTAATTAAGAATCGATTGAGTTCATTTTAAAAAACATATATGTTATTTTATAGCATCAATCCCTTGTGTAAAGTATAAGCATCATTTTTTGTAAACAAGTCTCCAATAACAAATTTCTGTAGTTATTGCTATAATCGTTGCTATTGCTATTGTTATAGCCGTTGCCATAACCCTTAGTATAGCCGTTATTGGTGGCTGTTGCTTCTTTCAAATAAAACTCCATGTGGACTGTATGACTTATTATTGGCGTTACAATCGAATAAAAAAATGGCAGAGAGTAGAGTAGTGCGTATTCAATATCCCACGTTCCGTCCGACGCCTAGCTGCTAACTGTGCGAGCTATGGGCGTCGGCGGTATGCGGGGCGTGGAGAGATGGTGTGCTCCGGCGGGAGGGTCGGGGGGTGCACTCTGTCCGCAACAGCTGTTGTTATAACCCTTACCATAGCCGTTGCTATAGTTATTGCTATAGCACTTGAAGGTTTTTACCTACTTGTCCAATCATTTAAAGTAAACGTGAAACTCTGACGCGTTTTTAGACGTTTCTAGGGGGACCATCGAAATAACGTCAAATCAATGCCGAATAAGGCGTCCAGCGTCGGCTGACGCTCGATGGCATATTCAGCACCGTGATCAGAACCCAATTGAAAATGTTTGTTCTCAAATTATACACAATAAGCATACACTATTATCAAATATAAAATTGTACAATAAGATGAAATACTTACAGCTACAAAAGTCTTCATGATTCTTCTGGTGTTTCAGATGAATTGTACAGATTCAGCACAATATTGCCTATTTATACTCTAGACTTCGTTTGAATACTTATTTTATTTTAGTAATAATTACAGGATATATGTATCTGTCGGCGCACGCGCAAGTGATACACGCAACGCACCCTTAAAAGTGTATTATTCATTATGTATTTAGGTTAAGTTGTGTTTTTAAGTACTATATAATAATTATATTATTTGAGATATAAATCAATCATTTTTTTCTTTCAATAAAATATAAAAAGTTCATCATTTTTTATTTTGACAAAAAATACAGTAGAGAATGTACAAATGAAAGTAGTGTACCGAGGTAACAAGTCTTATACTTGTGTAGTTTTGAATTTATAAATTTTTTTTTATTGCAAGAGATCAGCAAACAGGCAGATGTAGCAGACTACAATGTCCCCGAGTAGTGGAGTGTGGGCAAACGGATTCACCTCGACAAAAAAGGTCAGACAACTGCGCAAGTGGCCACAAGTGAAGTGGATTCTAACGCGCGCCCTTTGAGTTTGGGACGGATGTACGGTAACCACTAATCTACCACGGCTGTTACTAATGTAACCTACTACTTAACTATTTTACGTCATGAAGCTTTACGTTTTTTCTCAAATTCAAATTCATTTTTTTTTATTGCAGACGGCCCACTTGATGAAAAGCGGTTACTATCGCCTATAGACATTCGCAACACCAAAGGTGCTACAAATGCGCTGCTGCCCAAGGTTGTTATGGCGACATACTTTAGACCAGGGGTGGTAGCCATCCAGTCGGGCAAGTGCTCTACCACCTGGCTGTGGGTTGTTTTGTCGCCTCTTACGACAGGCCGCCCGGCCGCAGGAAATTGTATTCAAAAACTGATCTTTAACATTAGAGACTAGCTTCTGCCCGCGACTTCATCCGCGTGGAATAGTTAAAAAAACTAAGTATAAAAAATCCCCGATTATGAAACATTCTTCATTGATGCTCCTCTCCTATTGGTCTTAGCGTGATGATATATAGCCTATAGCCTTCCTCGATAAATGGACTATCTAACGCTAGAAGAATTTTTCAAATCAGACCAGTAGTTCTTGAGATTAGCGCGTTCAAACAAACAAACTCTTCAGCTTTATATATTAGTATAAGACAAGATGAAAGGAGCTGCAAAGTTGATATGTCCTTGGGCAAAACTAGTCCTTACTTGTGGTATTGGGCATTTAGCAACACGTTTATGCACAATTTCTTACTTACGTACAGATTTCCTGTGATATATTTTTTTTTATTGCAGGAAATCAGCAGATAGGCAGACATCCCACTTGATGGAAAACGGTTACCATCGCCTATAGACATTCGCAACACCAAAGGTGCTACAAATGCGCTGCTGCTCTCTTAAGGGAGACTGGAACCTGGTCACTAATACCGGAACACAACCCAAGGTTGTTATGGCGATATACTTTAGACCAGGGGTGGTAGCCATCCAATCGGGCAAGTGCCCTACCACCTGGCTGTGGGTTGTTTAGTCGCCTCTTACGACAGGCCGCCCGGCCGCAGGAAATTGTATTCTTTCTCCGTTCCTGCACGAATAACATAACGGATAATGAATATAATCTAAGCATTTCTTACATAAAAGTTTTCCTAACAGATAGGACTTTCGCCTTCTTATACACATCCACTATTGGATGTTGGTATGGTAATCCCATCATTATTTTTTAGCAACGCTAAAATATGGTCTTATCACTAAAAGCAATTTCTTCTAGGCAACCTTAGAACGGATCAGAAAAGTTTTTAAACGCTTACGCAGTTTAATTTAAAACCGATAAAACATTTGCGTCCACGTCGCCTTAGACATCCATTTCAATAACCAATCATTTCACACTTTCGTAATGAAATTCCGAATAGTTTGTATGGAACGTCTGCGAGAATTCCACAAATGGATCGAACCAATCTGAATATTAAATTTTCTTCAGAGGAATGCTGCACCGAGATCTTGATGTAGACTTTCAATTTTAAATTATAGAGGTGAAGTTAAAGATATTTCTTACTAGCAGTAAAATTAAATTTCGTTCTGTTATTACAGGCTTTTTCAAGAGCATTTAGAGCCAATTTTTCAATCAGCAGATAAAAGTTATCTATCGAATTAATTATCGCCTAACTGTAATGAAACGTTAAATAGCTTAACTGTTTTATTCGGGACACTCTAAGTTTTAATTTATTCATGTTGTATTTTTATTCGATGAATAACTTTTATCAGATTGAAAAATCGCTCCTTAAAAAAATAATCCAACAAGACTCAATTTAGTTCAGTTACAGAATTGCAGTGACGGCACCAAAAAACATACACCCGCAGCGGTATCTTTCTGGCTATCTACCGTACAGAAGCGACGCTATTTCTCAGGATAAAAATTATCCAAGTGTTGACTTGTAATGTACCAGGCCACTCAGAAAGTGTTGCGCAAAAAGTTTTTATGTATAAGAGACTGGCCAGTTATAATCTATTTTTAAAATATGACTATTTATAACTAAAAATATTTACGTTCCAATTCCAAAATTTCCCTCCACATTGCTAGCGAGCTAATTTAAATTATCGTGTCTCATTGAAAAATGGGTCTGCGCCGGGAACATTTTCGAGCTACGATTTTTTACGATTTCAAGTGTCGCCTAAAACCGGACGAATCTTACGATAGACTTCAAATGGCATTCATGGATGAAGGACCTTCTAAGGCAACCGTGTAACGTTCGTAAGCGCGGTCGACTAACTTTGGGGGATGAAGAAAGAAGTGGTCGCCCTTTGACGGCTGTTAGAACACGTGCTAGCAGTGAAAAATTTAATCCAAGACAATAGGCGAGTTACCAAGAGATTCAGTACGTACTGCAGGTTGGATCAGAAAGCCTTCACGAGATCCTACATATGCATCGCGTGAAGAAGATAATTTCACGTTGGGTGCCACACAACCTCACCGATGCTCAGAAGCAGGCCCGGGTGGAATAGTGCTGTGATATGTTAACAAATTTGAAGCAGGCTCGTCTCGGTGTGTTTATGACATAATTACAGGTGATGAGTCCTGAATTTATTAATACAATCCAGAAACGAAGCGCCAATCGACGGTTTTGGTGTTTCAAAACGAATCAACGCCTACTAAAGTGAAGCGATCTAGAAGCAGTGGGAAGACTTTGACCGCGAATTTTTTCAATTTGACTGGCTACTTGGTGTCAATTTTTTTACAGAACCAAAGAAGTATTAACGCCGAATGGTATACTACCAAATGCTTGGCAGAAGTTTTCTCTGCAGTGAGCAACAAGCGACCAAACCCAGGGCTCCGCGGGATACTGCTCCATCACGACAACGCGCCCGCCCATACCCCGCTCGAAACGAGGGACTTCCTGAACAGCACGCCGGTCAAACTCCTGGGTTACCCTTCTTACAGTCCTGACCTAGTACCGTGTGACTTCTTTTTATTCCCGAAAATAAAAAATCAGTTCAGAGTTATATATTATATACAATTTTCGTCGCCGAAAGATCGCTGCCAGCGTTCGAGCAAGCTGTAAGTGAGGTGTCTGCGGCGGACTGGAAAAAGTGTTTCGAAAACTGTTCAGACGCATGAAGCTTTGTATAGAGGCTGGTGGAGAGTACTTTGAAAAGATTTAATAAAAAAATATTTACTTATAGACATTTTTTTTTTTTGCAAAACTTTCTGAGAGTCCCACGTATGCTAGCTCTGTGTTTACAGTGAAATAAATAGACAAGAATTTTAAAACTTGCATTTTCTAAATCTGCTGGTTGACATGCTTGCTGCGATACAGACCTATTCTGCTATTACAATCTCGACGAAATCGCCGACACTATTGTCTCAATCGGGGGTTTACCTGATTTCAGTATTCTGTTAATTCCAATGGCGTGTCCGTGGCAAGTCACTCTGCACGTCTATCTTAATAAAATATTTATAAACGAAAAGTAGCGAAATAAATATTTAAAATTTTGGTAAAGTTTCAATATTCATTTCGGCTGACGCCATTTCTTCCGCGGCGACAATTTTGAGAAGATATTGTGCATTAGTAGAATACGAATATTTTACACTATCAAAATGGAATCGTACTTCGAATATCTTCGCAACGCCGAGATATTGAAATCACAAAATTGAACCCCAATGCAGCAACCGTCCGTCGCCAAAAAAACCTTATTAATTAATTTTAACTATTATAATTTTTTTTATTAATATGATATGTGTATTACAATAAACGAAATTTATAAATAATCTAATACAATAAAAGAAAACTTAACTTATTCGTATTGTATTCTACCCAAAGTCCCTCAAGACTATAAGAATAATACTGAGCCTACATCACCGTCTTCTATGGGTAAGGTGACCTGAAGGTTGGCTACGTTTCCTCGCGCATGAAATAAGCACCAGCCTTCATATAATTTTATTATAATTAAATGTGTTACTATCACGTATAAGTTATAGATATATATAAGGCCTAGAAATATATATATATAAGGCCTAGAAATAAGTTTATAGAAATAAATGATAACTGAAAAATTTAATATGAATTGTCTGAATTACTCTACTAATTACGTCACTGATATTTTCTCGTTTTCAAATTGATTGTACAAACTGGACACCCCCAACAGATTTTGTATATTTTAGATAGATAGATTTTAATAGTAAAAAATTGATATCTTTAAGGACTAAGAAGACATGAATAGTTCAAGTATCGTGCAATCGTAAGCGGTGGCTATTGAAATTCATATTTGTATATATGGAAATATTCCGAGTATTCAGCTGTATCAAATCTTGTTACTGGGAGATCTATGTATATATCTGCTATCTCGCATACCGTATCCATTTATAATTGGATTATATGGTGCTACGATCGCAATTTGGTGCAATTTGTCACTAGCGATGACTTGAGCACCCTGCTGAGCAGATCAATTATGATTGATTAGCTACTGAAGCGGGATTTATATTAGATTTCGTACATTAATCATCGAAAAAAATCAGCAGGTGTAACAAGATATTGTAAAAACTTAAAGTCTTACTAAAGGTACTTGACGGATCATTGCAGGAATAAATAACCCGTCCATTTGTAAAACATGTAATTTGGTATATAATATTTACATAGTCGAAAGAAATTATGCCTAATATGTAATTAGATTTAAAAGGATTAAAATATATACATTTTAGTGCCGACTTTTCTCTCTATCTAATATGATGACATAACAGTTGTCAATTACAAACTTAAAATCTGGGCTGTCAACCTGTGGGCGAAAAGTTTTGTTTCGCCACATACCTATAGCAACGGCGGTGAAATAAAAACTAAGCAACAGTTCTTTTATACATGTAATGTCAGTTTACATGTATACAATATATGCATAAATCGGCTCGGCTTTACCCGGGGATTACCAGGTCGTAGGGCATTTGCCCGTCTGTATAGCTACCACCCCTGGTCTAACTCTACAGTATACCGCCATAACAACCTTGAATTGTGTTCCAGCATTTGAGATTAGGTTCCAGTGTCCCTTAAGAGAGCAGCAGCGCATTTGTAGCACCTTTGGTGTTGCAAATGCCCATAGGCGATGATAACCGCTGTCTATCACGAGATCCGATTGCCTGTCTACTGAACTCATGCATTTAAAAAAATCCGGGCGTGCAAGGGGTGCGACGCATCCTCGCGCAGAGGCCTGGGAGCGCAAATCTATCTACTTATACCTACACTATTATACAATGGACAGAAGGAGGAACGAACATGAGAATTCAAGAAGTTTCAGTTTTGCTAAACTGCCTACGGTGCCATAAAACTTGAATATACAAATGTAATTTCATTTTTGTTGTCGGTAGAGCGCAGGCTGATTGATATTCATACTCCAGCGCCCCATATGTTTAAGACACCTCTGAATATATTTATTTCTTGTTTTTTTTTACAAGTGAATTTTTTAGATAAATTTAAATAAATTGTGTCTTTAGATAGTTAATTTAAAACACTTTCTGTTTTGGATGTTCCTCAATTTGTTTAAGTTATTTAAACATTAATAAATATCGCGCTATCCATGTTAAAAGTCAAGTGTGTAGTATCGAAACTTCAAAGGAAATATAATATATACACAAATATGATTGAAGTATATATTTTTTAATTGTCTACTTTACTTCACTTCGTTCATACTTATCTATTCTGATACACCTCCTCTGTCACATTACAAATTCTCACATCGCTAAAGTAGATTGATGTCTTTTCTGAGATGGAATGGAGGAGTTCTTGTGTCGACTCAAAAAATCATATTTCACTAAACAGTTGAGAATTTTCACACACATACATAATGTGCCTGGACGGGAAGCATGCATCACTTAGGCAGGTTTCTGATCTAATGTGCATATTGTTACACTTACCACGTGCCAACGGTGAAGGAAAACATCGTGATGAAACTTGCACATCGATGTAACCGATATGTCAAGCTCGCCATTCCGGCTTTGAACAAGCGTGCCAGGTATATTGTCCCCAGCCACTCCGCCCCCCTCCACCAAAAATTAGAGGCCTGAGCTCTGAGCAGTGGGCCATTGGACAGTTATAATAAATATATACAAGTAATTTTATTTTACAAACATAAAATAACTTTGTAGCTAATAGAAGGTTATTTTGCTTCGTCATTGTGATATTTGTGTATATTGCCATTACAGAGCTATATTAAATTTTTTCGCGGAAATTGTAATATGGAAATGTGAAATTGCATTCCTGGAAAAGCGTGGTACAGTCGCAATTTCCAGCCCACCCTTTCTCGTGTAACAAGCCCTTTATGACGTGGAAATATGCGGTCGAGTTTTCCAATAATAACGAGGGAATCGTTGTGTGAACAGTGAGCTTCAACATTTAGTGCAAGCCTCGAAGATACTCCTTTTGGGTTGCGTAAGCATTTTGGCAAGAAATAAATATATATTTTTACCTAAAATGATGTATTTCAGTGATACAACATTAAAATTACAATCTAATCAAACCTAAAATAACTAGACATAACTTAAACTAAGAATGTGTCCAATAATACGTTTCTTATTGTCTTTGTTAAGGAGAAGACAATTTGATCATGTGTTCTTTGTTAATGTTTAACACATAGCACTGCAAATGGCACTCTGTTGTTCGTGCCTACCCCGCGAGGGAACTGGCGTGAAGTTATGTATGTATGTATGTATGTACATAGCACTGCACTTCAATATGATGAGAGTATTATAACACTTACTCAAATAATTGTTTTTCTTTTGAGTCTTCTTAATAAATCTGTATTATCAAGAAATTTACATAAAATTAGAATCATTTCTGTATACTAAGTATACTAGCTGATCAGTGCCACTTCGCTGGGCGTCATTAAAAAATTAAAAAATATTATTAATCACAATCAAAGCCTCATAACCTATATCACTCAGGCATAATATAGCTTTCCACTGGTGAAACAATTTTCAAAATCGGTTCAGTAGTTCAAGAGATTACTTCCTACAAACAAATAATCTCACAAGCTTTGAAATTCAAATGTTTTTATTCAAAATAAGTTGCACTGGAGAACAGTTTTTGAAGGTCATGCATATAAGTTAAAAATTAATTTTAGTTCGTATTCTATTTACATCGGTTCGCAACGTGTTATTGCTGTTAAGGAGAAGAAGCGGCAAGAGACTCCCCAGCAGCACGTCTAGCTAAAAATTGTTTATCTTTATATTTATTATTCTATTTATATCTCAAGCTCTTTTTTTACAAGTTTTATACGGAGGTATGTTACAGAATTACTTTTCGAATAATTAATGGATTTATAGCAAACAGTGCATACTCAGTAAGACAAAGAAACAGTAAGAGGAAAGAAGAATATTATTACTTTACTTCTTTATAATACTAGTATATACTTATAATTGATGGGCACAATGTTCTGATAAGACTATATACTGCCCCGATTAGAGCCAGTCTGTCTCGTCCACTGGTCGGCAGGGTGTTCTCGAAGGCTTCTCAGGAAACTCTCTACTCAGCAGTTTCCCACTCGCAAGCTGAGTCACCCACAGGTGTCTTGAAAGAGTTGGTTTCTCTGAGCTCTGAAGTTTTTATCCGTGCAGGAACGGAGAAAGAATACAATTTCCTGCGGCCGGGCGGCCTGTCGTAAGAGGCGACAAAACAACCCACAGCCAGGTGGTAGGGCATTTGCCCGACTGGATGGCTACCACCCCTGGTCTAGAGTATGCCGCCATAACAACCTTGAGTTGTGTTCCGGCATTAGTGACCAGGTTCCATTCTCCCTTAAGAGAGCAGCAGCGCATTTGTAGCATCTTTGGTGTTGCAAATGTCCATAGGCGATGGTAACCGCTTTCCATCAAGTGGGCCGTCTGCCTGTCTGCTGAACTCCTGCAATAAAAAATAAGAAAAAAGCCTTACGAAACTGTTGTATGAGAAGTAATATATGTGCCTCATATATGTGGAATACCATACAGCTACCGCAAATAACAAGGGTGATCTTTCAAATAAATTTTTCACTTCGCTGAAATGAAACGTATTTTCAGTATAAAATGCTAACGAAATAAAAAGGCAACGAGCTCGTTGGTGTATATTAAATTATTTTCATGTATGTAGACTTTCCCACAAAAATATTTCACAGCATTATAAGAATATTACACTGTTTATGTAATATTACTGGTTTTTTTTAGTTTAGTTCGTATACTGGCCAACTCAGCATTACGTACTTTTAAACAAATTTAGAATACATGTAGAACATAGTTGCTGATTAGTCTCCTATTGTTAATGTACTGTGATAAATGGACTTCTAGATGTGAACACAGCATGTATAAAAATAAACAGTCATGTACATAATTGTTTAAGAACAGGCAAAAGAAATAAATAGTGTTTTTTTTTATTAACAACTCTACGGACTCTGGTTCCCTATCCTTTTTTTACAATTAAATTTAAGAAAAAGTTTAGTTGTTGTACACGCTAATTTATTACTTTTGTTATTGTGTGTGACATTTAATGAATGTATGTTTGTGTTGTGATGTACCTTAAGAATAAATAATAAAGTAACAATAATTAACAAAGAGTGCGAAACTTCCCTATGGTAATGCTTAAGCACATTAAGGCTGGTGTGCATAGACATGTAACCTATGGTTAAAATAAAATAATCGCTAAAATTGTATGGCTAAACCGCGGCCTAAACCTAAGACCTAGACCTAAGAAGTTAACCGATGCATTGGAAGCAGAAAACATCGAGCTCGTGGCAGATATTATAGGCAGTACAAAGACGATAGAGTGGTGAATGTTGGACATTCATAACAAAAAAGTTATTATCAATGTGCTGCCGCTCTCTATAGGGCGACTGGAACCTGACCACTAATGTCGAAATTCAACTCAAGGTTATTATGGCGGCATACTCTAGACTAGGGGTGGTAGCCATCCAGATGGGCAAATACCTCTATATTTAATATAAATATGAAATAGAGAAATGCTAAAATAAATATACATATATATCTAGTTACTAAGCACGTTTAAAAGATTTCTCATACAATCTCGATAATGGATCCCCATAGACCTACAGAATATATAACTCAAGACCGTTTCCCAGAAATAACGTCTCGATTAAATTTGTACGACCTGTGTTATTTATTACCTTGTATCCCATGTGCGCATTGAATTTATGTAACAGGGAAAAGAAATATACAAGTCCAATAGACAAATTTCATAGTTTGAGCCTAATGCTGCGGCCGCACCTGCTACAATGTTAAAGATATTGACTGTGGCCGAATGCATCTTATTTATAGAGTTAAAAATAACGCCGTTATCGAATAAAATATACACGTTATCTGTCAATATTTAACGTCATTAACAATATCGCATCTCGAATAATGCGTTATTTGAGATGTGACATTGTTAATGACGCATTAAGCCAATCGTAAAATCAGTGTGAAACAGTCTATATCTGTAACATTATCGCAGAAGAATGGTGGGTTATACTATATATAGTAAGTAATTTATATAGTACTTATGTATAAGGTGTGGTAGCTTAGTAGTAAATGCGAAAATTATCTACTTTTTATATGTCAGATTTTTTTTTTAAATCGAGATCTTTAACTTAAAAGCTATTTAAAATAATGTATTTGTTAGCTAACGTACATGTAATAATTTATTGCTACATAATAGCAAGGTTAAAACTGTGTAGTCCATGTGCGTGCCAAAATCTATCAATACAGAAAACAGCCAAAACCTTCGAAGATGCATCTACATCATGTTTAGGATTTACATATTTATACGTAGCACTTAAGATTTCTGTATATATAATCTTAAGATTTCTGTATATATTATCTTGAGATTTCTGTATATATAATTCAGTTTAATGTTAAATTAATTAAGTAAGCAAATACATCTAGAGTACAACACTCGTCGTCTTATTTTATACTCCCATCTCAAGCGGTCGAGCCTAGCTCGCCAGTGGCGTGTCGCCCTATCCGTGCAGGAACGGAGAAAGAATACAATTTCCTGCGGCCGGGTGGCCTGTCGTAAGAAGCGACTAAACAACCCACAGCCAGGTGGTAGGACATTTGCCCGACTGGATGGCTACCACCCCTGGTCTAGAGCATGCCACCATAACAACCTTGAGTTGTGTTCCGGCATTAGTGGCTAGGTTCCAGACGCCCTTAAGAGAGCAGCAGCGCATTTGTAGCACCTTTGGTGTTGCAAATGTCCATAGGCGATGGTAACCGCTTTCCATCCAGTGAGCCGTCTGCCTGTCTGCTGAACTCCTGCAATTTAAAAAAAATCCAACGGGGTAATATCATAGATGCACCACGCAACTTAGGAAACCCCCACAGTATTTGAAGAAGAAAAGTAGTTTTTGAGATACATGTATTTTCTATTAAATATTTTGTCAGGGTTTCGTAGCCAAGTGCCCAATATGGACGTCCGTCACTTCTACGAACCCTGCAATGTGTAGTCTGAGAAGCACCTGAATGATTTTCTCTTTGTTTGAAAAAAAATTTCAACGCCAACACTCAGAGCGCAGTCACAAAATTCGTAAAGAATAAAAAACACAGTTTTAGTTAAATTTTTATTGTCTTTGGTTATACAAAAACATGGATTAATTTTTTAAAATAACTTACAAAAAACACATATATTATAAATTTGATTTAATTAATCGTAATAATTAGATACATAATGAATGGCTAAAATTGTACATCGACAATAATATATAAATTCTATTTGTAGACATCGTTTAAATTTTTGACACTGCTTACAATTACAATCAAAAAAGGGAAACTCAACTCAAATTGTCAAAGAATAAATTGCTCTTAAGTGGTGTTCGCTATGTCGCTTTTACATTACTAGATTTTTGAAGATATAAATTAATAAAATTTACTCACGATAAAACTGTTTTGCACAGATCTTAACAATAAAATTACGAATTTTTCGTATTTTGATTTCATATTTATTTCTATACGTAAAAATATTTTTTGTGAAAAGAAAATATGTATGAAACCTTGTGCGAACGAATATTATTTTTTTTTGCAAAAAAAATCGTAATTTTACTATTTATTATTAAGATTTGCGTAATACAGATTTGTCGTAAGTACGTTCGGTCAATTCATATCTTCAAAAATGTAGTTACACGCTAGAGAGATAGCGAACTCATTTAGGTATCTTCTTAATTTCAAAAATTTCGCTTTTTATTTGTCTTAATAATGGGGGGTCTTAAAAAGGCCACTTTAGAGAATCGCATTTTGAAACTGCCATGTTCAAATATACTGCTAAGATAATGAATGACTCATTTATATTATCGCCACTTCCACAGCAGTGAGCAGGACAGTGGCGAGGGAAACGGGAAGCCCAAATATTTACACACAAAACATATTATATCGAATATAATATGCTGGTGCTGCCCACTTTCCTGCTATCTGTATAATATTAATAATAACCCGCAGGGGGACTTTGTGGCGAAGCCTTATGTGAGTAGCGACACCTCGTACCTGACTCCGGGGGCCAAGGTAAGGCCCCCGCCTCCGTGCTTGCCTTAGCCAGCCGGCACGGAGTGGAGATCGCTAGAGCTAAGACTCAAGCTCCAGGGGTGGAAGTGATAAATGGTCTAACGTCGGAAGTAGCTTCGGTGAACCTGCAGCCCACCTCTCGACACCCCTTAGCCACTCACACCCATGTTGCCCCTGTCTTTATGGCATTTTTTGGGGCCCATGCAGGGAGTGGCGAGTCACCGTCTGCCCATTTTTCCATGTTCCCTGAACATTGCGACGGGCAGACGCCATAGTCCCCATATTCCCAGACCCCTAGTACCATTAGCAGTTCACCACAATATCCCAGTACTTTTTGTCCTCATTTCTCACAATAGTCCTACACTGGCCGGGGCTTGTCCTTGGGTGCATTACTATATGGTGTAGACAGGGATAATCGCCGGTCAGTATCACGCCACATTTACATTAAATTTGTCAAGGGGCCTATACGTGTTGGCCATCCCATGGCCCCACGCAAGCCCCCAAAAGTCCGGGCCATTTTTATGGCCCGTGGTCTTGAAAGACATGCAGTATAATAATATTATCTTATTGTTGACATTTGTGTAACACAGATTTGTCATAAGCAAATTCGATTTAAGTGTAGCTTGTTAATTGGTTCGAGATATTGCATACTAAAATTTATTAGTCGTCTGAGCAATTTTCCTACAAAGACTTTTCTATTATTATGAGCTCTAGTGTACTAGGTATTATATATAAACTGTTCAACTTTACGTATCATTGAGCTATATTAAGATATAGATATAATAGAGAAAACAGTTGTGCGTAGATATAATTATATGAAAACATACAAGTCAGTCCTAGAAGTATGTAGGCAGAAATGGTTAATTCTAATGTCGCGTCTGTTCTATTATTCTTTGTCGTACACCCACACCTCACCTCCTGGCTTGGGCGTGTTTTTTGTTTGTAGTGAATTTTCTAATGTAACAAGAACTCAACACGTCGAATAAAAATTCTTTATTTCAAGTTTCTGCCCTAGAGAATTAATTAACTCAGAGTATTTCCAGATTTGAAAATGTTAAATTATTTACAATTCTGACTATAATTGCTTGTTGAATAATCATTATTTTAATAAGGTAAAGAACACGGGCACGCAATCCACAACAAGGTCTGCTTTACATTATCTTAACAATGAATCTAAACTCATGGACACGCTTTATTTAAAGAACTTTTTAGACACTAAGAACATATATATTAAGACTCGCAATAAATAATTGAGTCGTTAGTAGACATCTAAGAAGCTACATCAATGGAGTTCAATATCTCGCTCGCGCATTACCACATTTTAGGAGATAGACAGAAATTACTTACGACAAATATGTATTTCACGATTTCAAGCTCTCTTTTTTGTTACAAATATTTTATTTTTCACTTTTAAGTGAAATAAGGTAGCTTCTCGAATGCGGAAACGTTAACTGATGAAACGGAAGATTATTTAGAAAAATGATCATAAAAAGAAGACTAATGTGTTAAATTTTTAGGGGACCAAATGGCAGCTATTGCGCATCAAACTAAAGAAGAGTCACGTAAATCGGATCATAAATCTCAGCGTAATCGGTGTGCATACATAAAAAAATACCAATCAATTTGAAAACCTCCTTTTTGAAGTCGGTTAAAAATCATTTTGATCTAGACAAGGTTTCATACATAAAAAAACTTGAAAATCGAAATCAAATTTCTGTGAGGCAATCGTAATTTAATTGCTAACATTCATACATTACAGATTGTCGTAAGTAAATTCTGTCAATCTTCAAAAATGTGGTAAAGCACGAGCGAGATATTGGACTCCATTTAAATAAGACTCGTAAGTGGCAAAATTAAAAATCTTGTTCGAATACCTGAATCATTTTTGAAGATTGACAGACTTTACTCACGAAAAATATGTATTCCACGATTCTTAACAATAATATTACGAATGGTCCATATAAAGTCATTTTGATTAAGACAAGGTTTCATACTTAAAAAACTTGAAAATCGAAATCAAATATCTGTGAGGCAATTGTAATTTAATTGCTAACATTCATAGATTACAGATTGTCGTAAGTAAATTCTGTCAATCTTCAAAAATGTGGTAATGCACGAGCGAGATATTGGACTCCATTTAAATAAGACTCGTAAGTGGCAAAATTAAAAATCTTGTTCGAGTACCTGAATGATTTTTGAACATTGACAGACTTTACTCACGAAAAATATGTATACCACGATTCTTAACAATAATATTACGAATGGTCCATATAAAGTCATTTTGATTCAGACAAGGTTTCATACTTAAAAAACTTGAAAATCGAAATCAAATATCTGTGAGGCAATTGTAATTTAATTGCTAACATTCATAGATTACAGATTGTCGTAAGCAAATTCTGTCAATCTTCAAAAATGTGGTAATGCACGAGCGAGATATTGGACTCCATTTAAAAAAGACTCGTAAGTGGCAAAATTAAAAATCTTGTTCGAGTACCTGAATCATTTTTGAACATTGACAGACTTTACTCACGAAAAATATGTATTCCACGATTCTTAACAACGAATGTTCCATATAAAGTCATTTTGATTCAGAAAAGGTTTCATACTTAAAAAACTTGAAAATCAAAATGTAATGGAAATCAAATATCTGTGAGGCTAATTGCTAACATTCGTAGATTACAGATTGTCGTAAGTGAATTCTGTCAACCTTCAAAAATGTGGTAATGCGCGAGCGAGATAGTCGACTCCATTTAAAAAGACTCCCTAAACTAAGTGGCAAAATTAAAAGTCTTGTTCGAGTATTTTAATTGCATACTGAACATAGCAACATTACAATTTTACTGATTGATAACTTTGAATGTGACCAAGTATAGCACAGATGGGTTAAAATACCCACGTGTGCAGGCTTTTTATGATTGTAGCAAGCGTCAAAACAACCTACCAATATATGTAGGTTCTAGACGCATGCCAGTTTCCCAATGCGATTTTACAAAATACCAACCATATTGCAAATAGCAACCAGCGTTGCTGAGCGTTAGCCTATTTAGAGTTAAATTTTATCAGCCTATCAATCTGTCATGTGTAAATTATTTTACACGTTAACTCTAAATAAACATGTTTGTGTTTTTTATTTTTAAAAGTGGACATTTTAAGAGGCCTGTGATACAAAACTTAGTGTTGCAAAAAATTAAATAAAGTCTAAGAACAGATATATATAGATACATGTTTTTTAAAGTTGGAATAAAATATTTCAGGTGATTTGAAATATATTTCATTGGCGTAGGTAATATAAGAAATAAAATAAGTCTGGGCCTTTATTGGAAGCCAGAAGATGACAGTGTAATTTAAATTTTTTTTACTAAACAAACATTAACAAGATAGAAGAAAGTTTCTGAAAGTAAACGTGCGTAATACCGTGAGCATATTGCAAGATTATGGAATACCGTCCATAGATATACATTAATAACCTAAAAATACAGTACATAAGGGAAAATATTACACTTGTAGACAATGTAAAAATGGAATATATTACGACAAAAATTTTAGACAATATTTTTTTATATCAATACGTGGCACTGTTCTACACGTCATGCATAATTCATACCTATACTTATTTCCCGAATCATTTAGTTTCCATTAATAAATAGTTTACACGACTACAAATACACGACAATATTGTTTTTTTATTCAATAATTTCAGTTCGTTTTACTCCCTTGTCATTAGTTTAATGATTTTAAAAAGTCGACATCTAAAAATGTATTATATTAAATTTAAAACACTGAATTTGTTAAAATATAGATACCCTAAACATATTTTAATATTACTAAAATTAAAAGTACTACATAAAACAAATACATTACTTACGTACTAAAATAATTCATTGCTTTGTTTATACAAGGAATTAAAGCCATATAATTTTACATCATATAATGGCTAAATGTTGTTTCACTTTATTTAATATGAGTGATATATTTAGGGCATCTATTTTATGATATACCTTACATATAATATAAAAGTTATGACGAATATTCATTAAGTGATGCACGTTACAAATAGTACGATAATATCTAAAATTCCTTATTCTGTAGTAAATAATACAGTATCATAAAAAATATAACCTGAATTACACTGACGGTCACATAAAATGCATCAAAGTGTACAAGATGACATTTCAGGTCAATGTATCTACGCAATATGTTAACTTTTTAGATTTATTTAAATGCAAAAGTAAATACTAGTAATAAACTTGAACATATAAACAAATTTGCTTAGAGCTAAGTCCCAAACCAAATTAAAACTGTCATAAAGAAACTCGCTAATAAACTCTAAGTAATGCGTTAATATGGTTATGTTTTAAACTAATTGCTATTAATTTCTTTTGTGATTACAAATTGAATTATCGTCATTACCTTGTCTTCTTTATCTTAAGATACTATGAACTATATATTCTTTATTTTAAGGGCTTTAAAGCCCTTCTTATCAGAAATATTGGCTATTTTCATAAAAAAAATACAATTACTATATTAGCAAATTTTATTTTTATGTCGACTCTCATTTTTTGTATGACTTTTTTAATTAAATTCTGTTTTACTTCTGAGTGTATCATTCTTTAGTTTTTGATCTAAATATATATAAAAGTTTATATATACTGTAAATATATTGAAATAAATATCATAGTGTACTTTGATTTAGTTTGTGTCCGTCATTATATTTAAATACGACTTCACAGCAGGGTAACTAAGGTATAATCCTGGCATGCTAATTATGTCATAGGTTACAATGAGTGATGCAATTGATCACAAAAGATTCATACTATTAGTTAGAGTAAAGAAAATAAACAAGAAACATTGAAAATAGGTCAATTGTTTTATAATTGTTTACATATTTTAAGATTAACAACAAAAAATTTATTACGTAGTAAATTGTATTGCAATTTCTCTATTTATATGATAATTTCATTTCAAAAACAAATATTTCAATTAACTAAAATACGCCACTGCTTAAATGTATAATGTATATATGACTATAAGTTATACGCAAAAATATCATGTACATTCGATTGCTGGAAATTGCATATAAAACAAATTACAATTAAAATGTTTTTATTTGAGCCATTACATAATTATGTATATCGTTTTTATATAAAACCTTAAAAATTATATTCTTGGCACATTGATACATTTTCATATTCAACACAACTATATGTATAATACTTTTCGTATTTATGTGATTTATGAAGGGACTATGAAACCTACTTAGCTATAAATAAAAATAGTTGTACCGCATTACGTTTTCATTGGTGATTTCTATTACAGCACGGGGTGTATAAGACTAATATGATCCCTTCTATTTAATATATGAATGTCTTAATGAGTTTAGACGATTGTATATTTGGTAAATTCTTTTTCACTGTTACATAATTATGTGTACATGATATCGTTCAGTATCAAAATACTGTTGGCCACATAATTAGGTACACATACTTTATATAATGTCTTAAAACATTAAATAAATTGTTACTCCATGACAAACTTTCACTGAAATATATAGTTTTATTTCCAAGTATTTCTGAATCTATTATAACTAATATTGGTGTATAGCACATATGTATATACTTGTCCAGAACAACTTGTTAATTTATCAAATAAAAATTGCTCTAAAAGGACCCCAGACGAACTTTTATCCACACAAAGTTCAGGTATCTCGAAAACAAATATTTATTTTACCAATAAACTTCGGGTTACTCCTATTTTCTATGTTTTTGAATTGATAAATTTATATAACATTTTTGGAACATCTGTACATGATTTAACCTAGAAAATGGGTTTGGTTACAGCAGAATACACGAATAGAAAAAATCGCTGAAGTCTCAAATCATATTCAATATTTAAATAGGATTTGAGCATATATCATTGCTGAGATTATAATTTTTTAAACGCCTAATCATATTTTTTATTTAATTTATCATTTTACATGTGACGTTTCATTCCTTTTGCAGTTTTGTGTCCACATAATAATTTCGATCCCACGTTTTTAAGCTGCATTCAGTAATTTGATTTATGGAATATTGTTTTCATAAAATATTTATTAACGCAGATTGCGTGAGAATTAAAACTATATCCTGGGTTAATAGCTGATAGGATGCACTTACCAGTAGTCAGGCTTTTCATCAGCGTGTATGTGAGAGATGTGGGATGATGGTACGTTGTATACCTATGGACTATTATTATATGTTATTTATTGTTTATGTATTTTTTTGTGATACTACTAACATAGTTTTAGTTAATTTGGGCCCTTGCAGTCATTAATAAATGGTTTTGACATTAACGAAGAGTTTATTATTTCAAATATAAATTAAGGACTAATTAAACATTTATGAAGATTGTCTTTTACAGTATCCTTTTCAAAGTAACGTTAATAAATCACGTCTAATTGAGGACGATATTATTAAAGAGCCCAAAATATGGAGTTTCTTTTTGAAGTGAGTAAGATACGACGTAATTAATTTCGCGAACAAATTATTATGGAAAATGTATGTTGTACATTTATTTTGGCACAATGTGTAATTTTAAGGCATGTTATTATAATGTTAAAACATTAATGGCACTCTGTTGTTCGTGCCTACTCCGCAAGGGAACTGGCGTGAAGTTATGTATGTATGTATGTATGTAAAACATTAATATCTTCATGCATTATTTTGGCAACTTGGTTTTGTACTATGCTATATATTTACATGGGATATTTATAATAGTACATTTAAAAAAAATCACTTAGCTTTGAAAACTACATGAATACAAAAAAATACTGTAATATTTGGACTTCGTAACATTTGTGTATCTTAAGTAGCTCGTCATTTACTCAATTTAGAGTTCGCTATCTCGCTTGCGTAATTTTTTGAAGATCATTCGTAATTTCGTAAACATGCGCAATTTTACAGTTAAGTTTCGTTGAATACGAATTTATCGTAAGTGAATTCTGTGAATTTATATCTTCAAATTGTTGTAATGCTTTAGCAAGAGAGCGAACTCTATTTAGGTAACCTTTAATAATAAATTAGAAACTTAATTTGTAATGGCCTACAAGAAATAATTTAAAAAAAAAACACTGGATACTGAACCGTGTTTTTTTTTAAATATGGCTTTGCAATATTTATGTATCAAGCCAGTGTTAAGTATTCATTAATAATTATTATATAAAATAACTTTCTAGCAAGTTGACGACAAGCGGGCGAAGGGTCCATGTAAAACAGCCTCAGCTAAATTTAAGCTAGACGAAGGAGTTTTTGTGCCAACTCGAAAATGTATATATTTCATTAAACGGTTTGTATATTCAACACAGACATATAATCCTTGTTTAAAAAACAACATGCTACAAATATTGTTTATTTTAACCAATGTTATATCGACGTATGATAGGCTAATTGTCTTGAAAAAGTTTGAAATGACTCAGAAAATCGCATAATTAATCAAAATTATACCATCATATCTGAAAGAAGAATATTTATAGATTTCAATTGGAAACCAGGTTGATGGAAAAACCCATTATGTTAAATCTTTCACAAAATTTCACTTCAAACCAATATTCTCAAACCCATCGATATATTTTTGGAAAAAAAACTACACAACAAAACATCATCTAATATTTTCAGACATGTTATATTTATTTTCAGGCATGTTTGCTGAAGAGTTTCTTGCGCCACTTCTTCTCTTCAAGCCACAACATGTTGCGAAGCGGTGGTAAATTAGATCAGGCTCCCATAAACAAAATAAAACTAAATAATTAAAATGAACAAGTTGGCGGTAGGCTAAATAAAACTTTAACAATACTCATTGACACTTGACATCCTTGTCTTCCGTGATGACGGCCACTGAAACGTGGCCGAAACGTCGGAATAATAAAAATCAAATAAAATAAAAACAGTTAAAACGTAGTTTTATTATGAAAACACCATCTTCTAAGGTTCGTCCAAAAACTCATCGTACCATATTAAACGTAACATTCAAGAGTTTTTATTTTTTGTGCTTTTACAAAGGTATATATATATTTAACTACATGGTAACACTACAAATCGTTTTTTAATACTAGGATAAGGAACACACATAAAAAATATTTTAAATGTTAAACTAATTTACTGTGCGCATTGACAACACGTTTAGGAATTAGAATTATTATGTACCCAATGTATATAATTACAAATATAATGTTTTGTAACAGTAATTAACGACTGTGTTCAAACATAAATATTAAAAAAGACGGTTCTTGGCGTACAAAGACGGTTTTTTGTCGAAATAGGTCGATTGTTGCACTTTCTACGAGATTTTTACCGTACGAAAATTTTTACACAATTTAGGTTAAACTAAATTTATTCAAGGTATTAAAAAGTCTAATATTTTTTATTTTGTACCCATACAATAATATCTTTGAAGACCACGGGCTATAAATATGGCCGGACTTTTGGAGGGCTTGCGTGAGGCATAGGAAGGCCAGCACGTAGAGGCCGCTTGACAAATTTAATGTAAATGTGGCTGGAACACTGACCGGCGATTATCTTTGTCTACACCATATAATAATGCACCCAAGGACAAGCCCCGGCCTGTGTAGGACTATTGTAGGAAATGAGAACAAAAAGTACCGGGCTATTGGGCTGAACTGTTAGTGGTACTAGGGGACTGGGAATATGGGGACCATACAACAATATTATTATTATTATCACTGTGTGTGTTGAATAAAATAACAGGTTGCCAATCATTGTACTGGGGTGCCTACAATGGTATAGTTTACAGATTAATTGAAAATGATTAAGAATTAGTCGCCATTATTGATAATTACCTACAGTGAAGGTAGAAGGAAGAAATTAGTCACATTTATCGGTGATTATTAATAATGTAACTTTAGTACCTCTAAATGTAATTAATTGCGTGCGGAATATGCAAGATATGCAGGACTTTTAGTATATTTATTATTTAAATTCAGTATCTATACGCATTGTGGTAGGTATTATGAATAAATACCTATTAAACAAAGAAATAGAAGAAAGATTTTCATTTTTAATGTTGAACTTACTTTGTATCTCAAATAATAAATAAATTAAAATAAGTAATAAATAACCATACCCCAATCGTACAATTTTTATTTTAAATATTCTTGTTTGCAAAATCCACTTATACATCGTGTTTCCTTAGAAGATTATTAGAAACAGGATTTTTGTAATGAATTACACTATTTAATGATGTTCAAATATCTTAGACAACAAATCACAACTAAAGTTAGATATTATAGTAGAAAATGTTTTAGATTAGTCATCTAAAAACATCATTTAATTAATAATAATAATAATCGGCAGACAAACACACACATTGTATATCCCCAAATTAAGCAAGTTACGCTTGTGTTATGGGTAATATACAACGGAGTACTCTGGGGCCGATCCCAGACACCCAGACCATAGTAAATAACGGAGAAAATAAGTTTCCGAAATTTACTATACCAGGAATCGAACCCGGAACCTCTGCGTTGCAGTGAGGTACGCCGGCAAAGGCTTAGCCCGCTCAACCACAGAGGCCGTCCAATTGAAATGTTATCCAACTTTATCAGTGCAGGAGCGGAGAAAGAATACAATTTCCTGGTGCCGAGCGGCCTGTCGTAAAAGGCGACAAAACAACTCACAATCAGGTGGTAGGGTATTTGCCCATCTGGATGGCTACCACCCCTGGTCTAGGATATGCCCGCATAACAACCTTGAGTTTGAGCCTTAGTGGCCAGATTTCAGTCTCCGTTTAGAGAGCGGCAGTATATCGGTAGCAACTTTGGTATTACAAAGACCCTTGAACGATGGTAACCGCTTTACAACAGGCGAACTGTCTACTAAACTCATGCAATAAAAAATAATAATAGTTTCACACCGACCGATGTATTTGAAAATCTATTATCTATCTATCCATCCGTGCAGGAACGGAGAAAGAATACAATTTCCTGCGGCCGGGCGGCCTGTCGTAAGAGGCGACTTAACAACCCACAGCCAGATGGTAGGGTATTTGCCCGACTGGATGGCTACCACCCCTGGTCTAAAGTATGTCGCCATAACAACCTTCGAGTTGTGTTCCGGCATTAGTGAGCAGGTTCCAGTTTCCCTTAAGAGAGCAGCAGCGCATTTGTAGCACCTTTGGTGTTGCAAATGTCCACAGGCGATGGTAACCGCTTTCCATCAAGTGGGCCATTTGCCTGTCTGCTGATCTCCTGCAATAAAAAAAAATATATATATATTTAGAAATAGCCCCAAAACATTTCAACAAGCGCATTCACTTTCGCCAACACTCCACGTTTTGTGAATATTAATCGCACTATTATTACACAACACTATTACACTATTGTAACAGCCATGACAACACATGATTGAAAATTGTTTTTCATTTTTCATATTCTGAAAGTACACTTCCCTAATCACAGGGATGAAAATAGCACTTTTCGTGCCTAAGAAGCGATTCTCCCTGCTGTCAAAAAATTTAGAAAACTATACGAACCATAGATAATACGTGCGACTCATGTCCCAACTTTTGTTACATACAGCCACTTAAATCGCTGCATATATTGTACTAAAAAAAATCAACAGTTTTGTAACATCATTTTATACTTATAAATTATTATTTAATTTACATAAATTTGAGCTAAATATTTACTATTATCCGTGACAAAAAATACCGACTGGTAGAACGGTACAGAAAAAAAATTGACGTTTCGTATGTGACATACGTGATGATATTTTATTAGAGAAGTAGTTTGTTTATTTAATCAGTTTTTATTTACTTGAAAAGAAATGAAAAGCAGAGTGTTTTCTCGAATTATTAGCGCCCTCGCTACGCTCGTGTGCCAAACCATCTCGTGCCTAAATATGTCACTTTCATCGCTCGTGTAACAATCTACTATTATTACTTTTTTCATAGACATGACGTATGAACGGACATTTTTGTAACTTAAACAGAAAAAACCTTTTACTCTAATATTCATTATAATACACTATATTTGTAATTATACACTTTCTGTCAGGTATTTTAAGATGAAGAATTACGCATTTCATTACGAGTTACATATATGAATAATTTTAATTTAATATTACAAGTATTATTTAACAAATATTAAAGTAAAACTTTTAAATATTGAATCGGTCCTTTTTTAACTGGAACAAACGTATTATTTACTTTTTTATTATTAATAATATATAAAAATACAACATTTCACTAGATGTGATATTCAGACAATTTCTATGATTTTCAATTACATGCCGAGATATCTCATAATGGCATAACATTTTAAATTTATTGTATCTGATTAGGTGAAAATACTATGATACTATCAGCTTATAGAAAATAAAAATACGTACATATAGTCAAAATACATACATTGTATATGTGTAGAAATAAACGCATCAGACAAAATACTACAGAATATTACGGCAGTGGATAATATTATATTAATTATAAAATTAATTCACATTGAGCCATTTAAAAAATGATTTAAACTGCGTAAAGTCTATTTCGAAAATGCGTAATTCTCATTTCGAATTGTATAAAACTTTTTGGCTTTTAAAATTCTAAGGCTTACATTTTAATATTATGTTAAATTTTATCGTTTGATATAATTATGTATCTACCCTACACATACACATATTAAAAAATTAATAAATATGTTAAAAACTTTCATCCGCAGCAAAGGAACGTTGCACAACACTCATATGTTAAATATATTACAATGTACCTAATATGACTTTGACACATTTATTCATACGAGTAAATAATTAATAATATCGATACAAATATTATGTACTTCATATATTTACCGAGTTATATTTTATTTACAATAATAAGAGCCGATTTTTCAATCATCGGATAAAAGTTATTAGTCGAATAAAATATAACTGAGTGAATTCAAAAGTGGCAACTGCCATTTACAATTTTTCCATATTATACTTTATTCTATGAATACATTTTATTTGGTGATTGAAAGATCGGCCCTAAATGTATATAAATAAATTTATAAATACACACATCAAACTAGTGTTGTGGGTCGCTGCATATCCCACGAGTGGGGCACCTTGGGAAATTATGCTGGGTCAAGCAATGAACTGTATGGAAGAAACCTTGAAAGTAGAAACTCCACTAACCTTCAGGTCCGCCTCTTCCTGGATCGGATCAAGCTGCAGCTTGCAGAAGAACAGCGCACAGGACCAGTTTCACGTCCGATTATTAAAGCTTTCACAAGGTATGCAATGGTACGTCCGATTAATCAAAGTCTGACATCTTCGCATAAAAACGTGTACGCACGACGGTGGTCAAACGTAGACTGGCTGAATTTTCAAAATGGCTGCCTGTACTCGGCTTCGCGCACGCATAACGTGGCGGTAGATAGCAAAATTAGTGGGGCAATGTCTTACCTACCAAGAGAAGGATCGAACAAGTAAATTTTGTATTTATATACAAAATTAGCCGTGTAATTTTTGCTCGTTTCTGCTTTTTTCTTAGAGTTGCCAACCGTACTATAATATATAGTATCGTACTATATTTTACTCAATTATACTATATATTATAGAAAACTTATAAAGTACGAAATGTACTGTATTTTCATCGCTAATTCGATTGTCGCGCTTTTTGTTCAGATACTTATGATTATTAAAAAAAAAAAGAACTTTGCTGGCCAAAGCAAGAAATAGTAATAAATACACATGGAAAATGCAATAATTAAATAAATAAAATATATAATAAATATTGAAAAATAAATGTTGACTCTTTTTTTTCACCCTTTCTAAAAAGTACTACATTTTTACAGCTTAAAAACAAAAATACTATATTTTCTTCAAAAAAGGTGGCAACCCTACATGTTCTATAACGAAACCGAATAACCTAATACATACTGGGAGGAGTGATAAATAGTTTTATCAGTCTTATGACTATGGAATGTTTAATTTAACACGGAAAGGTTATACTTAAAGAGCTGTCATTAATCTGAGTAACAAACTAAATTAATTCACATTTATTATTAGGCTGCGACTGCACTTACAAAGCGATGACAATGCGATAGCGATTTTATAAAATGTTGCAAAATATAGTATAAAAATTATTAAAGTTATAAGTTACAAATGATATGCGGTCGTGTGCTATATAAAATAGATGTTACTTTCCATAGCATCTATCCACTGCTACAACAGTGTCGTTATGTTCAACTTTCGCGTTAATTTTACACTATAATAGTCTTGAAGTCACTATGTTGTTATGTCATATGAGAGTCAATCATATTTTTCAGAGTTTAACCATATTCTGTGGTACAAGATCATACACACATACCTTAACGCCAGTTCCCTTGCAGGGTAGGCACGAACAACAGATCAAGGCATAAGATCGATACCAAATTATCACCTAAATGTCTAACTTCATATGAAATTGGTTTGTAAAAAGCTATAAATCGCATAGTAGAGGAAAAATACCAATAAGGAATGAAAATCATCAAATAAATAAATTTAACGTTCTAATTAAGCCGAAATCAGACGTATTCATGTCTTTCTTTCAATTTATATACAAAAGAGATATAAAAGGTTAAAGAAGATTTCATAAGTGACTTTTTAAACTATTTTTCTTTCTTATTTTATTGTGAAACGTTCCAAAATTGTTATTCGTATTTATAGTACTTATTATATTTTATAATTTAAACACAAATTTGTCATTGATAATACGCCATAATCTAAGAAGCACCAATAAATAATAAATAAACAGGTAATCAGATAAAAAGTCAGTTTATTTTTTAAAGCCTCATTTATATCAAAATTCAAAAGACAGAAATGAATCATCTGTTTTTGGTTAGTTATTTTTCAGTTCTATGAAATTCATGAAATTTAATTAAAACTTTCAATTTATGTCTATTGGTGTATTTTCTATAATTAAAATTAAACTAAATAAAACTATTCATACAAATTAAAATTAAACTATAAAATCTAGTGCTAGACCGCTGTCAGTTGGAAACGTGCCCAAAAGACTGGCTACATTACCTCGCTGTATGGCAACGCTAATGTCTAATTTGTATCTAATTTGAGGTTAAAAAATATGTTATAAAATAGAACGTTAATTAAAAGTATTGATTGAGTTTTTTCGACATATAAAAATAAGAAGGGACTGATGATGCGCACTGTGGTTTAATTTTATGCGCGTGTTACGATTTACGTATTTTACTAGACTATTGTCATTCCTTAGTTATTATTCTTCTTCCATGATATTACTATCATGGAAGTAACTAAATTACTGTAGTGACAGATATTTTATACAACTTAGTCGCGCACGTGCAGTGGTTTGCCGATGATCACCAGTCCCGTTTCCTACGACTGGGACCGGGGCTTGTCTAAGTAGTACTTAGAACTAGATAACCGCGGGTTGCGGTTGTAGGAAGCTGGAGAGGTTATAATCGGCAAACCTTCTGCGCACGACTTATACTGCATTTTACTACTATATGTAGATGCCGCATTGACATGGCAGTGTACTCAAACAACATCGCTATCGCATCGCCTGACCAGTGCAACTACAGCCTAATTAAAAAAATTTAAATAAAAAAAATGTTACCGAGTTTATTTTGCATTTAAATGTTACTACTTTACTATGATTGTATATTTTAAAATAAATATTATATTGCATTTACTAATTCATTTAACTGAGAAAATTGAAAAGACTTTAAATTCAAAAGAATCAAGGAATCTATTTGAGCATGCCTTTTGCATTTTTTATATTTGTAAGATAAAAAATAAAGAAACAAATATGTGATTTTTGAAACACGCGACTGAAAATTTATTAAGATTGACTTATTATAAGCAATCAGTCTTAACAAATTACAAACAAACAATTGCAATCCACGAAGGTGAGCGGAGTTTACTCTTGGTTGAACGTGTACACATGCACATTGCGACAGTGTATATCTGACGGAACAATCAGTTGCGAGCCTACTGTCTAATCATACCCATCAGCGGCGCGGGGTGGAAATTCGGCTACGGTAAGGCGGTTGCAGCAACATATCCTATGATGCAAGCGCCGAGTACACACTGTTGCAAAAAAAATTTAACTTGAAATAGATTTTCTTATTACAATTTGTAATTTTAATTTTGTAAACTTACCGCATATTTTGAAACAAAAGCCGGTGCCCGATCGGGTTATGAGTTGCTACTTCATCCAATATAATTTGGAAAATCGCTTCCGAGCGTAAGAGATAATAATATAGTAATAATATATGTACAAACAAATACGTAAGCGCCAATTAATTTATGGCGCTTTCAACCGTTTGGTCGCTAGTTTCTTAAGGGTAGGCTATATGAAATCCACACCACCGATACCCGCTCTTGGTCTTACGCAATTTCGTAAATTTCAAGAACTGCACTAAAATATACGTAAACTTGAATATTAATGGATATGACTGATGATGATGCTGGCGAAAATCAAAATTGGTTTTGATTTTTCCCATTCCAATTTCTATCATTTATGTTGAAACTGTTACGATTGAATTATACTATTCAAATTACGAGTCTTGTAATTAAATTACAATAATAATAATTTTGACATGTTCTGTAAACACAATAAATACCGGCACAAACCAATCAATTAATTACAACGTATAAACTATGCTATCATTATTACTTAATAATTTTTAAATTAGTTTTTATCATCTGATTTTACAATAATAATTTAATATAAAAATTGAAAATAAACACAAAAGTAAAACTTTTAAATTCATGATCATTAACCCTAAAAGCTCAAACCTTAACCAAACCGTGCAGGAATGACTAGATTTACCACTAAACTAGATCTCGAATCTGACACCAATACTGTCTTTTATACATATATACTTGAATTATTAGTAAACATCGATGATGATAAATATCTTATCAGGCTCATGAATTTTAGGATTTACATTAACACCAAGTTCTTAGGAATCTTGACTACAAAGTTGATAGGAAGACGATTAAGGTGTTTAACTGAAGGAAGGATGAAAGTCATATGACAAAAAGAATGATCAAACTGGAGAATTATAGATATAAGAACAAAGACAATTCAAATAGATGCATAGATTGAGGTGAAGGATGAAGAGAAGATATATGATGTGACAGGGGATGTACCAGCATAGAGAAGTATAAAAAGTGTAATAGAAACAAGAATGTTGGAAATAAAATAGTAATGTAAGCCTGTTCTACCGTCTGTACAGCGGGGAGTGCTCTGATGAGCTATTTGATTTAGTTCCTACGTCGTCATTCTATCGTCGCACCATTCGCCGGCGATTGGGAGTTCATCCACAATTCCTTGACACTTGGAAGTCACTTGTGCTAGTTATGGAATAAATTCCCTCCCGCGGTTTTCCAAGACCGCTACAATATGGAACTCTTCAAAATGGGCGTATACAGATACTTAAAGTCTCAACGAGATACGCATAACGCATCAGTTTTCTTAGTGTTGCAGATATTCATATGCGACGGTGACCACATAGTACCAGGTGGTCCATTTGCCAGTTGGCCTACAAAATCGACTAATTCAGTGAGCCTGACAATACGGTCCGGGATAGATAATTCAGTATGCAGACCAACTTAAGTGATAGCCAGAACTAGAAATTGCTACGGTTTTGGTAATTTTTCTGAATGTAAAAATACATAAGGAAACTTGCATTATCATCGTTATTTAAGCCTTTTGATCCACTTTGGTTAGATGTGACAAATGCATCTTTCAAAGCTAATCAAGCTCAACTATGTGGTGTCTATTTTTATATTCTGAACTTGAGCACTGATCTACGTCATGTCATTATCAATTGAGCTTACAAGTAATTCAATATCATACACTTTGCAGCAAACTTCTTTACATGCTAAATTTTGCTTAATTAAATTTTGGCATTAATTTTTATCTTTTAAACAAATAATCTTCTTCTTACAACAGGAGAAGACTGTTTTGAGTTGCACCAAACTTTATCTCGTATAAATTATTTAATTAATTAATACTGTATGTAATATATTGATGATCGTTTAATTGTTCATTCTTATGCCAACATATCTAATGCCTCGAAATCTGTATTTAACGTAATTTTAATTTTGAGTTCAACTCTATGATAACCAAAAGAATAATTAAACACCAACTCGCAAACTTATAAAACAAATATCACAAAATTCAACCTACAAATAATACGATTATATGGACGGGACGATCAACTCACTAACGGAAAGGAAATTATTTGCAACTTCATTCTAAATGCGGAAAAAATCAATAGAAGATTTACCACATTTTGTTTAAAGTTTCATATTTAGATGTTTACTTATTTTAATATTATCTCAAACAATATTTAGCGAAAGTTGATACACAGTTTTTTAGATTTTCTTAAAATACCAGTTATTTGAAAATAATATTTCTTTTTAGAAGTATAATTTCATTCTTTGTATGCGAAGTGATTAGATTTTAATTTGTTTAGATGTTTCTAAAGTGTCTCTACAATGATAAAGGATATTTCCTAAAAACTGGTATTATCAGAGCTTAACATCAAAATAATATGCTTTTACACCTTTATAGGACATGTATTTTCTAAAGTGATTATTTTCTTGAAGATCTTAACACTTGGCATTAAGGATTAGGTAATAAAGCGTATCAACTCTCCAAAATTGTATTTAAAGTACCAAAATTGGGCAATTATGATTTTGGTACAATACAAATTACAAATAAACACTCTTAATTATACACTCCTCTAGTCATAGCTTCTCTGTTTCTATTATGCCACTTGCATGTCAAAATTCTGACATACGTTCTTCTGAATGTAGCATTACATAGCGCATAGCAAACCGGATTGATCGTGGAATTAATATAACAAAGGGCGTAAAAGAAGGACCATAATTCATCTGGGATGCATTTCGTGCATGCTGTCAAGGGTTTTAATAACACTAGAATATTATAAGGCGTCCACGTTAAAATGAATGAGAGCAGAATCGCTGATAACGTCTTCGCTGCTTTAGTCTCCTGCTTCTTTTCTTGAGTCTTCTTTTTCTTCGGTTGTTTCGATGTGATCCCTTTTCCCGCTAACTGCTTCGGGATTATCTTCGCGTTCAATGGTATTCGCACGTCTTGTATGTGAGAAGTTCGTCGTGTTAATGCTGGATGACCAGCGGGGTGTAGATTTAATTCAGAATCTCCCCTTGTTGGTCGGAAATGTGGTCTCGCATTTGAAGGAGGGGATTCTTCTGTGATCATCTTTATCGTTGCTCTGTCTGTGTCAGCGTCTGGAAGTCTTATGAGGATTGTGTATACGGAATCCGCTGATACGGATTTTGGTGCTGGTGAGGTAGTAGCGTTGATTCTAGTGTTCGGTGGTAGGGAACGACTATCCCTAGCTGAAGGCATTCCTGATGGAGGTTCGTAGGTTCTTCTAAGTGGAGATGTACCACCATCTCCTGAACCACTGGATCCTCCTCTTGTAGCATATGGGTCCCTAATTACATTTAGGGATGTACACCTGTGGGAAAATGCAAAGGATTATACAAAAACCTTTCATAAATTGTAGATATTATAACTTCGGAGCTTTTCACGACATTAACGTTTAGAATTGCTAATTGCATTCCATTGTAAGATCATTCTGGTCTAATTTTTCAAATGTTGTCCGCTAGGCTCAGTAACTCCTGTAGTCTAGGATTCTATTACCGGTTGAATATCTAAAACGAGTACATCATTATGTAAATGGACTTTTAAAAACTGTTCTCCAGTAGAACTTATTTTGAATACATAATGTTTGAATTTGTTCTTTCTATATTTGCTATCTTTTCTTAGCAATCTATCTTATTTTCTCTGAAAATATAACAGAATTTTATACATTTTTTATAAGTACAGGCTTCCAAACTAGTATTACGTACGTAAGTACAAGTGTACTTATGAACAGATTGATATATTGATTGACATATTTGAGTGCAAGTTGGTTCAAATATATCTCAAATATGATTTTGTACCTTAGTAACGAAATTGTATGCAAAAAAGCAACTAGTTATGTTACACCTTTATTATAAATGGAAATATTAATAGTGCCTACCTGGACACGGAACTTTGAAGCGGCGTCTCCACAGAAACGGGGGTGGCGTACCCAGGGTCCGAGGGCTCCTCTTCAGGCTCTGTGTCCTCAGGTTCCTCCCTGCCGGAGTGCCACCACGCCACACACCAGGCCCTCACCGCAGCCCATCCGCGTTTCTGTCGACGGGCATTTGACGACTGTGAAACAAAGAATATTTTAAGAAAAATTATTAAGAAATTTGCTACATCAACAATACTATCTGGTGGGCTTAGGCTTTCATCTTTTGGTAGCAATGACTAGAGATATTCAAATTCAAATTTTTATTTAACCAAACTTCTCATTACATGACAGCTATAACAAAAGATAAGTTGATCCTGGTTGTCACGTTCTGAGCGAATACCGAATTCGGTCACGCTCTCGGCTGCAGCGCCGAATATTCGCTACCGAATGCTAGGCGTAAGATATGTATGTCTAATTCGCGCGTAGTAGGTTAGTATTGAAGCAATAATCTGTGAAGTATTTTCTTATGTTCTTGCGTATGATAGATACACATAAGTAAAACTATGGTTTAACTGCTTTAAACGCGATTTTAAATAAAAAAAATTTTTTGATTCCAACACTTTGATAACTGGCCGACACGTAATGCTAAAATGAAAACATAAATTAAATCGCATTTAACACTGTTAACAATTTTTGATGGAAATATATACCAGGCCACTCAGAAAAAAAAGTATGGCGATAAAAAGTTTTTATGTATGAGAGACTGGCCAGTTATAATCTATTTTGAAAATATGATTGTTTATAACTAAAAATAGGTACGTTCCAATTTCAAATTTTTCCCAGAGCCAGCTACCGATTCCAATTGCAAATCTAAACCATCCGGGTACCCACTCAAACACACAAAAACAAAATCACCAAAACCGCTCCAGGTGCTTAGGAGGATTCCAGAACCCGATCGCAGCGCCAACCGGTCATGACAAAATGAGATTAAAAATCTTTATCGAGTCTCACTGAAATATAGAATATATAGAACTTTTTTTTTGCCTCTGAGTGTCTCCACGTACAACTAACTATCCGGTAATAAGCCGAATACCGAATAGCTGCCGAATATTCGTTGCGTCTTTAGTAATGCATACATACATAACTTCACGCCAGTTCCCTTGCGGGGTAGGCACGAGCAACAGAGCGCCATTTAGGCTTATTCTTACACACCTCACATGCTTCTTTGACATTCATAACTCTTGTCATGCACGCTCGTCTGTTCTTAAGGCTCCTGACATCACCTTCTGCTAATCAATTTGCTCATGGAAGGTGTGTCGTGGCCTTCCACGACTTCTGCATCCATCCACTTTTGCATTGTATATCTGTGTAGTCATTCTTTCATCATGCATTCTTTCCACATGCCCGAACCACCGGAGCATTCCTTTCCTTACCTTCACCCCGACACTCTCTTTCATACCAACTCTCTTTCTTACTTCGGTATTACGAACACAGTCCGCGAGCGTCACTCCGCACATTTTGCGCAGTGCTCGCATCTCGACCGCGTTTACTCTACTTTCATGCTCTCTCTTCCATACCCAACTCTCGCTTCCATACGTGAGCGTAGGTACTTTAGTAATGATTATATGATATGAGGATATAACCTCTACCTGTCCAAGGCAGTATTCTTTTAATGCAAAAAATAAGCAGATAGTAGAAAGTATGGAAGTTATTGTATTGTCATCAGTTATTACAGACAATACGCCTGCAAATAAATATCAAGTTAATCAGATGTCTGAGATTGGATGAAATTGATGTTGAATGATTCCTTAACGCTGATATTATACGATCCATTTCTGACTTTCAATTTAAATTAATCAACCGAGGACATCAATTTTAGCATGAATTTCAATCATTCAATATCATTGTCTATCTTCTTGAATATCTTCTTTTCCTTTCAATGCCTTTCAACCGAAAAACTAAACAAAATACGCTTTTATAGAAAATCCAACTAAAAAATAGAAAATAAATTTGAATTAAAAATAGCGTAAGAAAATGATTTTATTGTAAAAAAAGCGTGGGGTGCATGGTATCAATAGTTATAAATATTTTATGAACAGATATGAGTAGATATGTTCCATTAATAATGATAATAACCAAGCATTATCCATTAAAGTCCTATGGGAAAGAGCAACATAGAATTTAACTGTAATAAGTTATACTTTTCACAAAACGCTCCGTCCTAAACGCCTGATAAATGTCTTACACGACCAAAGAGCTGGCCTTCATTTTGGCCAAAAAATAAGCTTTCCTATAACATAGCACATCTATAACTAACCATTTTTTATTTTTTTACCGAGGGATTATTACAGGGAAATAACAAATTTAGTGAAACTTTTAGAAGCTGTCTGTAATAAAAAAAAATCAACAGATATATCGGTGAAAGTCGCGTCAATTTCAACTTTTGCAGACATAACCAGCCGCCGATACCAAAGGCTGCGACCGAACCAAAATCCTAAATGCGCAAAAAGGCACAAAATGTACAAGGCATGTATCAAACTAATAACAACGCATATTTTATAGCTCCATCCTATTTTTAACCGGCTTAAAAAAAAGAGGAAGTTCTCAATTCGTTATGCAACTATCTTTTTTGGAATTATATTTCTTACCTATGCCATCTCTATTAATATATTTCCTACATTTCAAATATATCGTCGTAGGTATTAGAATGCTACTGTTTTCTATATTATCTTTGACTCTATTTGGAATGCTGTTTTCCGCTCGTAACTGTTTGTCCTTAGAGCTTCACAAGGTCTCTGTATTTAACCAGTTGCAAGTTCTTACATTTTGATGGCGTAGTATCTCAGATGCTAACGCGGGTGCATCTTACTTCAATAACATGGGTTCGAATCCTGGCCGGGAAGAACGCACTACTTCTACACCGTTTCTGATATTGTATACATATTGAAACAATAACCACATGCTCACGATGAAGGACACTAACGTGATGAAATTTGCATCTTGAGTTCACCAATATATAAAACCTACTAATTCTACTACTCCTGCGTAACAACAGTTTTCTAACCTAGTCTTATAAGATTGGCTAAATATATAAACCATTCTAAGTCAGCATTGAAAAGAAAACAAATTTTAAAATATCTTTATTTAAAAAGCGACTGGCAGTAAACTCTAAAGAAGAGCAAAAATATTTTAACTACCTTCTGAAATTAAACAATACAAAAACTTTTTAACATTCCTTAAATACTTAAAAAAAAGTTAAAACCTTCTTGCCGGTTATAATGCTCTCTTTCTACGTCGAAATAGTGAATTATTTATTACTTACGCCGGCCATACACGCTGCGGTTTACCTGCGCAGGTCGACCGCATCTCAGTAGCGTCTATCCGGTCTACCGGTATACAGGTCCGGTCCGGTCGGACGGTCCGGTATACAGGAGGGACCTTCAGCTCGATTTGCAATGGCATCGATTGAAGACCACGACGCAATGCTCATATCCCTACTACTACTTGCGTGGGGCGGTTTGTTCACCCCACGGGAAGAGTGATGAGCGCGCGCGGAACACTCGCGCTCTCTTCTCGACGGCACTTGCAGGTGAGTGAGAACCCCTACACCCCAAGGGGCCCCGCGCCGCCCGCTCACGGTGGCCGAAGGTCCATACTGGCCCTCCGGTGCCGGCGCGTCCTCATTGGCGAAAGCGGGGCCGTGACGTGCGCTCACGCTCCCGCTCCATTTGTTTTATAAACTGTTTCAACTCAATTTCAAGACAGGCTTCTATTAAATAATATTGTCTGTATTTTCTTACATGAAGATGCAACGTGATAAAGTATATTTTTCTAAACCAATTAGGAATGGCGACATACTCCGTACAAGCAATTATTATCGTTGCTACCTCTAAATATATAAGTAACTTATGTATGGTTCAACTTACAGCGTTTTGCTGATGCTGCGGCCTAGTTTAGGCTACTTTAATATTACTTTAAATAATTCTCAAGAATATTTTGTGATCTTGTTGCTATTAGATCGCTAAAAGTTGCTGTTACGTCGCTACAAGTTGCTATCAATCATAATATATCTTTCTATCCGTGCAGGAACGAATAAAGAATACAATTTCCTGCGGCCGGACGGCCTGTCGTAAAAGGCGACAAAACAACCCACAGCCAAGTAGGGCATTTGCCCGACTGGATGGCTACCACACCAGGTCTAAAGTATGTCGCCATAACAACCTTAACTTGTATTCCGGTATTAGTAACCAGGTTCCATTCTCCCTTAAGATAGCAGCAGCGCATTTGTAAGCACCTTTGGTATTGCAAATGTCCATAGGAGATGGTAACCGCTTTCCATCAAATGGGCCGTCTGCTTGTCTGCTGAACTCCTGCAATTAGAAAAAAACATATGACTTCAACTACCACTAAGTTGAACCCCCTGCTGCGAGGACGTTATGTCCCTGAAGAAGGCTGCCGAAAGAATAAGGGAGGGGGATGAGCAGGCGGACCCCTGTCGCAGACGGCGAACAGGGGTTCACAGGCGGCGCTTTGCTCATCTCCTCCCTATAACATAGTGGGACGGGGGGGTCGGGGGATCCTCCCGACGAGCCATACCCAGTGCCGTGGGGTGTTCTGTTCGCAGGGACACCCCTCCTTGTCGCTTGCATCGAGGTGTCACGGCAGTCATACCCATGGTTACGGTCCCGTGGCGCCTGATTATGATGCGGAGGGACGCTGGAAGGTTTAGTGGGTAGTCTGGCGGCCGGTGCTTGCAAGCTATAACGTTGAAGCTTATGTGCAACACCAGCAGCCGGGAGGCCCACATACCCCTTGGTGGGATCCCCCGGGGCCCGAGGATATGCGTAAATGCATTCCCCCAGCGTTGTCAAAAAAAAAGGGATCGGCATTCAAGCTTAACTTCTAAGACAACAAATCCCTGTAAGCAACATTGTGTATTTTCTTCACCCTACTATAAGAAAGCAACAGCACTCTACCAATTACTGCCAGCATCCACCACCACAAGCAAGTGCAAGCAAGTGCAAATGTACAAACTGTATAACTCATTTCTTCACTTTCGATTACACTAGAGGGAGATGACGTGCGTGTAAGTACGCGGACTTATAACTCGATTTTATTTTCCTATAGATTTTACCTATAGATGTCTCCAGCCCCGGGAGCGAGGCCAACGCGTTGCCAGCCTTTGAATGAGATAGGGGGAAGTTAAAAGTAAGCGACCGGAACTCTCCGTACAAAACATAATTAGCTCAAAAGTTACCATTCCATGCCGATATTCAGTGAAATATTGTATAAGTCTTTATCGTGTAAACACGTATATTTTGTAATTAAGCCTACATTTTCAAATTAAGGCTTGTAGCAACGTCAACGTCCTTGAAGATTTCTTAATGCTGATTTTTCGGGCGCTCGTTTTTCAGATGTATTATTAATTTATTGTTAATAAAACAAAAAAATAATTTAATGAATTTTTTAAATATTACAAATTTTTGGTCTACTTTTTACCACCGCACCGCACGCCATCGGCTGGGTGTTCATCCCCACTTCCTTGAGCCGCTTCGCTCTTGTACGCAATGGTTCTCTAGAATGTTTCTCTTGCGTACCGTGGGGATTTGGAATGAGCTCCCAGCCAAGGTTTTCCCTAAGCGCTACAACATAGGGTTTTTTAAAAAGGGTGTCATAAAATCATTTCGAGGCCGGCAGCGCATTAGTGACACCTCTGGTGTTGCAAACGTCCATAGGCGACGGTAACCGCTTTCCATCAGGTAAGCCGTCTGCCTGTCTGCTGTACTCCAGCGATAAAACAAAAATATAAAAAAAAAAGTTTTTCTCTCTTTTATAAAGATAATTAAAGTAAAATGATTTCTGATGATTGTTTTTTTATTAACTTGAAATAATCACGTTACGTCTTATATCGTAAAAATTTATGATATTTTTTTTTTGGTAAATTATATTGATCAGTAAAGTTTCATAATAAAACTACGTTTTAACGGTTTTAAGCGCGGTAATTTTATTTGATTTTGGTTTTTCCGACGTTTCGGCCACTTTTCAGTGGCCGTGATCACGGAAGGCAAAGATGTCAAGTGTCAACGAGTATTGTTAAAGTTTTATTTAGCCTACCGCCAACTTATTAATTTTAATTATTTAATTTTTAATTTTGTTTATGGTTATTATTTAATCTTTCAACATTTCGCGGCAACAGTCGCCTTAAGCATCGAAGTTTTGACATATTCTTAGGAAAGCATTTTTAAATATTTTATTTACTTTTCTATACCTATTAGTTTTTTATTATATTTGTCATCGTACTGTAATGTATATAAATTGCGGGTAGTTGCATATTTTATACATACATAATAAACAGTCTCAATATCGCTGCCATATTGTTACATTAGAGTCATCTCAACTGGCGACGAGGATGGGATTATTGAGAAGTATTGTACTGGATCAATCTATGTAATTTATTATCTCTCCCATAAAGTAAAATTTCTATAATTTAACGCTGTGTGGGACTCAGTGCTTTTCTATACAATTATATCTCTACAAGTTCTACTATTTTCTTGTCAAAACCAAGGCGTTTGTTATAAAATTGTCTAAATTACAAGTACTTTTTTAATTTTTTATCGCATGAGTTCACCAGACAGGCAGACGGCCCACTTGATGGAAAGCGATTACCATCAAATTCAAATTCAAAAGTTTTTATTCAAAATAAGTTCCACTGGAGAACACTTTTTGAAGGTCATATATGTAAGTTAAAATTTATTTTCTTTACTTCCTATTCTATGTACACCGCTTCGCAACGTGTTGATGCTGTAAAGGAGAAGAAGCGGCAAGAAACTCCCCAGCAACACGTCTAGCTAAATATTGTTTTTCTTTATATTCTATTTATATCTCAAATTCTTTTTTTTTAATAAGTTTTGTACAGAAGTATGTTACAGAATCACTTTTTGAAGAATTAATGGAGTTGTAGCAAACAATGCATACTCAATAAGACCATTGCCTATGGACATTTACAACACCTAAGGCTACAAATGCGCTGCTGCTCTCTTAAGGGAGACTGGAACCTAGTCACTAATGACGAAACACAAATCAAGGCTGTTATGGCAGCATACTCTAGACCAGGGGTAGTAGCGTCCAGTCGGGTAAATACCCTACCACCTGGCTGTGGGTTGTTTTGTCGCCTCTTCGACAGGCCGCCCGGCCGCAGGAAATTGTATTTTTGCTCCGTACCTGCACGGATAAATAAATAAAGAAACGGCCTTTTAAACAGCGTTTAATTTTCTGGTATACTCAAAATAAAGAAACAGTAATTTAGCATTTGTACAACGGTGGGAATGGAACTAGTGTTGATTTTAATTAATTCCTTAATGAACGCATAGCGATGCGACGACGCGCCGCAGCTATTGCATCGCTGTTAATTAATCGAACAGAATTACGATGGCGTGTGTTTCGAACAAACAGGAATGCTCCCTGATTAGTACATATATATACATAGTCACGCCTGTTTATTAGTATAGAGGTAGGTAACAAGACGCATACAAAGATGAATTTCGCAGTAGAGAAAAATTTCTCAGTGGAAGCGAATAACGAATGTGGAGGCGTGTGTTTGGAACAAAATGGAATGCTCTCTCATTAGTACATACATACACACGGTCACGCCTGTTTATTAGTATAGAGGTAGGTAACAAGACCTATACAAAGACGAATTTCGCAGTGGAGGCGAATTTCGCAGTGAAGACGAATATCAAAAGTGGAACTGAACTGAATGGCAAAGCCAACGCGTTGCCAGCTTGTAGGGTGGGATAAAGAGGAAAAGATTCAAAGATCACGCAGGGGGAATGCGATAGAAGCGATGGGTTATAGGATTGGAATAGGATGATGGGATAGGGAAGGTTCGATAGCATTTCGCAGTAGAGGCGAATTTCGCAGAGGAAGCGAATTTCGCAGTGGAGGCGAATACCGAATGTGGAAAGTGGTTACCGTCAAACCGAACCGAATGGCGAAGCCAACACGTTACCGGCCTGTAGGTTGGGATGAAGAGGATGGGAATAAGGGGATGAGATTGCGGCATCACACAGGGGGAATGCTATAGAAATGATGGGCCATGGGATTGGAATAGGGAAGGTTGGATAGGGGAAGACCACTGGAACTCTCACTCATCGCATGAAAGACGATTAACTCAAGACTGCTGCACGTCGATACTAGATAGGTAGTGGCGATGGATCTAGAGTCCACGCCACGAAAGAAAGCCCGCTGACGCAGCACAGCAATAGCCGTACTTAATCCTGCCGCGAGTATAATAAATATATAACAGTTATTATACTTATATGTACTGTGTATTTTTTTTTTATTGCAAGAGTTCAGAAGACAGGCAGACGGCCCACTTGATGGAAAGCGGTTACCATCGCCTATGGACATTTGCAACACCAAAGGTGCCACAAATGCGCTGCTGCTCTCTTAAGGGAGACTGGAACCTGGTCATATAACATACTTTAGACCAGGGGTGGTAGCCGTCCAGTCGGGCAAATGCCCTACCACCTGTCAGTGGGTTGTTTTGTCGCCTCTTACGACAGGGCGCCCGGCTGCAGGAAATTGTATTCTTTCTCCGTTCCTGCACGGATGATAATGTAATGAATACTTATTATTTATCACTATTACTGCAACACCGTCAGTATTAAAAATCTAGGGTTGCCTGGATAGAGATCGCTTTCCAGCGCTTAGGCCTACTACTATCTCTTGTATTTTTCGATTGTCTGTTTATCTATGCTTTTTTGTACAATAAATAGTTATCTATCTATCTAAGCAAATCCTTAAAGTCAACCCTTATTTACCTGATTTTTCCCTGACATAACTCTTCCTGTTTATACAGAAGTTGAACTACCTTCATTATACGATAACAAATTGTGAAACTTTAACATTAAACTGACTTATATATGAGGGGCAACTTGGACATTAAAAAAGTTAAAAGTTTGAGATAGTACGCTCGACTTTCACTTAATTTATTACATTTCTTGAAGGAAAGAATCAAATTTAGTTGCTACTTGTGAAACTGGTTTAATATTAACCGAGTTTTGAAATAAACGATATTATATATTTTTTTTATTATTATTAATATCTCTACGGACTCGAGTTCCGTACCCTTTTTTACTACTTAATTTCTATGAAAAATTTGGGACTCCATACACGCTTATTGTTTATTTTTGTTACTGGATGTGACATTATATTTAGTAATTTTTATGTTTTGGTATACCTTAAGTATAACTTATTATATTAATTTATTCTAATTTTAATACTAAACTTATACTAATGTAGAGTGTATCTGTTACATGCTGGTGTAGTGAGGAAGTGCATGTGCAGTGTTGGCCTTTTGATATTATATATTTCTAGCATTAAATCATGTCCATATGTTATTTAATCAAATCAAATCGAATCATCCTTTATTGTATAAACATGGTACATAAAAAAGATGGTAGGATTGTTCCATAGCTCCACATGATTTTGCCTCTAGGGAGTGCAAAATGTTGTACATATTACAATTAATAATTCTTATCGATTCAGTCAGTACTAATGTTACATTTTTTTTTAAATCAGAATAATAATATAATAACCATAATCTTTAAATTAAGTCATTCTTTAAAATAAATGTCATAAAAATTAAAATTAATCCACTAGTCTATATAATAATACATTGTATACAACCTCAGTACTTTAAAGTCTATTATTAAAATAATCATTAACACTATAATTATGATTTGTCAATCAGAAATGTCTTTAATGTTTTTATCCGTGCAGGAACGGAGAAATAATACAATTTCCTGCGGCCTGGCGGCCTGTCGTAAGAGGCGACTAAACAGCCCACAGCCAGGTGGTAGCGTATTTGCTCGACTGGATGGCGACCACCTCTGGTCTAGAGTATGCCGCCATAACAACCTTGTGTTGTGTTCCGGCATTAGTTACCAGGTTCCAGTCTTCATTAAGAGAGCAGCAGCGCATTTGTAGCACCTTTGGTGTTGCAAACGTCCATAGGCGATGGTAACCGCTTTCCATCAAGTGGGCCGTCTGCCTGTCTGCTGAACTCCTGCAATAAAAAAAATAAAAAAATGTCTTTAATCTATACTTAAAATCATTAGTGTTTTGAATGTCAATAATACATTTTGCTAGGTAACTAATGATGCTGATGATGATGATGATTGTTCCGACCGTTTTCGGCCATGGCGACCACTTTGACCCCTAGTCGGATAATTGGAGCTGGTGCGCGCGAAGATGGCTTATATAGCCTATCTTGGCGGCGAAACTCCTTGCACGCTGAGGGCACGTGAGTACGCCGTTGTCATAATTGTATATAATGGAAGCAGGTGGCCGACCCTTTAACTGGTCGCGTTTAGTATCAAGGTCAGCTATACGCTGAACCTCGAACTCGCGTACTTGGCTGTTCACCATCCCGCGCCATTCTGGCCGCTGTGCTGCCAAACTTTCCCATCGAGAGGGCTCTATATTGCATCTTTTCATGTGTCGCTTTTGGATATCCTTGTACCGGCTAGGTGACTATAGAGCCTAAGAGCCATACACAACACGCTACTACTTAGCAGAGTAACTTAATAAAACTAATAACGGCAAAATTCGCGGTAGTTTAACGGCTAGGGCACTTGAGAGCAACATTTATACCTACACGTGTCAAACACTTGCTGTTTACTAAGGTTTCAATCTTATAATTATGTATAACCTTAAATTTAACAAAATACTAAACAATACACAATTTAAAATTACATATGTTTCTAATGATAGTAATATGGTACAAATCTACATATATAAAAATCAATTGCTGTTCGTTAGTCTCGCTAAAACTCGAGAACGGCTGGACTGATTTTGGTTATGAATTATATGTGGAAGTCCAGGGAAGGTTTAAAAGGTGAGTAAATATGAAAAAAATGCTTGGAATATAGTAAAAACAACAATTTCGCTTTCCCTTAGAAACTATTCCTACCTGTCAAACATTTGACGTTCGTCCCGTCATTTAGTAATCAATTAAATTTAAAAGTCGTTCAGAAATCAAGTTAAATTTAAAAGTGAAGTTTTTTATTTCATTTTTTGGTTTTGAATGTGAAAAGATTGATGTTCGTCCCGTCGTTCAGAAATCAACGTTTTTTATCTATTGATCCTGAGGCGGTAAGAAGTATGCCGGGCCAGCTAGTATTATAAAAATATTATATATAACTAGCTATACCCCGCACACGTTGTCTTGCCCTTAAAAATAAAAATCTAGAAACCGATTGCTGCGTCATCAACCGGGACCAATTGTTAATCTAAACTATTCTCGAATCTACTTGAAAAAACATCAAAAATTACATCAAAATCGGTCCCACCGTTAACGAGGTGTTCAGCGGCGCCACCTACCGGATCCAATCGTGAATCTAAACCATCCCGGTATCCACTTGAACACACTCAAAAATAATTTCACCTAAGTCCTGGAACCCGATTGCAGCGCCATCTACCTGGTTCAAGTTTGAATCTAAACCATCCCGGCACCCACTTGAACAGACACAAAAATAATACACCTAAATCAGACAAACGAAAATGAGTTTATTTAAATGCAATCAAAATTGCCGAAGTCGGCCGGGAAAGATCATAACAAATGAATGGCTAGACTGATGTCGTGACTAATGTTTTTAATGATAATTTTTTTATTGATGAATATCATATTTTAATACTTATTGTCCTATTCCGGACGAAGACAATTCCAAAAACACTAAAACCATAAAATATCATATTTTAATACTTATTATCCTATTCCGGACGAAGACAATTCCAAAAACACAAAAATCATAAGTATCCTATGTCCGTCTCCTGGTTCTAAGCTACCTCCCCACCAATTTTCCAAAGTACAGCCGTTCTTGAGTTATAAAGTTGTTTGCTCTGTAAGGCATGAGCGCAGAGACCAGATTACTTTAGTTACCACCTGTACAATTATTAAAAATAATGGAGAAAAAAAAATTAACATAGATTATAAAACAAAGAGAAAATTAAATTAAATGTCAAAAAAAATAAAAACTAATATTGATACGCATGTGTTTATTGATTCCTAAATATTTTAATGTCAGTGTGTTTATTTTAGCTTTGGTCAGAATTATATATACCACCTTTATCTAATATTTTAGTCATTTATTGTTACTCTCCAAGAATTCCTGTATCGAATAAAATGTCTTGTCCGTTAAGTACGTAAATAGCTTATATTTATATGTTTCATAATCGCGGCATGTCTTTATGTCTAATGGTAATTTATTATATATTTTGATGGACATCATAAATATGCTACGTGCAAATAAGGTTGTTGTGGAACTTTTATTAAATTTTCATAAGTCACATCTTCGTGAGCTTATGATGTCTTCATATTGTTCAGGGTATCTTCTGACATGAAGCGCCACTTCATAGATATATAGACAAGATAATTTTATGTATGTAGTATTAAAATTTTGTTAAATAAATCGGCAGACAAACGCCTTATATAAGTACATGCCGAAGTTAAGCCAGTTACGCTTGTGCTATTGGTAACATATTACTGACCACTCTGAGGCCGATCCCGGACACCCAGACTATAGTAAACAACGGAAAGTTTACCTTTTAGGGTGCTAAGTCCTAGAACCCCAATCACAAGTTCCACTAGCAGTTCATCCCAATAGCCTGATACTTTTTGTTCTCATTTCCTTCAATAGTCACACCACCACATTTACATTAAATTTGTCAAGCTCCACGTGCCATTTTTATGGCCCATGATCTTGATATACATACATAATTATAATAAAATAACTAATATAATAAGTACAATGTCTCATCCGTGCAGGAACGGAGAAAGAATACAATTTCCTGCGGCCAGGCGGCCTGTCGTAACAGGCGACAAAACAACCCACAGCCAGGTGGTAGGGTATTTGCTCGACTGGATGGCGACCACCCCTGGTCTAGAGTATGCCGCCATAACAACCTTGTGTTGTGTTCCGGCATTAGTGACCAGGTTCCAGTCTCCCTTAAGAGAGCAGCAGCGCATTTGTAGCACATTTGGTGTTACAAATGTCCATAGGCGATGGTAACCGCTTTCCATCAAGTGGGCCTTCTGCCTGTCTGCTGAACTCCTGCAATAAAAAAAAATGTGAGTTTGTACACACACACAGGCTTACACATTAATCAAGGGATCATCATGAAATCATCTATTGACTGCTTAGCCTCATGGTATGTCAGGGTATTCACACTTAAGTTTGTATAAAACATCATTCGTATGGTATTTATAGAAAACTCTAGATACCCGATTCCTACTCGTACACGGCCACGTGTTAAGAACGACGAGCTGAACTTCTCTGAAACTAACCGAGAACTCCAATAGTAATATGGGTTACTTCGCAAAATCGGATTAATAATTTCCACTATTGGAAATTGGTTTCCAACAGAACTCGATTGTCGCAGTTGGATCCCCAATTATTATTAGCGACAAACGAAGGAATTCAATATCGGGTTATCCGTTTGTTGATGTCGTAATACGTATTACATACATATAGCTACATATTACGAATATGTAGTTTTCAAAATCTCAATAAAAAATATTCTAGTTTTAATTCTTAAAAATCGGATTTTCATCCGGGAATTATAATAAAATATATTTTTTGGTGTCTTTTATTTCAAAGTATTGGTAAAATAAACACTATGTATAAATTTGTAATTTTACTATTGAAAATATAGGTTTAAAAAAACTTGATATTTAAGACAAAGTAAAAGTATGAAAACGCAGCGGGGAAAGATTTCTCTTAGAAATCCGGCTATACTCTTTAATTTTTTTTGGACCCATACTTTTTTGAGATAGGTATATATCATCCTTGCAGGAAAAGAAAATGAATACAATTTCCTGCGGCTGACCAGCCTGTCGTAAGAGGTGACAAAACAACCCACAGCCAGCTGCTAGGATGCCCGTCACTATGGCTACCACCCCTGGTCTAGAGCATGCCGCCATAACAACCTTAAGTGATGTTTCGTCATTAGTGGCCAGGTTCCAATCTCCCTTTAGAGAACGGCAGTACATTGGTAGCACCTTTAGTGTTATAAATTACCGCTTTCCATCAGGTGGACCGTCTGCCTGTCTGCTGAACTCATGCAATAAAAAAGGATAGTCCTCCATTACCTCTACCCTCTATGATCCTAATATTACCTGGTGATCTCTCCACCTTTGATCGTGCAGTGCTCCCCTGACGTGATACACGGAGTCAGCGTCCCCTGACTCCGAGCGTGCTCTCCCATCCACTTCTCTGGTCTCGTCACTGTCAACAAAGAGATAGCTTTAGAATCATACTATAGGGTACATTACATTATAACATCGTTTATATGCATATTAAACAACAAGCGCTAAAATTGGACATCGACATCGTCGAATTATCGACATTTGGACCTAAGTAATTTTTTTCATTGCAAAATGTATTTTTCAACACACTTGCTCATAAAGTGGCTCTATGGTCACCGCAATTAGGCACAGAATGACACCCATTATCAAACTGTGAGTAAAAAACATTATAACTCACTAGTGAGTTATAGATTTTTTTTTTTAATTTTATTGGTTGAGTTGCTTTGTTCTTAAAAAAGTTTTTATTCAGAAAAAAAAAGATCGTGTTCTATAGAACAAATAAATTAATGTTCCTATTGCTTGCTCATTTCATGCAACTTCTTATTTAAATAGATAATTTTAACTCGTACGTGTTTAACAAATAAAACTTTCACTCATATATAACTTTTTTTTATCTACTAAATAAAATGAGTTTTTGTTGTTATTTTATTCACAAGTGTGTTGAAAAACGTCGTATGATACACGTGTGTATTGATGATTACCGTCCTCGGCTCTCTTAAGACCCTCGCCTACGGCTCGAGTCTCAATGGTGCCTCGGCGGTAATCACCAATGTTACACACTAGTACCATAATGTACTATTAAACTATTTTACAAGCTTTTATTTAACTTGCAATCGATATACCTATGTATGTATGTAAGTTCGGGTGGAATCTTGCAAGTTAAATTTGACCAACTTCCCGGTTTCCGATTGAACTGAAATTTTGCGCGCATATGTATATCGCGTGATAGTGCAATAATATGGTACCATGGAGCTGATTTGATGATGGAGTCGGAAGGTGGACATAGGAACTCCTGTACTAAACAAGATAGACCCGTCGTGTTTGGGCTCGTTTTACGTGTCTTGGCTAGCACTCTGCTGCTACATGATATCCAGGATCTCAAAAGCTTTTATTTAAAAACCTTTTTAAAAAAGGTAATTTTCTACGACTTTCAGTTTTCGTTTCAGTGCGGTCTAATCTAAATAAAATTGAAAATCTTAAAACAAAATAATATTTAAAATACCTTTTGCAATAAAAAAATATACTTAAGTCCAAATGTCGCGTACGATAAAATGGCGGTAAAGGTTAAAATTGTATCATCTTACTTTTTAAATATAGAGCTTTGCCGACATTTTATCATAAGTGACATTTGGACCTAAGTAATTTTTTCGTTGCAAAATGTATTTTAGACTATTATTTTGTTTTAAGAAATTCAGTGTTTGTTTCAGTAGGGTCTAATCTAACTAAAAGTGAAAGTCTTAAAACAAAATAATAGTTTAAAATATCTTTTGCAACAAAAATACACTTAGGTCCAAATGTCGCTAATGATAAAATGGCGGCAAAGGCTTGTATATTAACATCTCACTTTTCCAATATCATGATATTTTTTTGTTGTTCGTGCCTACCCCGCAAGGGAACTGGCGTGAAGTTATGTATGTATGTATGTATGATATTTTTTTGATTGCGTTGGTGGAAAACCAAGTTACGCTTGTGTTGGGTAATATACAACGGACTACTTTGGGGCCAATCCCAGACACCCAGACCATAGTAAATATCGGAGAAAACTCATTTCCGAAATTTACATATTAATCTGCACCACCTACATCGCCAGATTAGGTTAAACTATTCCTTAAGTTAGGTTGCCTGGAAGAGGTTGCTTTTGCGATGAGGCCGCCTATTGTTTCTACCATGACAATATTGTAATAGTGCATTTTTTTAATTGTATATTTGGTGAGCAATAAAGTATTATCTATATATAGAAATAATATAATTTACGTTTATAAATTTACATACCACGATCGACCCCGGAGCCTCTGGGTTGCAGTGAGGTAATGGCTTACCTCACTAGTAAAGGCTTAGCCCGCTCAACCACACAGGCCGTCAAATTAAGTAATTAAGATAACTATTCCAGCATAGCTCAACACTTATACAAACTTATAACTTTGTCTATGAGGCTGCTACGTTTTGTATTGTAAAATGATAAGAAATATCCAAATTTATTTAATTGACCATCCCTCTATTATTGGAGTAAACTTTTTGAACATCAAATTAATGGTGAACAAAGTTTACTTTTGTTTTAACTTTGCCCATCTATGAAGCCCATAAACGTACCAAACGCGGGGCCTTATTACTCGAGCTCTGCACACTTAAATAATTACGGGCGGAAGTCAAAAAAGACAAAACCAAAATCCACCTGCATATCTGAAACAAATCACATTTATTACCCGTCGGCATTTGAACTAATAACATTTAAATTCTTTTATGGTCGTCTTCTTTTGTTTACTTATTAGCATACGACCTATTATTGTATCGTGATCATTAGCCAGGTGTTACGGATTTAAAGTACAATCTGATCCTAGAAAAGGCAGTCGAGCGATAACCACGAGCGAAGTGAGACGTGTGTACTACAATCGGGAATCTAATAAGTGACGGACTTTGCGCGTTTTATTGAATTACGACCTTCTGCATTACGTTCGGACTTGCTGTGTTCGGTCATATTTGTACCTGTGTTATACTTTTTTTTTTATTGCAGGAGTTCAGCAGACAGGCAGACGGCCCACTGGATGGAAAGCGGTTACCATCGCCTATGGACATATTTATTCTTATGATGAAAATGTTATTTTATGGCTAATCTTTAATATATATTACTTTATACAAATTTGTAACTAATTATATTATATATTATAATATATAGCTATTATGTATTTATCAATACTGCAGAAAATAGATGTATATGTGTATTATGAATAAAATATATGTGTATATTTATTTTACTAAACAAATAATGTTGCTGTCTCTGTATTCGTTACATGTACTGTCTAATTGGTAATGTACGAACTCATTTTTTGTGTGCTGACAAATTATTTCAAAGGTAGTTTGAAACAAATATCTTTTTAACTTACGGGACGTGAACTTACTCTGCCGTAACACAGTTTAAAACTAGTACGGGGAGTAATGATTGTCGCATAATGTTAAATTAAGCACTATTGTATATTGTACTTGTTTAGCTTATAACTGAAAGCAATAAATTAGGGCTGATACCGCGATAGCTACGCCCCTGTATATAGTTTAACATTTTAAATAAATGCAAAGTGACAGAGCTTAAAAAATACTTTTAAAAAATTATTTGGATTAGATTCATTTAGTATTTTTTGAGACCTTTTGCTTTCCATGAAATAAATACTTTATTAAGCTTCCAATATGAAAAACAATAAACGTTCGACACCTCTGCGTAACAATTCAATTAGTCCGACACGCACTTGACGGATTTTATTATGAAACTCTATATATAGAAAAACGCTCGTCGCTTATGAATTGCTTTCTTACTTGCAAGAACTGGATAGTGGAAATTGGCACTAAATCGTCCGTGGAATTAGCCCGTTGTGTGCAACTCGCTGTCTGCACCACGCGACATTACTTCTAAACAGAGCTTCATTAGAAAAAATGTTTAAACCGAGAGATTTCCTAAGAATGCTAGTAGAATAAGATAACATATTTATTATTATTGACATACATACATACATAGATACTTAACTTCACGCCAGTTCCCTTGCGGGGTAGGCACGAACAATAGAGTGCCATTTAGGCTTATTCTTACACACCTCACTTGCCTCTTTGACATTCATAACTCTTGTCATGCAAGCTCGTCTGTTCTTAAGGCTCCTGACATCACCTTCTGCTAGTACACGATCAATTTGATCATGGAAGGTGTGTCGTGGCCTTCCACGACTTCTGCATCCATCGACTTTTGCATTGTATATCTGTTTAGTCATTCTTTCATCATGCATTCTTTCCACATGCCCGATACTTAAATTTTATGTATATCAATATGATAATGTATGGAAAGGTTATTTATTAATAAAATCTTTTATTGATTATAAAATATATTTTATTCTTAGTTACAATTCTTGAATATGTATAGAATTCTATGTATGTATATTATTAGTATCATTATTTAATATAACGAAATACGATTAGCGCTGTGGGTTAGAATGAGAGAGGAGAAGCCTGCCTACCGCTGCCGTATGCGTGAGAGAAAGGGAAACCAGACAGACTGGCGCCGTAACGCGTTACGTAACGAAGCCGTTTACCCGCCCATAAGAAGTTATCACTTCAGAAACTTAAATAATAAATATTATAAACATATTTACAGATAAGAAATGTAGTCTAGAACGTTGCCGGTGGGGTGCGTTCCCAAAATGCTGGCCGCATTTCCCCGTTGTATTTCAAATATGATCCGTGCCCTGAATACAGGCCAGCCAGTGATGGATTTACACTAGGGGCACTAGGGGCTAGTGCCCAGGGCGGCAAAAATTCCGAGGGCTGCAAAATTTAGAGTGTCAGCAAAAAATTGTTCAACTTTCTGCTATAAAAATAAATGATTTTCAAAAATTGGGAAGTTATTGGTTTCATGCCCAATCTTAAAAATCGATTTCTCGTTGTATATTTACATTTAGAAGTCTAGTTACAGTGCACAGATAATAGGGCGGTATTTTTCACGGTGCCCCAGAGCGGCACTTAAGGTAAATCTGGCTCTTTGGTTTTTTTATTTTTTTTTATTGCAGGAGTTCAGCAGACAGGCAGACGGCCCACTTGATTGAAAGCGGTAACCACCGCCTATGGACATTTGGAGCACCAAAGGTGCTACAAATGCGCTGCTGCTCTCTTAAGGGTCACTGGAACCTAGTCACTAATGCCGGAACACAACTTAAGGTTGTTATGGCGACATACTTTAGACGAGGGGTGGTAGCCATCCAGTCGGGCAAATGCCCTACCACCTGGCTGTGGGTTGTTTAGTCGCCTCTTACGAGAGGCCGACCGGCCGCAGGAAATTGTATTCTTTCTCCGTTCCTGCACGGATAATCCCGCGAGACTGCTTTTAATCGCCTTGAAAGGTCTCGATAAAGTTGATAAGCCTCAAATTCCCCATGGCCCCAAAGTTAGTGTATTAATATCTGTGGTTGAGTAAGCTAAGTCTTAGCCGGCCGAACTCGCTGGAGCGCAGAGGTTCCAAGTTCGATTCTTGGTATGGTAAATTTCGCAAACGAACTTTCCATTATTTACTAACCCCAGAGAGATCTGTTGTATGTATATTATTCATAACACAAGCGTAACTTGCTTAGCTTGACGATAAACAATGTGTGTGTTTGTTTGCTGACTAGCTATCCAGTCGGGCAAATGCCCTACCACCTGGCTATGGGTTGTTAAGTCGCCTCTTACGGCAGGCTGCCCGGCCGCAGGAAATTGTATTCTTTCTCCGTTCCTGCACGAATAAGGTATAATATGGTAAGACGAACATCGCCAATAGACATCTGAAAGATGAAGCTGGCAGATGCTGACACCCATTTAAACATTTCTTTAACGTCATTGCACTCCCTATTGTACAGACAGTAGAACACACTTAGAAAGCTAGCCTCTCCTCGTCTGACTGAAAGATTGCAAAACTAATAAAAATGTGTACTTTGTGAAGTTTACAATCCGTTTACAATTTATAGACGTTTTATAATTTGACGAGTTAGGTCAAAGATTCCCAAACTATTTTGGGCAAGAGACCCCTTTTCCAAAATGAACTGATACCTCAGACCCCCATAGCCAAATTACTTTAAAAAGCCTGTCTTTAGTTTTTTTCGTATTGATCCAAAATATTTACCAATTTAAAAACTTCGCAACAAAAAGAGAGGATGGTAGTTGGAGGTTCCAAAGTAACCTCGAAATTGAGAATCTCGTGGCCGAGCCTAACATAATAGGAGAAATAAAAGCTCACCGCCTCCGCTGGCTCGGTTACGTAGAACCGGATGAGAGAGGATCGCAGCATGAGGAAAGCATATTTGGGACGGCCGGTAGGTTTGCGTCCGGTCGGCCGTCCTAAATATCGCTGGAAGGACAGAGTAGAGGCGGATCTGTCGAAGCCAGGTGCCAGTAATTGGCAAGAAACCGCACAGGACCGAGAAAAGTGGCATATTCTCGTTTCGGAGGGTAAGACCCACTTTGGGTTGCTGAGTCAACGGAGTAAGTAAGTTAAAAACTTTGCTGTTGGTTAAGTGTGTAAAATTGACATCATTTTCTTATCAAAATTAACAAAATAAATAGACATAAAGTTCAGTAATCATATCAAGTTTAATTAATAATTATTTAAAACAAAAACAATTTGTACACGTAACACAACTTATTCAGTTTCTTGAAAGTTTCAAATAAGAACTTGTGTTAATTAATTTATGGATCCCCAAAATCAGTTTTCGCTTATGTCGACCCCTGTGAATCTGCTTTCTACTCCAGGGGGTCGGGGGTCGGGATGTCGACCACTTTGGGAATCCCTGAGCTAGATTATAAACTCACCGTCTTTACAATATTCCGGTGACATTTTCTGTTCGCTTGAACGCGAACAACCCACTTGGTGGTAAGTGGTTACCCTCTCTTATGGATATCTAAAACAATTCCTTGCCAGCCTAGTTGAGACTTTAGATATTATAAACGTGCTTTGAAATTTCCCTCCCATATAAAGTGAAATTACGTAATTTCCCAGAATTTCCTCAACAGCGAAACAATATCAGACTTCACGGTGAAAAACGATTGTATTAATACTCTCTCTCCAATCTTTTCAACGTTTCCAAAATTATAACGTCTAAAATCATAGTCCAACACAATCTGTAAAGTGTCTACAGCGTTTGAGCATTGGGTTCATTTTAGATTAAAGCTCTTGAATGTACTACAGTCAAAAGATGGTAAACAGCAAAACTTTCATACAAAATTAAGACTTACCAACTAAGACATAAGGTTCGATACTTGATTGCTCTGTTTTTATCTTGTTGACTAAATACTTTTCCGAGGTCAAAGGTAGGGTCATCACAAAGTAAATTATGCTACAAGTAAACGCTTAAAGATTAATTATTAGTCTTCCATTTAGTACATATATAACACAAATCCACATTGTCCCATAATGATAGGTAGAGCATCTAATTTAGCAATGTAATTTCGTTAAAAAATCAAAAAACTGATCTTTAACATTAGAGACTAGCTTCTGCCCGCGACTTCATCCGCGGGGAATAGTTAAAAAAACTAAGTTAAAAAAACCCCCGATTTTGAAACATCCTACATTGGTGCTCCGCTCCTATTGATTTTAGCGTGATGATATATATCCTATAGCCTTCCGCGATAGGCTATCTAACACTGAAAGCATTTTTCAAATCAGACCCGTAGTTCCTGAGATTAGAGCGTACAAGCAAACAAACAAACTCTTCAGCTTTATATATTAGTATAAGATAAGGGAGATTGTTCTCAGGTCCTCATAATGTTTAGAAAAGGATATCGAATTCAAGTCCAGCAATCGTAGTAGCCCAGTGTGTAAGGCATCTGCATCTCATTTGAAATAATGGGGGTTCAAATTCTAGTTGGAGATTAACCACCGCTTAAGCACTTTGCTGGCCGAATTTGCAGATTGTAAAATATAAATGCATTGTATTGTTGTCAAACATGGACATAGACAAAAAGGTATGTAGAAACCGTTTTAAAGCAAATTTACCTTGTACATTAGAACCTCTTTAAGTCGAACCTCGATGAATCGAAAACCTCCCAAAATCGAAAAAAAAATATGTTCCCTTCCCTTCTAGCCCCAAAACCTCCGTTGCTCGAAATCTGAACCCTCTATAAGGCGAAATAATTAGTGAGTCCCTATATGCAAATTCAGTACTTATTTTCCCTCGAAAAAATAAATTTGACCTTTGTATCTCGAACATAGCAATATTTGATTTTACAACCTTTACAACTCGATTATTTGAATATCAATTTTAAGATTTTTTTATTTTTTTTATTGCATGAGTTCAACAGACAGGCATACGGTCCACTTGATGGAAAACGGTTACCATCGCCTATCGACATTTACACTAAAGGTGCTACCAATGTGCTGCCGCTGTCTAAAGTGAGTCTGGACCCTGGCCACTAATGCCGAAACACAACCCAAGGTTGTTATGGCGGCATACTCTAGACCAGGGGTGGTAGCTATCCAACCGGGCAAATTCCCTACCACCTAGCTGTGGGTTGTTTTGTCATGTCGTACGATAGGCCGCCCGTCCCTATATGCAATTGCAGTACTTATTTCCGCTCCTGCCTCGAAAAAATAAATGTCGGAGGAACCTGAGTCGGGTCGATTGTTGTTTGCATATATAATATTTGATGACACAAGTAGGAGCTACTCGACTCGCTCTGCAATATGGATTTAAAGATATTTTTTTTATTGCATGAGTTCAACAGACAGGCATACGGTCCAGTTGATGGAAAATGGCCAAATGGAAAATTACCATCGCCTATCGACATTTACACTAAAGGTGCTATTATTGCGCGTACGAATGCGACTCCACGCTAACGCCGGCGGTTGGCTGGCATCCGGAGACACAGGTATGCGCATGAATTCCCACCCTGAATAATACCTTATGGGGGCCATAGCTATCAAGACCAGGGGTGGTAGCTATCCAACCGGGCAAATTCCCTACCACCTAGCTGTGGGTTGTTTTGTCATGTCGTACGATAGGCCGCCCGGCCGCAGGAAATTGCATTCTTTCTCCGCTCCTGCGCGGTAAAAATATATGTCGGAGGAAGCCGAGTCGGGTTAATTGTTGTTTGCATATATAATGCACAAAATTATTTGTTTAAATTTTAATTTAAAATCGGAGCAGAGCACTTGCCTCGATCACGGTCGAGGCGCCATCTATACTTAAGGTAGACGGGCGAGTTTTGCGACACATTTGAGCGATAATAACTGATCGAGTTGGATCGTTGAGAATTTAAAAGGAAGGGTTAAGGTAAGATCGGCGCCCTGAACCCGCTGCTCGGTCTTAACTGTGACGAAATATTGTTTAAATCTAAATTAAAAGTGTATAAACCGTGACCATTGTGTCTTCTGCTCGCATTTTACCCTGATGATGCATGGCTACTAAACTCGCAACCACTAAAGAAGATGTCACTGGGAACAACACTTCTCCGACACACACACATATATATATATGCCAATCATGTACATTACTGTTTCTTAAAAATAAATGTAAAGTGTATACAATAAATCGATTCTAATAAAATTATCAGAAGCAGTTTGGGCCTACTGCAATAAACACCAATTAAACCCAAAAAACGAACTTCGAAAACTCTATAACTCCAATTTTGGTGTCTCCCTTCAGGTTTGACTTACAGAAGTTTTACTGTATATATCGATTTCTAAATCAGGTATTTCGACGTCGTCAGTATTCAGCTTGAGCCAAGGGGCGTGAGGTGACAGGTGTACTTTGCGACCCCAAAATATACATACATACATACATACATAACTTCACGCCAGTTCCCTTGCGGGGTAGGCACGAACAACAGAGCGCCATTTAGGCCCATTCTTACACACCTCACTCGCTTCTTTGACATTCATAACTCTTGTCATGCACACTCGTCTGTTCTTAAGGCTCCTGATATCAGCCTCCGCTAGTACACGATCAATTTGATCATGGAAGGTGTGTCGTGGCCTTCCACGACTTCTGCATCCATCCACTTTTGCATTGTATATCTGTTTAGTCATTCTTTCATCATGCATTCTTTCCACATGCCCGAACCACCGGAGCATTCCTCAGACCAACTCTCTTTCTTACTTCGGTATTACGAACATACGCTTGTGTTATGTGTAAAATACAACGGATTACTCTGGGGCCGATCCCAGACACCCAGACCATAGTAAATAACGGAGAAAATACGTTTCCGAAATTTACTATACCAGGAATCGAACCCGGAACCTCTGCGTTGCAGTGAGGTACGCCGACAAAGGCTTATCCCGCTCAACCACAGAGGCCGTCAAAATGCCGGTTAGTTAAAAGGGCAGGTCTACAAATCCATTATTAGCCCTGTCCTTTTATATGGCAGTGAAGCGTGGCCTGTACTTGAGCGGTACAAACAAGAGCTGCGTGTCACGGTAATGAATATGCTTCGGTGGATGTGTGGAGTCACGCGATAGGATCGCGTCAGGAACACCCGCATCCGCGGCAGTCTTGCGTCGTCACAGTCTCACGTCCGTAACACAGCAGACAAACTGCAGGAGAGTCGCTTTAACGGAAAACGGCTAGTTACGTGGGGAACAAATGTCTAGCATTGCCACCCCAGCACGTCCCCGTCGAAGGGGTAGGCCCAAGAAATGCTGACTTGACATTGTGAAGGATGACATGCGTACCACTGGCCTCAATACAAGGGATGCGGAAGATCCCGCCAAGTGGAGAAGAAAAAGACCCTGGGCGTCGAATTGATCGCTCCGAACGCAACCGCGATTTAACGCTCAGATGATGATGATGCACGTCACCAGTATTATTTTTACTTTTGAAGAATTTGCCAACCCTACGTAGAGGGTGGGTGGGTTGAAATGGGGCGGTGAGAGGGTAACATGTGGCACGGGAGCCTGATAATAGCCGAACCGGTAGGAATGCTGATAAATTGATAAAGTTAACACCCGTTAGCTCATTTTTATGTGTGACGTTATGTACGGATAAATGGTGTTTTATTGCTATCAAAAGTTTGCTTAAAAGTAAACACGCGCTTCTGGAATCTTATGTCATAAATTTTTGAATCATGTTCATAACAGTCGTTATTTTTGTAGATTGAGTAATCCGTTTAGAATATCTTATACAAATATATAAAGCTGAAGAGTTTGTTTGCTTAAACGCGCTAATCTCAGGAACTACTGGTCTGATTTGAAAAATTATTTCATTGTTAGATAGCCCATTTATCGAGGAAGGCTATAGGCTATATATCATCACGCTAAGACAAATAGGAGCGGAACAGCAATGAAGAATGTTTCAAAATCGGGGACTTTTTTTCCTTTTGAGAGCTTCCGCTGCGTGCTGTGCGTAAAGTTCTAAAAAAAAGTCCGCGACAGCATATATCTACCTTTTAAGGTTGGCTCACTATAACCTTTTTTATGCTAACCAAATTTGTTCTAAAATAATGCATTATTTGCGAAGGTGTTTTTATAAACAGCTTTCACAACATCACCTCAAGTTGTAGGTCATGTTTACAAGTGGTATTTAATTTAATTGTTAATTCGATTCTTAAGTATTACTATTTACATGAATATTAAATTAAAATAACAATTAATATCAAACTAAAACTAACTTAAAACATATAATTAAATACTAAAAATAAATTAACTTATAAATTAAACTATACAATAAATTAAACTAAAAATAAACTATATATACAAACTAAAATTAAAGTATAAAATCTAGTTCTAGACCGCTCTCAGTCGGAAACGTGCCCAAAAGACTGGCCACGTTGCCTCTCTGAATGGCAATGCTGATGCGCTGTGCGAGGTATAAACCAGTCTTTTGGTCACGTGAGACATCCACCAGACGTTTGGCTATGTCCCGATAAAGCTTGTGCGCCTCAGGCCCCCATGGTCCCAGGGTCTCGACCCCAAAAGCCGCAAATATGTAGCCATTTCCGATGGCTGAGTATTTGCGGCGTTTTAGGGCCTCCTGTTGTGCAGCAGCTGTACCGGCAGACATGCTAGTAGCTGGAAGATGGGACGCTGCCAAAGTATCGACGCAAGACGCGTCCCATACTAAGGGGCGACCCATCTTCCAGGGCACCAATGACATACCATCGGGTCTCCTGCCATCGTCGCGGCACAGGCCGTTCGGTTCTAGGACGGCAGGTACCCCGGCGGTGACAAGAGCCCGACGGATTATGTCATTAAGTGTTGCATGACGTGAAATTCTGCCGGCACTCCTGCTACACGATAACCCATGGTGACCGAGGCGCTCGGTCTATATATATATATATATATATATATATATATATATATATATATATATATATATATATATATATATATATATATATATATATATGTGTTATTTAAGATTCCCTTCATGCTTTGCAATGATGTAATGTCTGCCGTGACACTACCTTAAGGGCTCAGCGGAAGATCAGCGCTGGTTTTAAAAGACCAGCATTATGCTGAGTTTGATGCCCCTTTCAGGACAAGATTATGTTGTTAGTTTTAAATTTGTTAACAATTATACCTACACTACACCAATGTCATTTTTTCCTGAATAAAATTATTTTCTTTCTTTCTTTCTTCTTTCTAAACATGATATTAATCCTTATCCAAATAAATACGTCATTCATCACAAGTATTTAATTTAAAACAAAATTTCCATTTACATCATTCGATTTCAATTAATATCTTAGGAGATATCGCAGTTTAAAAATAACAAATTAAGATTTAAGAATATTTTCACCTTCTACATAAACAAAGTCGCGGGTTAAAGTTAGCGTTAGCTCAAAGTAACTATTCCACGCGGACGAAGTCGCGGGCAGAAGCTAGTTTTAAATAAAATCGTCTTGCGCCAATATTAGACGGAACATTTCGCTTTTTCAATCTGAATGAATCAACCAAGGTGTTCCATATAAACATAACTTGTATCATTCAATCTCAATGAAGATTATAAAAAAAAAAACAAGTATGTGTGTGTACAGTTTACACGCAATAAAAGTAAAACTTTTTTTTTAAGTTTAAGGCTTGGCAACTAGGCCTTTAAGCCAGGCGCCGTTGTATTGTAGGCTACAATCGACGTCATTCAACGGAGTTCTTGTTTAAGCTCGAAAGGCCACATTTGACTATACAGTTCACATTTCTCACAAAACACATAATTACTACTCAAAAACTATCAATATCCTACAACTATTGTTCATTTAAGAGTAATTTTACACATTTTTAGTAAATAAAAATGCACAGCACAACGTCTCCTTTCAGTTCCCGCCAAAAGCTCCAGAAGTAAAACTTCAGAGAATATACTCACACATAATTCTTCTCTAACTTTTATTAATCTAAAAAATATATCTCCTTCAGCTTACATCTGTCAACATTCAAAATAAACTTCTTAAGTATGTATCACTTTCAATTGTTCACTGTTTAGTCAAAAAATATTATTACCACTTTTATTTCAGTTCAAATTGCACCTATGTTTAATCACCGGTCTTATTGACTCTCTAATATGTACTGCACAACGTAAAAATCGTATCTCATTCTCTCGCACGCTTAGTCCTATAGATTTATGTGTTTATCGTTTCATTGAGTTTCAAATCACAACGATTCTAAAGAAGTTTCCCTTCACAAAGGCCAACGATTAAAAAAAAATTACAAGTAAGATGAGAACGCTGAATGAAGATTTTTTAAAAGAAATTAGAGAGTTTACTCCAGAATCAATTTATGATTAAGTGGGTAGTTGGTTAGCAACAGGGGATATAGGTACTAAATGTTTGTTGGAATAAGTGACAGAGGTATATTTCCTGCAATTGATTCTTTTGTAATTGCAACTATAGAAGCTATTAACAGTAATATTTTAATTGGATCAGTCGTACGTAATAATTAAAACATACACTGATAAACACATCTTTAAATATTAATTTGTTGTGGACTCTAAATATTTTAATTATAAATAAAAACTGCACATGCGGAATATAACGACGATTTTAATATTATTGGAGGGGAACAACAGATAAAAAACAAAAGAACATCTATGTTCTAAATTCAAACGTTTGGTATAGTTGGTGGCCAGTACCATACCATACCAAATTAATAAAAACTCTTTGTTGGAGATTCTAACATCCACAAATCACAATTTAAAAAAAAAATAGATAGACCAGGTCTGTATTTTCATAGTTCAGTTCCGTGAGTTTTAGTCTACGCGTTCTCAAGTATGCCAGGATAGGGGAGTAGAACGGAAAAGACATATTGTTCTGAGCTCAAGTCATTGGGAGAAACAAATGCCAAATGACGAAAACAGTTGATATTGGTCACCTTCACGGAATGAGAATACGTGTACGATTAACAAATACTAAAGAATACTAATTCCTGTCGTAAGAGGTGTCAGAACAACCCACAGATATGTGGAGGGACCCAGGGATGGCCACCACCCCTGGTCTAGAGTACGCCGCCATAAGAACCCTGAGTTGTATTCCGGCATTAGTGGCCACGTTACTGTCCCTTTACTTTTGCAAACCTCCATAGGCGGCGATAACCACTTTCCATCAAATCAGTCTTTAGCTTGTCTGCTGTACCCCAGTATTAAAAGAAAACTAGACCGCATTATTTTTTTATATTTATTTATTTTCTCTTTTCTTTTTAAAACTGTACTTATTAAGGTATAAGAAATATAAATACCAGGGCCCCAAGGGAGGCTTGAAGCTTGCTTAAGCATCTTACATCTCAGCTTTAATTTAGTGTATAAACAACGACCTTCTGTTTGTTTTCTTTCGTAAGCCATCGAAGAAAATTATGTAACGTGAAAATTGGGTGAAATTGCTAACTAAATTAATGAAAACATAACATATTAAGCTGCTTAAAATTAATAGGAATTTGAAAATACAGTGCTTCGAGGCCGACAGGGTGATTTAACGGCTCTAGTGTTGGAAATCTCCAAATTTATAACCACTTTCCATCAGGTGAACAATCAACGTATAAAAAAATATTTTTACGAAACGTAGCCTATCAATCGTTAATTTTAAAATTACTTTAAAAAATGGCGTTCATTGTTGAATTTTTAGACACTTGTTTCGTGTAGCTCTTAGAAGGTCTAACATTCGCAGATAAATGGTGTCAAAAGTTATTCTTCGCGAACTATCTGAGGTTTTAATTATTTAAAATATATCTCTTAGACCTAATAAATCAATACTCAATACTCAGCAGCAGCTCAGCGGTCTACGACGCGAGTTATGTTGGGGGTTTTTGTCAAACATAGTTAGAAAAATATTGTTACGAGCTACAGGACTCGAATTAAAATGCCGTTGGAATTACTATAGAATTTATTAGAACTGTACAAACACGTATAAAACAGGTACAAATATAACTGGATACAACCAGTACAAACTGCACGATTCAATAACACGCGCAAAGTCCGTCACGATATCGCTTATCGTATGTACACGTCTTGCTTTGATTGTGGTTCTCGCTAGACTGTCTCACCCCTCCCTTCGGGCATTCCTTTTATTTTGTACAAACACAATATGCCTCGACGCAAAACAATATCAAGAAGAATTATTTCGGCACACCTGCCTCGCACACTGACTCGCGTTACCAGTATGTTTAAAGTCAATCAGACTTAGAGGCGCTGTACAGACTTCCGTGTAGGAACGGAGAAACAATACAATTTCCTCTAGCGGGCGGCCTGTCGTAAGAGACGCCAAAAACACCCACAGCCAGGTGGTAGGGTGGGTGGCCCGTCTGGAGGGCTACCACCCCTAGTCTAGAGTATGCCGCCATAACAACCTGGAGTTGTGTTCCGGCATTAATGTCCAGGTAGCAGTCTCCCTTTATAAAGTGGCAGCATATTGATAGCACCTTTGGTGTTACAAATGTCCATAGGCGATGGTAACCGCTTTCCATCAGGTGGATCAGCACTGGCTTCCTTTTAATAACCTAAATATTTATACACAACTAGGTACTAGCTATCCAGGAAGACGTTCTCCTGCCCTGAAGAAATAAAATGTAGAATCCGATTGCAGCGCCACCTACCGGGTCCAATTCTGTATCTAAACCATTTTCAAATCAATCTGAACACACAAAAAAAAATTAACGAAATCGGTCCAGCCGTTTTGGAGGAGTTCAGTCACACAGGCATAGAAGAATTTTATATATAAAGATTAATTAATTTTGAATATCATTTATTTATTTATCTACGAATTTATAAAAACGACTCATTGACTCTTCAAGTGATCAGAAGGCTGGTGCTTACCTCGGGCATCGGATTAGTATGGCGATACAGCGAGGAAAGGTAGCCAGCCTTCTGGGCACCTTACCCATAGAAGACGGTGATCTAAGCTCAGTATTCTACTTATAATTTGAGTGACTATGTATGAGTAGAATACAATACAATTAAGTTTTCTTTTATTGTATTCGATTATTTATAAGGTTCTAATAATAGTACATTATGGTACTAGTGTGTAACATTGGTGATTACCGCCGAGGCGCCATTGAGACTCGAGCCGTAGGCGAGGGTCTTAAGAGAGCCGAGGACGGTAATCATCAATACACACGTGTATCATACGACGTTTTTCAACACACTTGTGAATAAAATAACAACAAAAACTCATTTTATTTAGTAGACAAAAAAAAGTTATATATGAGTGAAAGTTTTATTTATTAAACACGTACGAGTTAAAATTATCTATTTAAATAAAAAGTTGCATGAAATGAGCAAGCAATAGGAACATTAATTTATTTGTTCTATAGAACACGATCTTTTTTTTTTTAATAAAAACTTTTTTAAGAACAAAGCAACTCAACCAATAAATTTTAAAAAAAAAATCTATAACTCACTAGTGAGTTATAATGTTTTTTACTCACAGTTTGATAATGGGTGTCATTCTGTACCTAATTGCGGTGACCATAGAGCCACTTTATGAGCAAGTGTGTTGAAAAAAATATATATTAGATTTCGAATATTAGAATTAGATCTGACACTGACACCCTAAATGTCTCTTCAGTACAAAAAATATCTAACTGAGCGACAGACAGCTTTGCATAATAGATAAACAACAAAAGGGAGTTCACAAAGAGCGGAAACTCAACGGCTATAAGGAAAAACGTCGAAATCATGTTCATATCTAAGTAGTCTGAGCTTTGTTTGTATTGTTTATATTCGAATTACATCCTGTTAGTAAAAAATCACTTTGCATAAATACTGTGCTTACTGAGACCACGCTATGTTAAAGATTCATAAAGTATTTTAATTCAAAATTAAACTCAACAATTATAAAATAAGCAAACGTTCCCCAATTAGTAAAAAAGAAAAGTTAGTTAGCAAAAGACAAAAAACCGAATGAAACTAGTAGACGCAAAGCGAATCGGAATACTAGGCGCACAAAAGATAAAAGGAGTTTCCTCTGCATACAAAGTCTCAACAATCCAGGCGCAACACAATGACGTGTGTCCTTTCCTTTCACGTGTTAGACATGGGTATAACGCTGTCTCACTCACTGAAGTTTCCTTCCTGCGACTATAATAGACAGCGAGGGACGGTTGGTGATAGTATCGGTTCTCAGGGTTGTCACTATTTCTATGAACGTTAAATAGACGGCTCTTGTCAATGGAAATCTATTGTAGATTCATCTTTCTAGATACAGAGCAGATGTTATGATTACAATAGAACACTGTTGTCTGTTTGTTGTTTGAACAGACTACTTCTAGAGTAGAGAAAGCGTCTCGATAAACGTAGTAAAGGACATCCTCTATCCTGGGGCCTAATTCTGCTATTGCTATCTCGTCAAAATCGCCGGACACTCGTCTCAGTAGGTAGTACGTCAGATACGGTGATATTAATCACATTGTTTTACTATAAATATTGTCGACATATCACTACCTGTATCTCTGCAAATAAAGATTTAGTGATTCATTCAATAATCATTTCGGCTAACACCATTTGTACTAATGGTTATCTATAGATAAGAGTAGTAGTGGAGAGTAAGAGTAGCAGTAGTCGAGAAGATTTGTGAATTTAGTCAAATTTGATTTTTTTACACTGTCACTATGGAATCTATCTATCAATACTATAATGTAAATTACTTCTATCCGTGCAGGAACGGAGAAAGAATACAATTTCCTGCGGCCGGGCGGCCTGTCGTAAGCGGCGACAAAACAACCCACAGCCAGGTGGTAGGGCATTTGCCCGACTGGATGGCTACCACCCCTGGTCTAAAGTATGTCGCCATAATAACCTTGAGTTGTGTTCCGGCATTAGTGACCAGGTTCCAGTTTCCCTTAAGAGAGCAGCAGCGCATTTGTAGCACCTTTGGTGTTGCAAATGTCCATAGGCGATGGTAACCGCTTTCCATCCAGTGGGCCGTCTGCCTGTCTGCTGAACTCCAGCAATAAAAAAAAATAAAAAAAATACTTAATGTAAATTAAATTGACATTTTATTTATTTATGTAATTTTCGTATAATTGTATATTTTTTTTGTATTTAACAATTTGAGCTGATTTTTTATTTTTATTATATAAATTATTTTTTAGTGGAAACTTGATTGATATATGTATTAATTTTGTGTTTTATATTTAAAAATATCAATTATTGTATGTTTCCCAAACAAATTAAATAAATAAATAAATAATAAATCTGTAAATGGTTCGATTTTTAAAATGCAAATTTTAGAATTTTTGTCTTTCTGTCTGTCTGTTAGAGCATTACGTAAAAACTACTGAACGGATTTAAATAAAAGTCGGTATAAATTCGGTATAAAGTCGAATTGAACAAGAAGCAGTAAAGTTTTAGTTCTAATATATATAAAAATCTATTTTAGTTTTTATGTGAGTAATACATAATTAATTAAGTATTATTACTTTTTTTTTTATTGCAGGAGTTCAGCAGGCAGACAGACGGCCCACTTGATGGAAAGCGGTTACCATCGCCTATGGACATTTGCAACACCAAATATGCTACAATTCGCTACTGCTCTCTTAAGGGAGACTGGAACCTGGTCACCAATGCCGGAACACAACACAAGGTTGTTATGGCGGCATACTCTAGACCAGGGGTGGTTGCTATCCAGTCGAGCAAATACCCTCCCTCCTGGCTGTGGGTTGTTTTGTCGCCTCTTACGACAGGCCGCCTGGCCGCAGGAAATTGTATTCTTTCTCCGTTCCTGCACGGATGAAAAACTATTAATATGTGTTATTATTCATTTATTTTGGTATATGTATGAATTTAATGTGCACACCACCGTCATACACTTGTGATTCCGTTTATAAAGTCCAAAGCCCGGGTTGTCTGGAAGAGATGGCTCTAAAGCGATAATACCGCCCTTTGTTCCTGCCTTTAATAATAATAATAATAATAAATGTTTTTTCACGTTAGAAGTAGCTTCGGTGAACCTGCAGCCCACCTCTCGACACCCCTTAGGCACTCACACCCATGTTGCCCCTGTCTTTATGACATTTTTTGGCGCCCATGCAGGGAATGGCGAGTCACCGTCTGCTCATTTTTCCATGTTCCCTGAACATTGCGACGGGCAGACGCCATAGTCCCCATATTCCCAGACCCCTAGTACCACTAGCAGTTCACCCCAATAGTCCGGTACTTTTTGTCCTCATTTCCCACAATAGTTCTACACTGGCCGGGGCTTGTCCTTGGGTGCATTACTATATGGTGTGGACAGGGATAATCGCCGGTCAGTGTCACGCCACATTTACATTAAATTTGTCCAAGGGCCTCTACGTGTTGGCCTTCCCATGGCCCCACGCAAGCCCTCCAAATGTCCGGGCCATTTTTATGGCCCGTGGTCTAGAAAGACATACAAATAATGTTTATTTGTTCCAAAAGTATATACAAGAATTTTTGGGGTTGGGACCTTCTATTAAATATTAATATATACTTATGTCAGAAGGAACCGCTCTCAATTAACTTAAGCATTAAAGATAACTTTTATTACAATAAACCTTATACAAATAATGTTTATGTGTTGTATACCTATATCTGTGTGTATGAATGTATTTAAGAAATGTGTGTGTGTGTGTGCGTGTGTGCCTTTAATATTTAATGTGACTGTAAATTGTTTATTTAATGTGCATGTGGTGAACAATAAAGCGTTTTTTATTCTATTCTATAGAGCCACTGCTTAGGGTTTTCACGCTGCGTAGCCGCGAGGAAATCTCTAGTCCTTGAATATATTCGGAACACCGAGATATTAAAATAGCAGAATTGGCCCCGGGAATCGTAGCCATCCAGAAGAACAAATGCCCAAACGTATATTGTCGTCTGTTATAATAAGTACTATTTCTCCGCTCCCACGGAATTAGGTAGATGAAACAAAATGTTACATTAAAAAATAAAAATATAATATAATATAATTAATAATTAATTAAGGTAAGGAAAGGAATGCTCCGGTGGTTCGGGCATGTGGAATGAATGCATGATGAAAGAATGACTAAACAGATATACAATGCAAAAGTGGATGGATGCAGAAGTCGTGGAAGGCCACGACACACCTTCCATGATGTCAGGAGCCTTAAGAACAGACGAGCGTGCATGACAAGAGTTATGAATGTCAAAGTAGCAAGTGAGGTGTGTAAGAATGGGCCTAAATGGCGCTCTGTTGTTCGTGCCTACCCCGCAAGGGAACTGGCGTGAAGTTATGTATGTATGTATAATTAATAATAAAATTAAAACTAAAATTAATAACCGACGTCAAAAAGGAGGAGGTTCTAAATCCGACTGTATGTTATTTTGTATGTTTGTTACGCGATTTCCGATTTTCAAATTTATTTTATTTGAAAAGTATACTCCTGAGGTTGTCCCATTGTCACTCATTCATTTATATATAAAAAAGAATGCTAATAATGTTCCTATTATTATCTTACTTTTAAAATATTGCAATTTAATACAATGCAAAAGTGGATGGATGCAGAAGTCGTGGAAGGCCACGACACACCTTCCATGATCAAATTGATCGTGTACTAGCGGAGGGTGATGTCAGGAGCCTTAAGAACAGACGAGTGTGCATGACAAGAGTTATGAATGTCAAAGAAGCAAGTGAGGTGTGTAAGAATGGGCCTAAATGGCGCTCTGTTATTCGTGCCTACCCCGCAAGGGAACTCGCGTGAAGTTATGTATGTATGTTTTAAAATATTGTTTAATCATTATATTAATACGCAAAGCAAAAACTTTGTACCCCTTTTTACGAAAATAGCGCTGACGGAGGAGTATGCAATTTCGCACACTTATAGTTTATATATAGTTTACATAGAAAAGGAGTACAGAATGCTATTTTTTTTTAAATTATGCATAAAAAATACATTAAATCAATAAAAAAAACATTACACACACTGCCATGTATTTGACACACACACACTCTTTTGTTTATTGTTAAAGTCAAATTAACAGTATAGCCCTGGCGAAATCTGTGATTATAGAAGTATAGTATTTAACAACAGAACCTTAATCATGTTCAAACTTATAATTTAAATTAATTATGGTCGAATTTCGACCGCTGGGCGACCACTAATATTGATTAAACAATCATTATTACGTTATTTGACTCGCTGATATGATGTCATAACTTTGTACGCTCGTACAAAATGTAACAAGTTGCGAATTTTTGTAGGACGATAAAAAGTAACTTCGATGATTTTACTATCTATATATTCTATACATGTAATAAAACTGTAGAGGATGAATTTCTGTACAATAAAAAATATTCTAAAAACCGAGTCAGGGAGACGTAAGAAGTCAAATAGAACTAATTTAGATTGTTTTTTGAATTTTTTTGTTTCTCTGTTTGTCTGTCTGTTTTACGGGCTAATCTCCGAAACGACTGGGCCGATTTAAATGATTTTTTTTATGGTGGTAGCTTATATCCCTGGTCAATATATAGGATGCTTTTGATCCCGAAAAACTAAAGAGTTCCCGTGGGATAGTTGAAAAAACTTTAATCACTTAAACAGCTGTATAAGCAATAATAAATACCACGCGGACGAAGTCGCGAGCATCAGCTAGTCATTCCGCGTCCGATTATAAGCCTCGGCGAAAGGCTCTCGTACGACGACCGCGTAACGTCCTCACGGACAGGGTCGACGTTATCACAAAACGGCTGGCCCGGATCAGCCCGCCCGCGGTTAGGACGGCAGGCTGGCAGGCACGGACAGACAGACACAGACGGCGGCGTCTCAGGCGCCGCCAATCAAGATCTCTCCACGTCCCTGCGAGGGACGTTAGGAGACATAGCCCCCCCACAGGATAGACTAGGCGTGTTGCTGGGAAGTTTCTTTCGCCGTTTCTTCTCTCCCAGCCATAACACGTTGCGAAACGGCAGTAAGATAGCGTAGGCCGCCGCGAACCGCCGATCCCGGCCCGCCGGGATCCTTCCCCTCGGGCTTTATATTACCCGTCACCCGTTCTCAATTAGTGCTTTGTGTCGCCCTATGGTGGGCATCATTAAATTCATCCCCCTCTCATGGCAACAGTCCAGCCGAGGTAAAACTCCTTAGGGAGCTCCCTCGAGCAAGTTGCCCCCCCGGGCTCGAGCGCCTTCGCTTCGCGAAGGCACTCGCCCCAAAAACCCCGGTAAAGTTGTAAGGTCTTCGGACCAACAACATAAAGTCAAGTCCAATAAAAAAAAAACAGCTAGTCATATATATAATCTTTCGTCATGCATACACCAGTGAAAAGCAATATTTGTTTATGATATGTCCAGTTTACTAATAAACTGAAGTGCAGAATCACGTTTACACAACAAAAACGTTTTACATACCTCCACGGCAGGTGATTTTGATAAGTAATTCACGCATCGAAGTCTACACTCCCTCTAAATAGAGATCAAAATGGCGTACTCGTATAAAGCACGTGGAACTATCAACTGACGTGTCAGGTATGATATGAAAATGGGGACCCGAATCAACAGCTGTCACAGCTGTCAACACCTGTTCGTTTCAATATTTTACACTGTAATAAGTTTTGCAAATATTGCGATGATTTTATGTATCAACTAAAATATATTTGTTTCGGGAGTTCCCTCTACGAAATTGAATATTTGACTTACCTATTTATCTTCTACATACATACATAACTTCACGCCTGTTCCCTTGCGGGGTAGGCACGAACAACAGAGTGCCATTTAGGCTTATTCTTACACACCTCACTTGCTTCTTTGACATTCATAACTCTTGTCATGCAAGCTCGTCTGTTCTTAAGGCTCCTGACATCACCTTCTGCTAGTACACGATCAATTTGATCATGGAAGGTGTGTCGTGGCCTTCCACGACTTCTGTATCCATCCACTTTTGCATTGTATATCTGTTTAGTCATTCTTTCATCATGCATTCTTTCCACATGCCCGAACCACCGGAGCATTCCTTTCCTTACCTTCACCCCGACACTCTCTTTCAGACCAACTCTCTTTCTTACTTCGGTATTACGAACGCGGTCCGCGAGCGTCACTCCGTCATCTTCTACAATATAACTTTACCCTCTTTCCTTTCATACTCCTTTATTCTGATATACGTCTGACATTTATCCGTGCAGGAACGGAGAAAGAATACTAATTCCTGCGGCCGGGCGGCCTGTCATGAGACACGACAAAATAACCCACAGCCAGGTGGTAGGATATTAGCTCGTCTGGATAGCTACCACTCCTGTTCTTGAGTGTGCCGCCATAACAACCGTGAGTTGTGTTCCAGTATTAGTGGCCGGGTTCCAGTGTCCCTTTATAGAGCGGCAGCACATTAGTATCATCTTTAGTGTTGCTAATGTTCATAGGTGATGGTAACCACTTTCCAATACAGTTGGGCCGTCAGCCTGACTGCTGTACTCCAGAAATAAAAGAAAGTCCTTTGTCAAAGCACAAATCATGATGTCATCCTTCACACAATCTATCCCATTTCTTTTGTGGTCTACCTTTACCTTTGTACCCGTGATTCTTCCAGTTCAACGTTAATTTCGTCATGTAACTTTCAGCCCTCCTTATTACTCTAAATCCAGTGCATTGTCATTCTCAAAGAACTTTCAGCCAGGGCTTTTGCGGTCTATTAGGACTCACAATCCACCTTTACGACAATGCATAAGGTACGACCTAATCGACCTCGTGAAAACGTTTATAAAAAATACGGAAAAAATAATATACCTATTTTTTACAATCTGTAAAATGGTAATATAATACATCTAAAGACGGGTCCAGGCTGTATAATTAATCTAAAAAAATCAAGGGGCAAATTCAGACCAGCAAATTCCAATCATACAAATTTTAGAATATTTGCCTGTCTGTTAGAGCGTCACTTGAACTCTACTGAACATTTGTTACTGAAAAACATTGACGAAGATAGCCAAAAAGATGGTGCTATGGTCGCGTTTTTTGGTGCCGCTGCTCCAATTCAGTAAGAAACACGTCATCATAGCAATGCAAACCAAGTTGTTTGTTATTGCATGAGATCAGCAGAGGGCAGTTGGTCCACGTAATCGAAAGCGATTATCATCGCCTATGGACATTTGTAACACGAAATATGCTACCTATCTGCTGTCGCTCTCTAAAGAAAGACTGGAGGCCATTAATGCTGGAACACAACTCAATATTGTTACAGCGGCACACTTTAGACCACTTTCTCAGGTACTACTAATGTATAAATAAATCAAGATGTATATTCAGTTTCAAATATTCTTAAAGTATTTATATACGCATTCAGATTTGAATAAGCGCTCAGTCGGCCGAAATAATTCCTAAAAGGGCGAGTCATCCATCGATTTAAACTACGCGGGAATGGATGGCCCTTAAACGGCGTGAAATACTCACAGCCAAAAGGCAAATGAAAGTCGATGGACTTATAGATGATTTATATCGGAGCGGGCGAGAGACGAGCGGTTATATACAATATATGTATAGGCCACTGGCCGAGCCTCGACTGGGATGCGTGTGCCGCACAGTGTAGTATGGGTTCTATATTAACACGGTCATTCTTAAAAAAAAATAAGTTAGTGCATTTGCGATCTATTAAAACTCGCAGTGGACCTTTAATAAATTTTATATGAGACCTAATCGGCCCCACAAAAACTATTTTGAAAAAAGACGAGACAAATAAGCGGGAAGAAAACAGGTTTATGTACCTGACAGAAAAACACATACTACCTTCATTCCTACATTCAAGGGAAGTAATTAAGACAAACTTTAATAATAATAATAATAATGGACTAATAGCGAAGAGCCTTGACCGCCACCTTGAAAGGCTCTCGCTTGGTATCTGGTTGAAGGGTCGGATGCAGAAGGCAGCTCTGTTGGACACGGCCCGTATTGTGAGGAGATTCCTGTGTCTGGGGCCTTAACCACCGGTAGCCTGGACCCTAGGCCCCACTGCCCGCGAAGATCAGTTTTTTATAAATTTTTTATAAATAAATTTGTATATTTTACAAGAAAAATGTAAAAAATTTGGAATTAAAATATATATGTGAATAATAATAAACTTTATTTAGTTCCAGTAAAATAGCTAAGTAAGATAACAAACATTTTAGATTTAGTGCTAAGTAAATATGTTAGTGACTAAAACCGAAACTAAGAAAAATCTTGTATCTTCACCAGCAGCTACCTATCCGTGCAGGAACGGAGAAAGAATACAATGTCCTGCGGCCGGGCGGCCTGTCGTAAGCTATCAACTTTAATGCAATGAAATAAAATCTAAAATATTAATTAGTGTAATAATACGCTGTTTTTGATACTATTTGTTTGTTTATGTATTTCTTTCTATACATAGGTTTTTGATAAAATTTCGATGGTTTTCGATGCTTATCGACACACTTTTTGAGACGTTTTGAGAATTTTTAAGACATTTTAGGAGAACTTCGTTCCAAACATGTGTCCCAAAGACACATCATTAGTTGGTACTCTGAGCCTTGGAATGAAATAATTTTCAATCGAGTGTATGATACGCTGACGCGGGACACTAGCTAGCGTAGGTATGCAATGACGTAGGGGTTCTCACTCACCCGCACATGCCGTCGAGATGAGAGCGCGAGTGTTCCGCGCGCGCTCATCTCTCTTCCCGTGGGGAGTGTTACAGACCGCCCCACGCACGGATCAGACCTAGAAGTAGCCAGGGGACACGTCCCCTGGCATAGGAAGAGGCCCAGTGAGGGTAGCCCACGCCTGCCAGGGCACGCGGAGTTGGGAAGCCCGCATTCACGTAGCCCTGTGGGGCGTGGCAATAGCGTGGCACCGGTTCTGAAATCCCACACACTCACACGGGTCGCGAACATCCCCCCAGGCTTCTGTGTCTGTCGCGGCTTAGTCCTCAAACGGATTTCGCCTGGCCAAAAAAAAAGAAAGGTATGCAGTGACGTTCGGTTGATACAACATTTTGCCACGCTCGCACGCCCTAGTGGCGCTGTTCGATCGAAGTAAATATTGGCCGCGCGGGGCTAATTATGTGAAACACCGACTTGTATTAGAAGTATACGCGCTCTTAAGAACCCAAACTCATTGCACGTGTTAAATTGTCTTGAAGTTATAATCCGTGCTACGGGCCAGGCGTCGTACAGAGCGCGGCCCGCGCCGGCACGGTCTGACATAAATCACCCTAATCGGCTCCGACTTTTATCGACTGTTCCTAAGTGGATGTTGAGTGTTCTTAAACAGAACCGGCCTTTTTGTCTATATCGGAATTATAACAGCCTTAAAAAAGAATCTTATTAAAGTTGCTCATTCACTCTCCCGCTGTCTGCCTTCCTCTCTCTGTTTAGGATTAACCCTTTAGCTCACTATTAGCATATGTGTCCGCGATGAGAGTGCAGATCGCGTTTGTGCACGTGATCGTTAATTGTGTTGTTGTCTCACTCTGTTTATATAGGATTTGTATGAAATGGGTATATTTTCTTGGTATATTATGAGATAGTGATAGTGTTAGTCTTGCGGCTTTTTGGTATATCGATAATTGTCTTAAGGGTGCTCCCCTTTGTACATATCATTATATTAATACGTGAAGCAAAAACTTTGTACTCCTTTTGACGAAAATTGCACTAACGGAGGAGTATGAAATATAATATTATATTTTATATAGGGTGTTTGGCGCATGGACCGATAAAATTTTTTGGGGGATTGGGTGGATCAAGAGCTATCTTTAACCCATAGATCCCTATGTCCTAAGTGTCACTGTAATCGAGATACGATTTTTTTTTTGTTTGTTTTTGAAAACTACCTGGTTGATCGTCTTTAAAACGACATATTTTTCTAGTTTATTGTTGTAATTGAACCAAATAACTTTTATTGCAGTCTTGAATGTATGATTATTCTAAATTAAACATTAATTCTTAGCATTAGATAACAAAGCTATGAATGTCAAAGAAGCAAGCGAGGTGTGTAAGAATAAGCCTGAATGGCGCTCTGTTGTACGTGCCTACCCCGCAAAGGAACTGGCGTGAAGTTATATATGTATGGTTGTATGTATTAGATAACAAAAAATACTTGACGAGCTTTCAAACTCTTAAAAATTAATTAATCTATGAAAAATGTCAAATTCAAAATTAATTATAAAAAAAACTCAAAGGTATTAAGACGTTCATTTGATTTGAACAAAATCTGTGCTTAATATCCTTTCCAACGATATACCACCTGGGCTTGAAATTATTCATGTGATCACAAAACAAGGTATTACTCAACCAGTGTCAGAATAAAGAAAACCCCTCGTTTGTATTTTAAGACGTTTTAATTAAATTTTATTTACAGATTGGCAAAATCGTATCTCGATTACAGTGACACTTAGGACATAGGGATCTATGGGTTAAAGATAGCTCTTGATCCACCCAATGCTCCAAAAATTTTTGTCGGTCCATGCGCCAAGCACCCGGTATAGAGAAGGAATGCAGAATGCTAATAGTTTTTTTTTATTATGCATAAAAAATACATAAAATCAATTTAAAAAACATTACACACACTACCACGTATTTGACACACATACGCATATATAGGTATACTCTTTTGTTTATTGTTCAAGTCAAATTAACAATGTAGCCTTGGCGAAATCTGTGATTATAAAAGGTATAGTCTTTGACATTAATTATTATGGTCGAATTTCGACCACGGGCGACCACTAGTCGTAATAAAAATGCTCATTTACTCTTCTTCTTTCTTCCCTCCTCTCCCTGTTTAGGGTTCAGCTCGCCTTTGTACACATCTATATAGATAAATAAAATGGAAGTGTTTGTTTGTAATGTCAAAATAACAGCTTTTTACTAAATGCGTATGAAGGTATATACGGCACTTATATGAAAAAAACAATTTTTGAAATTATTGTCTATCCGGATGTTGCGACTATTCTCTGAAACGGCTAGACCGATTTTGACAGAACTTTCACTGGCAGATAGTTGATGTTATAAGGAGTAACTTAGGCTCTTTTTAAGCATTCCGTGAAAAAATATCCACATACACGAAGTTTCGGGCACAATTAGCAACATTTTTTTTCTATTAACTAAACAATCAGACTGCGCATGTAATGGAAAACGTTTGCAAGAATAGGGTGAAAGGACTCCCACCCCCCCTGGGTGAGATAGGGAAGGGGGAAGTGGACCATCAGAACTCTCACTCACTCACCGTACGAAATACTACTAGCTCAAAGCTAACCGTTTCACGCCGATATTCTGTAAGAGCGTGGTATCACACCGATCGAGCCGACCTAGTGAGCTGTAGTCAAGACAATGATTCCAGTATGACTCTACCATGTTTAAAATTATTATTATAACTAGGACATGCCCGCAACGATGACTACGCTTGACTTGAAATTATATATATACCCCGGATAAAAAGTAGCGCATATTCTAAGTTGAAGAATTTGCTGTCTGTCAGCGAAAACTGCATCTAATTCGGCCCAGAAGTTTTTACGTGAAGCCCGAACAAACAGAAAAACATAATAAAACTACATTTAAACAGTATTAAGCGTGGTAATTTATTTGATTTTTTATTATTCCCACGTTTCGGCCCCTTTTCACTGACCGTAATCACGGAAGACATGGATGTCAAATGTTAAAACGTAGTGTTTTATGTGTAGTAGTCGCGAAAACTTTAGAAAATACTAAACAGCTGTGACGAGGGGTGGAAATTCGGCTTAGGTAAGCCGGTTGTGTTTTTTGGCTGAATTTGATCAATTATTAATATCTGTACAACTTGTGATATTACAAACTGAATTGGAATCATAAAATAATAAACAAGAAAAACTAAACGTTTTAATCAGTTTACAACTGACATTAAGTATACTTAAATAAGCTTTTTTTAAAAAGGGTTTTAAATGCAAGCTTTTGAGATCCTGAATATCATGTAGCCGCAGAGTGCTAGTCAAGACAAGTAAAACGAGCCCAAACACGACGGGTCTATCTTGTTTAGTACAGGAGTTCCTATGGCCACCTTCCGATTCCATCATCAGATCATCTCCATGGTACCAAATTATTACACGGTCACGCGATATACATGTGTGTGCAAAATTTCAGCTCAATCGGAAACCGGGAAATTGGTCAAATTTGACTTGCAAGATTCCACCCGAACTTACATACATACATAGGTACATCCATTGCAAGTTAAATAAAAGCTTGTAAAAAGATATTACAAAGATATACTTATATCCTTGCAGGAACGAAGAAAGAATACAATTTCCTGCGGCCGGGCGGTCTGTCGTAAAAGGCGACAAAACAACCCACAGCCAGGTGGTAAGGCATTTGCCCGACTGGATGGCTACCACCCCTGGTCTAAAGTATGTCGCCATAACAACCATGAGTTGTGTTCCGGCATTAGTGATCAGGTTCCAGTCTCCCTTAAGAGAGCAGCAGCGCATTTGTAGCACCGTTGGTGTTGCAAATGTCTATAGGCGATGATAACCGCTTTCCATCAAGTGGGCCGTCTGCCTGTCCGCTGAGCTCCTGCAATAAATTTAAAAAAAAGATATGTGAAAATATTTAAAAATGTGATCTCGACTCTTGTATTTAATAGTCATGTTTGGTACAGCACGGAGTAAAGACATGTTTTTTGTTTTCAAAACTAAGTTTGGAAAATGAAGTTTCTTCGTTAAGCAAGTAGTCATTAGAGCAGCATTCGAAATGAATTAAAGCCATTTTGGCAAATAATACTCACTGCAATGAACAGATAACTGAGCAAAATCCGTGAACAACACAAAAAACAAATATAAACAAAAAACTATAATAACTCACAAGCACGTACGCCTTAATGGCGAATCATTGTATACCGAGTTAATAAAACTTACACTTCTAAATAAAAACGTCAACTCGCGATGTATTTTTTGAAGTGATAACTTCTGATGGGAGGGTAAACCGCTTCGTTGCGTAACGCGTTACGGTGCCAGTCTGTCTGGCTTCCCTTTCTCTCGCGCCTACGGCAGCGGTAAGCAGGCTCCTCCTCTCTCACTCTAACCCACAGCGCTAGCCGTATTTCTTCTAATGTACATATTCAAGAATTGTAACTAAGAATAAAATATATTTTATAATCAATAAAAGATTTTTATTAATAAATAACCTTTCCTTACATTATCATATTAATATACATAAAATTTAAGTAATAACCTAAGCTTTTCTCAAGTTAAACATTTTCAATATTAGATAGTTCAACTTAAATTAGTTTAAGTTATCACTTCTGTCGGCCTTCCCGAGACGCACACGTTTTTTTATTACAATTTGTATTTTTAATTTTGCAATCTTACCCCATGTTTTGAAATAAAAAACTGGCGCGCGATCGGCTTGTGAGTTACTGTTGCTGTTTCGTCCAATACATAAAAGCCGCCCAGTGAAAGAGATAGTAATATAGTCAAAATGAAACACTACACAACGAAATAGCAAAAAAGCCTATGCGCCCATGAATGCATGGCGCTTTCGACCTTTTGGTTTTGGTCATAGTCGCTAGCACTTGTTCTCAAAATTAGGCTATAAGGGATCGAGTTGTTTAAACTCCACGCTACTGCAAGACAGAGTTAAGGTGCACACACATTACGGGACGCGTCTGTCAAACTCTCCAGATTGCTTTAGGACGTCCGAACGCTCAAGATCACGTCCGCGATTTACGATTTATAATGTGCACACTTCAATGGACTTACCTTATCCAGATACGTTGTAAGCAACGCCCCTCAGCCGCGTCTTATAATATGCACACACCTTTACCTTCGCATTTAAAATATTAGCATAGATTACCAAGTTAAAGTCACCAAAAGTAAAACGCAAGAAAATCATTTATTTTCATCTTGTATTTATTTACAACAAAAATTTTCTCCTTTCTCCAACTTTGTTCCAATTTTCAACCCGATTGAGTACAAAACTTTATACATAAATATTTATTTATACGCTTTGATGCCAAAAGCAAGGGTTACAGTACAATAAAATTCTTCGAAGCGAGTGCCATTTTCTTGAGCGTTTCAAATTATTTCGGAATAAATTGTTTACCTAACGACCTGAATCTTAGAAATTAACGCACTGTTACAACCTAGGCGCCGACAAAGATAAATTCCATGTACAGATTCGTAGACGCACATTTATTACCCGTCGAGATTTGAACTAATACGAGGGTGACACTGAAAGTTCTTAGAAAATCAAAAACTGAGCAAACTAGCAAGTTATTATTTTTATTATATCTTTTCAAAATAGTTTCCGTTCACATCAATACATCGCTGCATTCGATAGAACTACCGAGAAAAGCACTTTGCCCACTCGTCCTTAGGGGTCTCTTCGATGGCCTTCTGGAACGCAGCCACTGCTTCCTTGGCGTCCATAAACTGTTTTCCTCGAAGTTTTTCTTTTATTTTCGGGAATAAATAAAAATCGCAAGGTGCGAGGTCGGGGCTATATGGCGGGTGACCCAGCAATTCTACGTCTGACGACGCCAAATAGTCGATCGTTCGCCCGGCGGTGTGCGAGGAGATGTTGTCGTGGTGAAGGAGGATCCTACTGCGAGGTCGTTTATCTCGAACTTTTTCCACGACAAGTGGCAAACTCTTGTTAGTATACCACTCTGCAGTAACTGACTTTTGATCTTCTAAAACAATTGTCGCATAATAACCGGTCCTTCCGAAGAATGAGGCCACCATATTTTTTCCTACACTTCGACCTCTCTTCAATTTAGTTGGCAACTCCTCGGAAGGAAACACCCACTGAGCAGATTACCTTTTGGTTTCCGGATCATAGCAATAAATTCAGCTTTCGTCACCCGTAAGTATGTCGAACACAGCTTTTGAGTCACCTCCGTTAAATCTTTGTATCATTTCACGGCACCAATCAACACGACAGAGTTTTTGGGCCTCAGTGAAATAATGAGGTATCCACCGGGCACAAAGATTCCTAACGGCTAAATGTTTGTGGAGGATTTTGTGCACTTGAGTCATACCGATGCCTAAACTTGTCCGAATCTGCTAATAGGTTACTCTTGGATCAGTCTCTATCATACACCGCACAACACTGATTTTATCTTCAGTCGTCGCCGTAGAAGGCCGTCCCTCACGCAGAGCATCATTGAGATTGGTGCGACCACGTTTAAACTCTTTAAACCAGTTAGAAACAGTGGCCCGAGAAGGGGCTTCATCGTGAACGGCCAATCGAAGTCTGTCATAACATTCTTGTTGACTTAAATGACATCGAAAGTCATAAAAAATCATAGTACGAAAATTTTCTCGCGTTAAATTCATACTGGCGTGACACAGACAAATTTCAATTTGCCGCCAAATCGTAAAACAAATGACAAATGAATGAAATTAGTACTCAATAATATTAGCAAAGAGTTCTATTTTCAAAATTTAAACTTATTTTTTTGTTATATTCTTTAAAAGTGGCCCGTTCTACAAACTATCAGTGTCGCCCTCGTAACATTGAAACTATTGTAATTCGTTTATGTTCGTCTTCTTTTGTTTACTTATTTATTGGCATACATTTCTAGACAGCAGCTCATTGTTTTATTGTACTCGTTTATGGACGCCTGCGGCCGACTCATTAGCCAGGTGTTTCGGATTACGATACGGGCACGTTGCATTTGTACAGTATAAGACGATGGCCCGATTGAGCGAGGGGGCAGTTGAGCGAGAACCACGATCAAAGCGAGACGTGTGTACTACAATCGGGAATCTAATAAGTGACGGACTTTGCGCGTTTTATTGAATTACGACCTTCCGCATTACGTTTGGACTTGTTGTGTTCGGTTATATATGTACCTGTGTTATACGTGTTTGTATAGTTCTAATAACATTTTAATTTGAGTCTCGCAACTCGTAACAGCACAATTAACTAAAATTTTAATAGCCTTATGGCTGACTCCTACACCTTACCTACCGTTTACTTTACCTTACCTACCGTTTACTTGCCTTACTATCGGCTAAGATTTGACATTAGCTCCATACAAGTCAATGTCAAATTTCAACCAATGGTAAGCCAATTAAGTGAATAGTAAAATATAGGAGCCCGCCACTAAAGGATTATCGGTGAAAAACACTAATATAATAATGATAAGAAACAGTGTGATAATGCTTACTGTTGCGGCGGCGCTGGATTTGTGTGAAGAGAACTGTGTCAATTTTACAGGAAAAGGAGTCTGGGATAAATTGGACGGGAATTTGAAAATGATCACCCACGTACATGGTTAATGAGCATGAAATGCAGCTACTCTTGACTTTCACTTCTTCACTTCAGTTCACTTGTTATATGTTAATAGTATTTAATTTTACATACATACATACATAACTTCACGCCAGTTCCCTTGCGGGGTATTCTTACACACCTCACTTGCTTCTTTGACATTCATAACTCTTGTCATGCACGCTCGTCTGTTCTTAAGACTCCTGACATCACCTTATTTAATTTTATCTCTATGTATTTCATGTTTATTTTATATTTGCGGTGCGAAGCGGGTTATTTATAATAGTACATTATGGTACTAGTGTGTAACATTGGTGATTACCGCCGAGGCCATTGAGACTCGAGCCGTAGGCGAGGGTCTTAAGAGAGCCGAGGAGGGTAATCATCAATACACACGTGTATCATACGACGTTTTTCAACACACTTGTGAATAAAATAACAACAAAAACTCATTTTATTTAGTAGATAAAAAAAAGTTATATATGAGTGAAAGTTTTATTTATTAAACACGTACGAGTTAAAATTATCTATTTAAATAAGAAGTTGCATGAAATGAGCAAGCAATAGGAACAATGTAATTTATATTATTATAATCTATTTAATTATGTATATCTATATTAGTTTATTATTGTTATTATTTTGTTTTTTCTTTAATTACGATTGAATTAGTTTTAATTTAGTTAAACCACCAAATATTATTTGATTTTTCTTGTAATGTCTCCTTGGACACCGGGTTGCTTGGAAGAGATCGCTATAAACGATAAGGCCGCCCATAGTTCTAATGGAAATGTATTTATATTAAATGTCTAGCTTTAAATTATGGTGAACAATAAAGAGTTTTCATTCATTCATTCATTCATTATACACATTTATGGTTTGTTGCGGGCGCGATATATTTTATGTAAAATTTTGTTATTTTTATTTACAAAGCGGAGCGATTTTATTTTATTTGATGACATGACAATGAATGACTGACATGCGTGCGAAAAAGGGAACACGCCGCCAGATTTAAATGAAGAATTTAAATATTGTTACAACTCAGGTCCCGACAAAAACAAAATCCACCTGCAGCTCTGAAACAAAGCACATTTATTACCCGTCGGCATTTGAACTAATAACATTGAAATTCTTTTATGATCGTCTTCTTTTGTTTACTTATTGGCATACGGCCTATTGTTGTATTGTAATCATATAGCCAGGTATTAAGGATTGTAAAGTAAAAGCTGATTCTAGAAAATTCGGTCCACGCTGCCGGGCGGAAATATTGCATTTGTGCAGTATAAAACAATGCCCTGATGGAGGGGGGTGGCAGTCGAGCGAGAACCACGAGCGAAGCGAGACGTGTGTACTACAATCGGGAATCTATTAAGTGACGGACTTTGCGCGTTTTATTGAATTACGACCTTCCGCATTACGTTTGGACTTGTTGTGTTCGGTTATGTTTGTACCTGTGTTATACGTGTTTGTATAGTTCTAATAAAGTGGCATTTTTATTTGAGTCCCGCTAAACTCGTAACAATATGTTAGAAGAAAAGTATGAATAAGTCGAAAGGAGGTTTACATAGCGGTAACACTCACATTATGCAAATCTACCAAATGATTAAGTTTGGTTGTAAGGCGCAGAAAACTAGCATTCACTGACATTGAATGCTTCAATTTTACGTTTTTATGAATCCCTTAGGTTGATTCAACCACATTGAAAGACAGAAATGATTCATCTAATATCGACTTGTGGATTGAGAGATGTAGTGATAAGAGTTGAAAAATGAATGCTGTGGTGGTTTAGACCTGAAGAGAGAATGGAGGAATGTAGAATCAGAAAACAAGTGTGTGACAGCAGTGGAATAACCGCGAGGTACACGCTATGTTCAACTAGCTGAAGTGTTAGAAGAAACTTAAGTAAATAGCTCTTCAAATAAACGTGTATGTATGAAGAGAATAATGGATAGTAGATGAAGCGAAAGTTGTTCTTCAGGATCGTCATACATGGAGATTCTCTGACGGCCTCTGTGGTTGAGCGGGCTAAGCCTTTGCCGGCGTACCTCACTGCAACGCAGAGGTTCCGGGTTCGATTCCTGGTATAGTAAATTTCGGAAAACGTATTTTCTCCGTTATTTACTATGGTCTGGGTGTCTGGGATCGGCCCCAGAGTAGTCCGTTGTATATTACCCATAACACAAGCGTAACTTGCTTAATTTGGGGATATACAATATGTGTGTTTGTCTGCCGATTATTTATTTATTTATTATTAGATTCATCATCTCTGCCTACCCCCATGGGAAATAAGCGTGATAATATGTATGTAGGTAGAACAGGATCTTTTGATAAATGAAAGTTCTCTACAAATGACAACGAACTCAAAGTGATATTGCCAGGTGGTAGGGCATTTGCCCGACTGGATGGCTACCACCCCTGCTCTTAAGTATGTCGCCATAACAACCTTGACTTGTGTTCCGGCATTAGTGACCAGGTTCCAGTCTCCCTTAAGAGAGCAGCGGCGCATTTATAGCAACTTTGGTGTTGCAAATGTCCATAAGCGATGGTAACCGCTTTCCATCAATTGGGCTGTCTGCTTGTCTGCTGAAGTCATGCAATAAAAAAAAAGTGTTAAATATTTATTCTGCTTTTCAATATTCTTTTTACTAAGGAAGAAAGGGTTGATTTTAACCAATATCGGATATTTTACCTGCCATTATTATATACGCTTCGCCCTTCGAAGGGTTATTTTTACCCCGTGACCGTTTAGACCCCGTGCGAGCCGAAGGGTTGATTGGCCCGGGGTGTATTCATGCAATCGCCAGATGGGCTATCTTAAAATATACAAATAGATGAACATAGAAGAAATCTGAATGTAGTCATGTAATATGTAATAACAGCCCATAAATGTCCCACTGCTGGGCTCGGGCCTCCCACTATAGAGGGGGGAACGGACAGTATACCCGCCACGCTTGTCCAAGGCGGCTTGGCAGGTTTGACACATCGGTTATCTCGATGTGCAGGTTGCATCACGATGTTTTCCTTCACCGTTATTAGCACGTGGTAATTGTAACAATATGCACATTAGGTCAGAAAACTGCCTAAGTGGTGCATGCGTTCCGGCCAGGATCGAACCCACGCCCTTTGAGTTTGGGACGTGTGCACTAGCCATTACGCTACCACGACTTGAGTCGAATGTAGTCATATGTGTACATATATACATATCGCAACAGAAACCGTTCGTAATACCGAAGTAAGAAAGAGAGTTGGTCTGAAAGAGAGTGTCGGGGTGAAGGTAAGGAAAGGAATGCTCCGGTGGTTGCATGTGGAAAGAATGCATGATGAAAGAATGACTAAACAGATATACAATGCAAAAGTGGATGGATGCAGAAGTCGTGGAAGGCGACGACACACCTTCCATGATCAAATTGATCGTGTACTAGCAGAAGGTGATGTCAGGAGCCTTAAGAACAGACGAGCTTGCATGACAAGAGTTATGAATGTCAAAGAGGCAAGTGAGGTGTGTAAGAATAAGCCTAAATGGCACTCTGTTGTTCGTGCCTACCCCGCAAGGGAACTGGCGTGAAGTTATGTATGTATGTATGTATGTAACAGAAACCACGTTGTTCTCCTTAAGAGATATCTATAATGGTATAAAATTTAAAAAAAAAACCGTGTGTATATATACACATATACATTGAAACTATTTAAAAAAAACCGTGATAAACTGTAAGAACTATAGAGAATATGATACAAAATTACATAATACTACATAACTACGTTTTAACGGTTTTAAGCGCGGTAATTTATTTTATTTTGTTATTCCGACGTTTCGGCAACTTTTCAGTAGCCGTGATCACGGAAGACAAAGATGTCAAGTGTCAATGAGTATTGTTAATTTTTTATTCAGCCTACCGCCAACTTGTTCATTTTAATTATGTTTATGGTTATTATTTACTCTGTGGTAGCCTAATCTAATTTACCACCGCTTCGCAACATGGTGTGGCTTAAAGAGAAGAAGCGGTGCAAGAAGCTCTTAAGCAAACATGCCTAACTCTAATAATTTTATATAATATTAAAATGGGTGGGAGGAATAATAAAAAGAAATTATCAATCAAGTTGCTCAGTAAAGCACCGGAACGCAAACCAAAAGTGGCCGAAACGTCAGGATAATAAAAATCAAATAAATTACCAAGATTAAAACCGTTGAAATGTAGTTTTATTATGTATACAAGTCGCGAAAATTTAAGAAAATATTATGATACAAAATTTCTTGTATGATATAATTCTATTAGCCCATAAACGTCTCGCTGATAGGTTCAAGCCTGCTCATGATCGTGGGAACGATTAATATACTCACGATGCTTATCTAAAGCGGATTGGCGGGTTTCGCCCATTGGTCACTCGATGTGCAGATTGCATCACGATATTTTCCACTGGTATACAGTAATGATCCTTACTATCCTTACTAATATTATGAACGCGAAAGTTTGTAAGAATGTATAGATGTATGTTTGTTACTCTTTCACGCAAAAACTACTAAATGGATTTTGATAAAACTTTACAATAATATAGTTTACACATCAGAATAATACGTAACATATAGGCTATAATTTATAAAGATATAGTGTGAATTATCCAAAATATAACGATTTTTCATCAACACGCGGATGAAACCGCGGGCGCAGCTAGTAAACAATATGCACACCATTCGAATTAAAACTTGGCCGTTTTCGTTCTATTTCGTTCATGATCTATTCCGTATTAATTTGTAGTTAACTACTTTTAACCTAATAATCATCAGTCAATCAATTACTTGTACTTGTAGATAACTGCAATATAAATTACTAGAAAATGGACAAACAACAACTCTTTTTAAACGGGCCTATATCGTAATGCTTCTGGAATACAATGACTTAAAGCTCATTACAAAATTTTTAAATGTGCAAGTGAAACATGTTTGAAAAGACTTTTGTACATAGCGACAAGAAAATAGGGGTGAATAACACACGGCAACAAAAACAACATAGTTTGTGTTACTCTCTGTACTGCTTCTTCCATTCAATCGTTAACGGCGTGGCGACACTAATCCAACATTATAAGTAAGGACGCAAGCACAAAGCTAGTGCAGTGTAAACTCTATATAACGAAACTGAAGGGACTTCATTTTATTGCGTTATAGAGAGTTGTCGTTAAATGGAGCGAAGTCTGTTATTTTTGTCTGACGTCTTTTGCTGAGCCAGTAATTTTGTTGTATTTTTTTACTTACTTTCTTCATATCTTGCGATATTGAGGCATCTTGGTGATAAAGGATGTACTTAGAAATTTCGGTATGCGTGATGCCGACAGTCGAGTTTATTACGAGCTAGTATAGTAAAGCGATAAAAGAACATACACAGCTGCGCAATTTTTACTAATTTTGGTAACTTAAAAGGTTGTTTTTATTCCTTGATTGTTGTCCTTATTGAGAGTAGGTGTAACGATATATAGAGTGTATCATTGTATGGAAAACAAGCTTTTTTTTAAGGCGGGGGAAATGCTATTTACGTACAATACTGGGTCCTTTGCAAGGGATTAGACCACAGTTGATCGTGCAGGCTTTACCCGTTAATAAGGGGCAATCCAAACAGTAATCAACCAGCTTAGGTGGAAACTCCGAGAAGTTGCACGAGAAACAACCACTACCCACTAAAACCACCCTCCTCCCATGTGCCCCGCGCTTTTTATGTAGGCAAGGCTGAGACTTAGAACGTAGTTACGCCCAGTCCGATCCAGCGCAAAAAGTGCCTGAATGTGTGCGGGGGTGATGAATCCTTTGCTCCCTTGATAGCTAAAGGTCTCCTGAAGCGAAATTATTCAGGGTAGTCATGGGCATACCTGTGTTTCCGAATGCTAGCCAACCGCCGACGTCCGCGTGGAGTCGCATTAGCACGCGCAATAATACTCCCCTCCCTATGAAAAACCAGCTAAACCAACCAACGCCAAGTGATTTCGGCGCTTAAAGGAGTTTGTCGTTAAATCGAGTAACGTTACATGGAGTTTACACTGTATTAATCTGTGTCGCATTCAAAATGGCGCGCCGTTAAATGACAGCGCGCGCGCGCTGTTCCCGCTGTATTCTCTTGGCGCGAAAACACCATCTATCAAAAACCGAACGACAGTTCGGGACAGTTCGACACCGGCCTTCAACGCAGGCATACGAAATTCGTGGTCGTGTAAAAACTCGGTTTTCGCGAGTGCTGCTTGCCCCAGGGTTGCCAACCATACTTTATAATAACGTATCCTACTTTATTTTTGATAAATATATTTTATACTTTTGCATAAAAATAAAGTATGTGAAAATACTCTAAAATGAAATACTTATATGGATAATAACTGAACTATTATCGATCCAACTTTCACTGAAAAAGTTTATTCAGTAATGAATCTAAAGAAAGGAACAGGACATCTATAAATTTATTAAAAAAATGTTTGTTTATTTAAAATTTAAATTGGGAATGTAAAGATAGCTTTCAAAAATTTAAGGATAAATAAAAGTAGTTAGTGTATGCTAGAAGTACACAAAAATAGTGTCACCAGGAGAAAAAATAAATAAAATTTTAAAAATACTTTTTATTCCTCCAAATACTTTATTTTACTCTACTGTAAAAATGTAATAAGTTATTTTTATCAAAAATATTTGGCAACCCTAGTTTGCCCTCATCTAAGCAAAAATCCTTCTGATTGACTTTATAAATAATATCTAATATCTGATTAAAAGTGTACGATAGAATTTATCTTTCATTCTCTGTGTCTTATCCGTGCAGGAACGGAGAAAGAATACAATTTCTTGCGGCCGGGCGGCCTGTCGTAAGAGGCGACTAAACCACCCACAGCCAGGTGGTAGGGCACTTGCCCGACTGGATGGCTGCCACCCCTGGTCTAAATCATGTCGCCATAACAACCTTGAGTTGTGTTCCAGCATTAGTGACCAGATTCCAGTTACCCTTAAGAGAGCAGCAGCGCATTTGTAGCACCTTTGGTGTTGCAAATGTCCATAGGCGATGGTAACCACTTTCCATCAAGTGGGCCGTCTGCCTGTCTGCTGAACTCCTGCAATAAAAAAAAATTAATAAATAAAACAACCAACAACCATCACAACCCTCAACGGTAATCAAACCAACTGTGAATCAAGATTCAATCAATCCAAAAACCCAAATCACATAAACGACGACTTCAATCCGTCATTTATCGGCCCCGTATCTAATAAAATACGTATCTTGCAAGAGCTTTTAAAAGTTTCATCGTCTGCACACCTTAGGGGGGGTGGGTCGCCGTGAGACCACCCCGTAGGAGGGTTATTGGAGTGTAAAAGGGGTGAACCGCCCTTCTCAAGGCGAAGTGAAAGACATTACTCTGAAACACGGTTGGATTACGTATGGCTGTGTAAAATATATTTCAAGTGGGTGAAATAAGAGGACTAGCTACTCCGTTTTACAAAAAAAAATATCTATTACGTTACCTATGGACTGAAATAAGCAAGTAAATTAAAAACATCTTTATAATAGGGACATGAGTGCCTAAAGCGGCCGCTTTCGCAGATTGTTACTACAAAAATGACAGGTATCGAAATAAAGTAGAACTTCATGTTATGTCATATCACTAAAGTCTGGCTATCGAAAGTGGAGACCGAAAAAGCGAGGCTAATTAAAAAAAATATATATATGGCAACTCCAAAGAACAATAGAGTATTTATACAATGACTAAACAATCTTATGTCTCTTTAAATGCGTTGTATTGTCCACCGTAACTTCACTATATGGTCCCCGGCGGAAGAACAGCCCTTGTTGGCTAGCATTATGCTGAGACTCGGTCCAATTTAGGACTTATTTGGTTTTTTCTTTTTCTATTTATATTAACTTAGTTTTTGTCCTAAATAAAATATTTTCTTTCTTTCTAAATTTAGCGTCTATTTCTGTTGGCTTTTCGAATATGGAAATCATGCAAAACAATAACTCCCACGCTTCGCTTTTAATGGTTTATTGGTATATTGATTAAAACATACAAAAATACAGTAATGACGTTACCATCATTATATATCTATGAAGTTGCTTTGTTTGTTAAAAATGCGCGCAGCTCGTCGCGCCTGTAATATATATATTTGTGGTGCACGCTGATGGTGGTGGTTCTGGGATACCCAGGTTGATGTAGTCGTGGAAGTTAAACACTGTTAGATGGTGAAAACTTGTAATAATAAACTTTACATATGAGAGCGTCTGCCTTCGGTTACAACCCAAACGGAAGAAGAACAAAAAATGCAACTACAATGTTGCTAATATAAAATATTTTATGTTGGTGTTGCCAACAAAAAATAATTTATATGTATACACTAAATGCAACAGTAAGCGCCACAACAGCTACCTGCTTTCACTTCCTTCGAAAACCACTTTATTTCAAAACAGTCTATTCTCTATGGCGACTAAAATTCACAATAAACTACCACTAAAATTTAAGGAACTCAACATCAAAAGCTTTAAAATAAAATTACGACAATCTATATATATAAAAGAAAGTCGTGTTAGTGACACGATTTATAACTCAAGAACGGCTGTATCGATTTGACTGAAAATTGGTGGAGAGGCAGCTTAGAACCAGGAGACGGACATAGGATACTTTTTATCCCGTTGGAACCCGTAGGTGGCGCTGAGATCGGGTTCTAGAATCCTCCTAATAAACTGGACCGATTTTGGTGATTTTGTTTGTTTTAGTGGGTCCCCGGATGGTTTAAATCCACAATTGGAACGGGTAGGTGACGCTGAGATCGGGTTCTAGAATCCTCCTAATCGCCTGGACCGATTTTGGTGATTTTGTTTTTGTATGTTTGAGTGGGTTTCCGGATGGTTTAGATTCACAATTAGAACCGGTAGGTGGCGCTGGGATCGGGTCCTAGATTTTTATTTTTTCAGAGCAGGACAACGTCTGCCGGGGCCGCTAGTTATTAATAAATAAAGCATATTACACAATACATGAGTATTTTTCTTACTCTAATTCTGATACAGGAGTCTGAAATTGGGACATTAGGAATCCTAATTATTGTTAATCATTATTATTAGAAATTGTATATTAATTTGCTTCTAGTCATTAGTAGTTTTAAATTCAATTCTTTTGTTATTTTTATTATTTTATTTAGGTTTATGGCTTGGCAGCTAGGCCTTTAAGCCAGATCTTAGATTACAATGTAGTTTCTTCATTTTCTTAAGCCTATGTGTAGCACAGCTGAACTGTAGGTTATCAGCTGGTGCCATTCAACGGAGATCTTGTGACAACTAAAAAGGCCACATTTGACTATACAGTTGACATTTCTTACAAAACACATAATTACTACTCAAAAATTATCAATATCCTACAACTATTGTTCATTTTAGAGTAATTTTACACATTTTTAGAGAAAACAAAACTGCACAGCACACCATCTCCTTCCAGTTCCCGCAAAAAACTCCAATTCTTTTGTAAGCCATATAGTAGGTAGGATACAGTGATACTTCAATTGTTATAATTCCCAAGTGGTAGGGCTACCACCCCTGGTCTAAAGTATGTCGCCATAACAACCTTGGGTTGTGTTCCGGCATTACTGGCCAGGTTCCAGTCTCCCTTAAGAGAGCAGCGCATTTGTAGCACCTTTGGTGTTGCAAATGTCCATAGGCGATGGTAACCGCTTTCCATCAAGAGGGCCGTTTGCCTGTCTGCTGAACTCCTGTAATAAAAATAAATAAATTATGGACATCATATTCGAACCTGTATACACAAAATAAATAACTTTGACTTCGACTTTGGTAAAATGATATGGACATTTAGATTTATTATTATTTTTCACTAATGTTATTTATATTATTTGCAAAATAAATATGAACAACTTCCAAAAGAATATCTACTTTGTCGTTCATTTAATTAGCACATAGTTTGGATTATGATCTAGCCCTATATAATACATTTTTATTGATTCATTTTTAATGTATGTAATCTGTGTTGTGCTTAAATAAATAAATAAATATTAGTATTGCCACTTAAAAAAGTTTGTGAATAATTTGAGCGTCTACTTTATTACCCAAACTACATATCTAGAGACATGTCAATTCCACTAAATATCTTAATAATCGTTAATTTGCCTTACGACTAGTTAGATATAAACTCCATACAAATAATCTCGAAAGTCGCTTGAAAACCGTATTACTGTCCAAGCAACATACTTATTTAAAAGCAATTTCAGTAAAAAAAATTTGAAGTGAAACTTTAGAATTGTTCTGATTTGAAAATCGATAAAACGTGACAGTTAAAAGAGATAAACACATAAAATTCAACCTTATTTGATTCAAAATAAAACATATTTCTCTATACCCGTTAGTAATAATATTCAATTTAAATAAAACTGAAGAAATTCAAATGAATTTTAGCTCTATCTGTATATTCTTAAAGCAGATATTCTTTTATACATAGATCAAAGGAAATTACGCGTAACAGTGCATTGAATTTTGAACTTTTTGCTAGTGATTTAAAGTGTAATTTAGATTGAATTTTTTGAATTATAATATTTTGACGGGTGTAGGTTAATGGAACTATATTTACACTAGCTGTCCTAACAGACGTTTTCCTTCCCTGAAGAAATAAAATTTGGAACCCGATTGCAGAGCCACCTATCGGGTCCAATTGTATATATAAACCAGTCTCGAATCCACCTGAAAATACACAAAAAATTTCATCTGTGAGTATACTCTTTGGAGTTTCACTTCTACGTGTGAACTGCACACACAATTTCTTATGACACGAGTACTACGACGCAGACAGGATGGAAAGCGGTTACCATCGCCTATTAACATTCGTAACACCAATATGCTGTAGCTCTCTAAAGAGACAGAGGAACTTCTCCACTGATGTCGGAACACAACTCAAGGTTGTTATGACAGTATACTCTAAGACCAGGGGTAATAGTCATTCAGACGGCCAAATATCCTACCATTTAGCTGCAGGTTGTTTTGTCGCCTTTTACGACAGGCCTCTTGGTCGCATAGGAGGACGCGCCGGCGTCGGAGGGCGGATTTCGACCTTCGGCTGCCGTAAGCGGGCGGCGCGGGCGGCGCGTGTGGGGCCCCTTGGGGTATAGAGGTTCTCACTCACCCGCACATGCCGTCGAGATGAGAGCGCGAGTGTTCCGCGCGCGCTCATCTTTCTTCCCGTGGGGCGCGTTATAGACCGCCCCACGCACGGAAAAGACCAAGTTGGCGCCGGGGGAGCAGTTCCCCCGGCAGTGAAAGAGGCCCAGTGAGGGGGGCCCACGCCTGCCAGGGCATCGCGGAGTCGGGCAGCCCAATTACCCGTAGCCCTGGCATAAGGCGCAGGACGGAACACCCAGGGATTTTAGTGGGTATCCCTAACTGGGGAGTGGCAATAGCATGGCTCCAGTTCTGACTGGGCATGCTAGTGCTACCCCCGATTTGACGAATCCCACACTAAGTCGCGAAATATCCCCCTAAGGTTCTGCCCTTGTCGCGGCTTAGTCCTCAAACGGATTTCCCCTGGTAAAAAAAAAACAAAAAAAAGGCCTCTTGGTCGTAGGAAATTGTATTCTTTCTCAGTTCCAGCACAGATAAACTTGTTCAAGCAACATCCTTATTTAAATACATACATACATACATAACTTCACGCCAGTTCCCTTGCGGGGTAGGCACGAACAACAGAGCGCCATTTAGGCCCATTCTTACACACCTCACTTGCTTCTTTGACATTCATAGCTCTTGTCATGCACGCTCGTCTGTTCTTAAGGCTCCTGACATCACCTTCTGCTAGTACACGATCAATTTGATCATGGAAGGTGTGTCGTGGCCTTCTACGACTTCTGCATCCATCCACTTTTGCATTGTATATCTGTTTAGTTATTCTTTCATCATGCATTCTTTCCACATGCCCGAACCACTGGAGCATTCCTTTCCTTACCTTCAACCCGACACTCTTTTTCAGACCAACTCTCTTTCTTACTTCGGTATTACGAACGCGGTCCGCGACCGTCACTCCGCAGATTTAGGAGAAATAAAACTATTTAAACCGAGTTTAAGCAGAAAATCCTGAAAATATTGGCTTAGACCAGATCTGTTACGTAATTTTGGTGAAATGGGGTATTTTTGGTCTACTTAATGTTTTTTCAAAGGTTTCGTTTTGTCAATTGCATTGCAACTTTCAATATGCATGGTCCAACACGCACGTAGCTGATTTTAAATACATACATACATACATACATACATAACTTCACGCCAGTTCCCTTGCGGGGTAGGCACGGACAACAGAGCGCCATTTAGGCCCATTCTTCCACACCTCACTTGCTTCTTTGACATTCATAACTCTTGTCATGCACACTCGTCTGTTCTTAAGGCTCCTGACATCACCCTTATTTAAATGTATCGACAAACGTAAATTATGATAATGTATTGATATAGGTCATGCATGTACTTCATTTTCCGCACGAGGACCTCGTGAGTAACAAGATTGTCAATTATACAACACAGACTTAAATCTTATTTGGTACGCATTTGTTTTGCGCAGTATCTCGAAGTTGGAGAACTTTCCCCAAAAACTGTTGTCGAGATAAAAAAAATTGTGGTAGGTATAAAATGTTGTCTCTTGAAAGGAAGAGATAAAGAAAAATTGAGAGGAAGAAGACTAACAATAAGGCGGTAGGGGCATGTAATGAAGAGGGATGTAAGTCATATGACAAAAAATGATAAATTAGATGATTGTGTCAAAATGGTCATTCACTAACATCTTAATAGCAACATAATGTACTTTTGTATATAAAATCCTTAAACCATTAATAGAAAGACGAGGTTTCGGTACTGTCAAAGTGAAGCCGGCTAAAGAATGCCGATCCCGCAGCAGTGCATTACGTAGGTAAACGAATTATCTAAGAATGGAATTAGTATGGATAAAGGCGCAATAGTTACCAACGGATATATTACTACTAACCATACAGACTCAAAACATGTGTATATTTACACCAGCGGTCTCGACAGATGTTGCCCTGCCTTGAAAAAAATAAAAATCTAGAACCCGATTCAAGCACCACCTACCGGGTCTAATTGTGAATTTAAACCACCCCGAGACACACTTAAACGCACATAAATTTTCATCAAAATCGTAGAATCCGATCCCAAGTACATAAGGAAATCTTTGAAAGTTGCACCCGTGACTGAAAAATTGAGGGGAAGAAGATTAAGTTGGTTTGGACATATGATGAGGAGGGATGAAAGTCACGTGACAAAAAGAATATTAAACTACAAGATGGATGGGTACAGATGCAAAGGCAGACCAAAGAAAAGATGGATGGATTGTGTGAAGGATGATATGATTATTTGTGGTGTAACAGAAGATGTATGTCAGAATAGAGGAGTGTGAAAGGAAAAGACATATTGTACCGACCCCAATTAATTGGAATACGGTGTAAGAAAAGAGAAGATTAATCAGGGATAATGTAGCATTCAAATGGTGAAAGAATTTTTGAAATCAAATAACATCAATCAATACAAATCTTTCCTCTTTATAATATTAGTATAGATAAGTTTTCGCACACAAGTTTTTAACACTTATCTATCACAGTTTCTCACGGTAGCTTGTCTGTTGAACTCCAACAGCAAAATATATTACTTCAATATAGTTACAAGTAGTCGAGACTTTACGACCAGTCAATTCACATATGTGGTAGAGCTATGCTGGAATTGGAATTATGTTGGTTACAGTTAAAACTGCTTCACTTCATTTGAGAGTTTTGTTCACATAGACTCCGTCTATACTTTTATTTTCGATCGTATCACCTTCATTTTAGCCCACTTCGTGCGCTTCTCGACCAACATTTGCACCAATATTCCAAACATTTATCGCACACATTTATCCGTCCGCACCTCACACAAAGAAGCAGACGTTTACACAAAGACCCCGGAATGCCTTAACAGTGTACCCCACATGACAGCCTGTCTAATAACAGCGATGCACACAGACCATTTCAACCTCTGTCTTTGTATTCGTGAAGATTTATTTCCCTGCTTTTGTATTTATTATACGTACAGTTCCGCATAGCTTGTGCACTGTGAAATTATTACAGTTATTTAAATATAAACAGGAGAATTAAATTGTTTCATTACAATTCATGTCCGACAATTGACCATCTTGAGGACTAAGCCCTATGCTCCATGACCTACCCTATTTTCTCAATAATAATATGTGTAGGATAAAGTAGTATTCGAATGTACTTTCAGTGCTGCGTACCTGCAAACTTGGGCCGACGGCCAATTTTACATACATACATACATAACTTCACGCCAGTTTCCTTGCGGGGTAGGCACGAACAACAGAGCGCCATTTAGGCCCATTCTTACACACCTCACTTGCTTCTTTGACATTCATAACTCTTGTCATGCACACTCGTCTGTTCTTAAGGCTCCTGACATCACCCTCCGCTAGTACACGATCAATTTGATCATGGAAGGTGTGTCGTGGCCTTCCACGACTTCTGCATCCATCCACTTTTGCATTGTATATCTGTTTAGTCATTCTTTCATCATGCATTCTTTCCACATGCCCGAACCACCGGAGCATTCCTTTCCTTACCTTCACCCCGACACTCTCTCTCAGACCAACTCTCTTTCTTACTTCGGTATTACGAACGCGGTCCGCGAGCGTCACTCCGCAGATTTTGCGCAGTGCTCGCATCTCGACCAAAATAAATTCGTACACACAATCGTAATGATAAGTACAATGGGCGGTCTTATCGCTGGGAGCGATTTCTTCCAGACAACCTTTGGATGGACAGAAACTCGGTACAGATGGGGGTAGGTATGCAATAGATATAATATATATGTAACTGGCGTGAAGTTATGTATGTATGTATATATATGTAAATATAAAGGAAAATGTTACTAAATTATATTGTAAACATACATATTTATCTAAATATACAAGTTGTATGTCCTCAAACAACACCATCCCCGGCGAAGACGTATTGGAAGCCGCTTGAGCTAATAGGTAAGGTATGATGATGATGATTGTTCCGACCGTTTTCGGCCATGGCGACCACTTTGACCCCTAGTCGGATAATTGAAGCTGGTGCGTGCGAAGATGGCTTATGTAGCCTATCTTGGCGGCGAAACTCCGTGCACACCAAGGGCACGTGAGTACGCCGTTGTCATAATTGTATATAATGGCAGCAGGTGGGCGAGCCTTTAACTGGTCGCGTTTAGTATCAAGGTCACCTATACGCTGAACCTCGAACTCGCGTACTTGGCTGTTCACCCTTTCCATATAGCCTGATTTGCGTTTGTATTAAGCAAATAAGACCTCATCTACTTGATCGACCATTTATTACTTAACTGACAAATCTATCAACGATGATAAATGCTCTCTAGTTTCGCAAGTTCAAATACAAATTCAACAATTTTTATTCAACATAAGTTCCACTGGAGAACAATTTTTGGAGGTCATACATATAAGTCAAAATTTAATTTAATAAGCCGCGCGCAAAAGGTTTTTTTTTATTTTTTTATTGCAGGAGTTCAGCAGACAGGCAGACGGCCCACTTGATGGAAAGCTGTTACCATCGCCTATGCACATTTGCAACACCAAAGTTGCTACAAATGCGCTGGTGCTCTCTTAAATGAGACTGGAACCTGGTCACTAATGCCGGAACACAACACAAGGTTGTTATGGCGGCATACTATAGACCAGGGGTGGTTGCCATCCAGTCGAGCAAATACCCTACCACCTAGCTGTGGGTTATTTAGTCGCCTCTTACAACAGGCCGCCAGGCCGCAGGAAATTGTATTCTTTCTCCGTTCCTGCACGGATAAAACCGATGACTACTTACTATTATTGTATATACTTATGTAAAGTATATGCAATAATAAAATAGTTTTATTGCAACAACTATTTATGTAACTTTTTTTGTCAATCATACTGACCATCGACGCGTGACATCATGAGGCTATCGGCAAACTTTCTGCGCACGTGTAGTACTTCCTAGTCTATGTACAACGCTTTGCAGCGTATTATCGCTGTTTAAAGGAGCGACACAACACGTCTAGCTAAAAATCTTTTATCATAATTATTATTTATATATCTCAGGCTTTTCTTTAAATTACCTATAGAAGTCGTATTACATTAGTACTTTTCAAAGAATTAATGGGGTTGTAACTGTTAATTTTTTATATGTGAAAACAAGCTACATTAATTAAAGACTTCATAACACTGCTTGAGACTTTTATTTATTACTAGCGGCCCCGGCAGACGTTGTCCTGCCTTTAAAAAATAAAATTCTAGAACCCGATCCCAGAGCCACCTACCGGTTCTAATTGCGAATCTAAACCATCCGGGTACCCACTCAAACACACAAAAACAAAATCACCAAAATCGCTCCCGGTGATTAGGAGGATTCTAGGACCCGATCTCAGCGCCACCTACCGGTTCTAATTGTGAATCTAAAAGAGTAATATATTTTTTTTAATTCTAAGTCATGACAAAATAAGATTAAAAATCTTGCCAAAAAATTAAAGTTTATAATTCACAAATAAAAAATAGGGGTTGATCGTAGAGGGGTGAAAATTTAGGGTTGTATGTATTTTTGTATGTTGTATCATAAAAAAATAGAAATTAAAAATTTTGTCTAAAAAAAAAAAAAAAAATTAGGGGTGGACTACCCCTAACATTTAGGGGGATGAAAAATAGATGTTGGCCGATTCTCATAGATACCGGATAAGCACAAAAAATTTCATCAAAATCGGTCAAGCCGTTTCGGAGGAGTATGGCAACGAAAACTGTGACACGAGAATTTTATATATTAGATTAATCATATCAATATTACAATTGAAAACATCCATTAATACCAGAAACTATACATATCAACGACAAGACGGAGAGTGCAGCCCTCTATGTATAGATTCATTGGACTGATATTCTAATATACCAAACAAAAAATATTTTTATCGTCACAATAATGACTTACTAAGAATTCATACTGCAAGAAATCTCCATAGATTCCTTACATGTAATGTAAAATATAAACGTTATACAGAAAATAATGTTACGAGTGTGGGACTCGAATTAAAATGCCGTTGGAATTACTATAGAGTTTACTAGAACTATACAAACACGTATAAAACAGGTGCAAATAAAACTAGACACTACTTGTTACAATCTGCACGATCAATAACACGCGCAAAGTCCGTCACTATATCGCTTGTCGATTGTACACGTCTTGCTTGTATCGTAATCGTCGTTCGACTGCCTCACCCCTGCGTTCGGGCATTGTTTTATAGTAAACTATACAATACACAATGGAAGCTCGTGGGCTGGGTTCTTCCAAGAAAATGTAACTTGTACACCTGCGAACGACCAACAAAGTTGAAAACAATAACAATAAGGATCTAGTTCGACACTAATGACGGCCATAAACAAGTACAATAACAATAGGCTATAGTCTAATTGCAAATTTTAAATACGAAGTAAACAAAAGAACTCCGAATGCGGGAGGGGCAATAAACCAGGTGCGCGTTTCTCTGTCGGTATGTAACAATAATATAAATGGCAGCGAGCGAGCAGCTTTGTAAATGCAGTTTTGACATTTAAATATTCTTCAATAGTTTTAAGTAAAGTACTTTTTAAGTTAACTCGCTTATTATAATATAAATCAGGCCTAGATCTTCAAATACTGTAGATGAGACGCAGGATGTGCGGAAAATTCATATTTCTACTTATGAACTCAAGACTTCACAAGGCGTTTCCACTGTGATTGAACCTCAAACGCGTTTTATACAAAACATACCAACAAAACCAAAAGGCGCGTTTAGTAATGTGTTAAACAATACAGCTCGTAAAAAATTGATTGTCGCCTGGTTGGATCTTCGCGCGCCGAGGCTTTTACCAACCACTTATCGCGAGTAAGTTTCAGAGGCAATAAATCTTCGCAGATGGCAAAGAAAATGCATTTCACAAAATGTGTATATGTGGTGTTTCTTCTAGATGAAAGCTGTATATTATTGTTCAAATACGATTTACGTTTGTTATTGCTTATTGCGTGAGTTCAACAGACAGACAGACGGTGTAGCTGTCTGTCGGACATATGTAACACTAAAGGCGCTATCAATGTGCTGCTAAAATCTAAAGTGAGACTGGAACCTGGCTACTAATGCCGGAACACAACACTGCCTTCCTAACTGCACTAGCAGTAATCGACATTTCTTGATTTTTCATTTGTTGTAGAAATGGTATCCTAAGGCGCTAATCATAATGCTTGATTTTATTATTGTTTTTTAGATATATTAAAAAGTAACATAGTGTGGTAACACAGGTCGTTCTATCACCAGTTTTGCGCTCGGGCCAGGGTTGGATTTCGTAGTATAATTATACTATTACATACATACATACATACATAACTTCACGCCAGTTCCCTTGCGGGGTAGGCACGAACAACAGAGCGCCATTTAGGCTTATTCTTACATACCTCACTTGCTTCTTTGACATTCATAACTCTTGTCATGCACGCTCGTCTGTTCTTAAGGCTCCTGACATCACCTTCTGCTAGTACACGATCAATTTGATCATGGAAGGTGTGTCGTGGCCTTCCACGACTTCTGCATCCATCCACTTTTGCATTGTATATCCGTTTATTCATTCTTTCATCATGCATTCTTTCCACATGCCCGAACCACCGGAGCATTCCTTTCCTTACCTTCACCCCGACACTCTCTTTCAGACCAACTCTCTTTCTTACTTCGGTATTACGAACGCGGTCCGCAAGCGTCACTCCGCAGATTTTGCGCAGTGCTCGCATCTCGACCGCGTTTACTCTACTTTCATGCTCTTTCTTCCATACCCAACTCTCGCTTCCATACGTGAGCGTAGGTATCAGCACCGCGTTGTGTACGGCGAGCTGGGCCTTCTGGCTGAGGTTCTTAGCGCCTAGAAGTTTACCAATTATACTATTCTTACCATAATACTACGCGAAAATACCATTAAATTTAAAAAACCATTCCGTTTAAAGAAATTGCCAAATTTGCTCTTGATTGCTTGGTTTTGGCTCACACAAATGCTGATTGTGAAAGAATATTTAGCAAAGTTAACTTGGCAAAAACAAGCATTCGAAATAAACTAGCAACTCGCTCCATTGACTCACTGATTCTTTCATGCGATGCTGTAAAAGAAAGTAAGTGCAATAATTGCATCGAATTTTTGCCATCTGACGACATGTTACATCGTGTCAATTCGTTGAAGTTCCAATTGACGAATTGGCTGAGATGTACATCCAGTTGCCTGAATTTGATTAATTTGTAAAAATTATTAGTACCTATTAAAACAAAATCACACTAAAAAATGCTACCTATTTTATTTCCATTCAAAACAAAATTAAAATTAACCACAGAGGCCGTCAAAAAAAAAAAAAAATTTTGACGGCCTCTGTGGTTGAGCGGGCTAAGCCTGTGCCGGCCTACCTCGCTGCAACGTAGAGGCTCCGGGTTCGATTCCTGGTATAGTAAATTTCGGAAACGTATTTTCTCCGTTATTTACTATGGTCTGGGTGTCTGGGATCGGCCCCAGAGTAGTCCGTTGTATATTACCCATAACACAAGCGTAACTTGCTTAATTTGGGGATATACAATGTGTGTGTTTGTCTGCCGATTATTATTATTGTTATTATTAAAATTTTAGTCAACTAGTATATTTTTAATTTCCATAGACAATATTTTTCCAAGGGTCCGAATCCAACCCTGGCTCGGGCAACTACGGCGCGCGTTCGGGAGTCTTACCCGAATTTAAATATTATATAAGTAGAATTAGTTTTTATTAATTATTATTCTCATTTATTATTTAATTAACAAAACTGGGTCATTTTGGTCTTACACCTAAAGGAAGGTTTGCACTGAAAATCAGCGTTGTGTCGGATATTATTCCGACACAGCAATATGCTAAGTGCAAACCTTGTTTGCTGAAAATACGGCGTAAAAATTCTCAAAATATGCTTTGTGTATAAAAATGTATAAGGAATAGCAAGTTATTATTATTATTATATCTTTTCAAAATAGTTTCCGTTCACATCAATACATCGCTGCATTCGATAGAACCACCGAGAAAAGCACTTTGCCCACTCGTCCTTAGGGGTCCCTTCGATGGCCTTCTGGAACGCAGCCACTGCTTCCTTGGCGTCCATAAAATGTTTTCCTCGAAGTTTTTCTTTTATTTTCGGGAATAAATAAAAATCGCAAGGTGCGAGGTCGGGGCTATATGGCGGGTGACCCAGCAATTCCACGTCTGACGACGCCAAATAGTCGATCGTTCGCCCGGCGGTGTGCGAGGAGGCGTTGTCGTGGTGAAGGAGGATCCTACTGCGAGGTCGTTTCTCTCGAACTTTTTCCAAGACAAGTGGCAAACATTTGTTAGTATACCACTCTGCAGTAACTGACTTTTGATCTTCTAAAACAATTGTCGCATAATGACCGGTCCTTCCGAAGAATGAGGCCACCATATTTTTTCCTACACTTCGACCTCTCTTCAATTTAGTTGGCAACTCCTCGGAAGGAAACACCCACTGAGCAGATTGTCTTTTGGTTTCCGGATCATAGCAATAAATCCAGCTTTCGTCACCCGTAAGTATGTCGAACACAGCTTTTGAGTCACCTCCGTTAAATCTTTGTATCATTTCACGGCACCAATCAACACGACGGAGTTTTTGGGCCTCAGTCAAATAATGAGGTATCCACCGGGCACAAAGCTTCCTAACGGCTAAATGTTTGTGGAGGATTTTGTGCACTTGAGTCATACCGATGCCTAAACTTGTCCGAATCTGCTGATAGGTTACTCTTGGATCAGTCTCTATCATACACCGCACAACACTGATGTTATCTTCAGTCGTCGCCGTAGAAGGCCGTCCCTCACGCAGAGCATCATTGAGATTGGTGCGACCACGTTTAAACTCATTAAACCAGTTATAAACAGTGGCCCGAGAAGGGGCTTCATCGTGAAAGGCCAATCGAAGTCTGTCATAACATTCTTGTTGACTTAAATGACATCGAAAGTCATAAAAAATCATAGTACGAAAATTTTCTCGCGTTAAATTCATACTGGCGTGACACAGACAAATTTCAATTTGCCGCCAAATCGTAAAACAAATGACAAATGAATGAAATTAGTACTCAATAATATTAGCAAAGAGTTCTATTTTCAAAATTTAAACTTATTTTTTTATTATTTCTCATAGTTTAACTGAATTGTAAAAATTCTTTTAGGAGAAATACATACATACATAACTTCACGCCAGTTCCCTTGCGGTGTAGGCACGAAGAACAGAGCGCTATTTAGGCTTATTCTTACACACCTCACTTGCTTCTTTGACATTCATAACTCTTGTCATGCACGCTCGTCTGTTCTTAAGGCTCCTGACATCACCTTCTGCTAGTACACGATCAATTTGATCATGGAAGGTGTGTCGTGGCCTTCTACGACTTCTGCATCCATCCACTTTTGCATTGTATATCTGTTTAGTCATTCTTTCATCGTGCAATCTTTCCACATGCCCGAACCACCGGAGCATTCCTTTCCTTACCTTCACTCCGACACTCTCTTTCAGACCAACTCTCTTTCTTACTTCGGTATTACGAACGCGGTCCGCGAGCGTCACACCGCAGGTTTAGGAGAAATAAAACTATTTAAACCGAGTTTAAGCAGAAAATTCTGAAAATATTGGCTTATACCAGATCCGTTACGTAATTTTGGTGAAATGTGGTATTTTTGATCTACTTAATGTTTTTTCAAAGGTTTCGTTTTATCAATTGCATTGCAACTTTCAATATGCATGGTCCAACACGCACGTAGCTGATTTTAAATAATTATTAAGGGTAAATTAATCTAAGTCTACTATTATTGTGTACTAGCGGCCCGACGCGATTTCACCCGCGCTCTGTCCCGCTCCCGTGGTATATAGCGTCATGTTATATAGCCTATAACACTTCCTGTTAACGTAGCTTTCGAACAGTAAAAGAATTTTTAAAATCGGTTCAGTAGATCCAGAGATTACCCCCTATAACGTCACAAACTTTACCTCTTTATAATATTAGTATAGATATAAGCAGAGCTAACACTTACCTAGAATTCGATCTCTTCGACGAGTCATGCTTCTTCCCACCCTGCAAATTAGGCAAGTCCTTTTGCCGTTTCTTCGTCTCCCTCCATATCCTGTAGTACAGTATGCACATGACAGTCACTGGCACATAAAACGCAGCTATCGCCGTCCCAAACGTAATAAACTGGTTAGTCTCTATAAACTGAATGTAGCACTCGTGTGGCGGTACTTTCCTCTCTCCGTCTATGTACGGCCACGCGTATATCCATGGCGGCCACAGCACTAAGCTGAAGCCCCATGCACTGCCTATCATCACTGTCGCGCGGCGTGTAGTCCTCTTAGCCCTATACGTCAATGGTCTCGTCACACTGAAGTATCTATCGAAGCTTATTATCAATAGATTTAATACTGACGCGTTCGAGGCCAGGTAGTCCAGCGCGAGCCAAGTATCACACACGTGCGGCCCCAACGGCCAGTAGCCGTATATCGTGAACATGGTGTACAAGGGCATCGATATCAACCCGACAGCGAAGTCCGCGACGGCCAATGAAAAGAGGAAGTAGTTGCTGATGGTCTGCAGCTGTTTGTCGATCTTAAAGCTGATCATGACCATGGAGTTGCCGACAACTGCATAACATTAAGATACAATTCAAGAAGTTTAAGTACAGAAGACAATAGGCGGTCTTATTACTAAAAGCAATTTCTTCCAGACAACCTTAGGATGGATTAGAGAAAAATTGTGTAACATGTGGGTTTTGCAATATAACTAGGATAAATAATAAATAAAAATAAAATTATATAATAGAAATAAGACAAAAATATACATATATTGATATATACATAAATAATAATCATATTAATAATGTACAGAATTACGTAAATATGGGACAGATGAAGATGTTATGAATGACTTTAGAGCCTGAGGTAATAATCTTTCACGAGTCCGTTGAACGCCTGAAGAGACTGGGCACGCCTGATTTTCACTTTAGTTAAATGTTATGGTTACTAGTTTTAAAATACTAATAATAAAATTTGGTGCCCTGGAGAATGGGTCGCCCCTTAGTATAGGACGCGTCTTGCGTCGATACTCTGACGGCGTCCCATCTTCCAGCCACTAGCATGTCTGCCGGTACAGCTGCTGCACAACAGGAGGTCCTAAAATGCCGCAAATATTCCGCCATCGGAAATGGTTACATATTTGCAGCTTCTGGGGTCGAAATCCTGGGACCATAGGGCCCTGAGGCGCACAAACTTTATCGAGACATAGCGAAACCCCTGGTAGACGTCTCACGTGACCAAAAGACTGGTTTATACCTTGGACAACGCATTAGCGTTGCCATACAGCAAGGTAATGTAGCAAGTCTTTTGGGCACGTTTCCAACTGTCAGCGGTCTGGCACTAGATTTTATAGTTTAATTTGTATATATAGTTATATTTAGTTTAATTGTATAACTAATTGTGTTTTCAAACAAAATAAATACAGATCAATACTATCCATTTTAATTATGTAACTTGTAATATTTTTATGGCGCTCTGTTGTTCGTGCCTACCCCGCAAGGGAACTGGCGTGAAGTTATGTATGTATGTAATATTTTTAATTGTATTCAACTTTCTTGCTCATCACAACACATGGTCTTAAAGAGATTTCTTTCAGGCAAGTTAACTTGAAGAAAATTTGTTAGCCAATCTGATAGTCTGATGTAGGTGGTAGAGAAAAAGTTCGAACTAAAATTGTTACAAATAATTTTGTTTCAAAGTATTTTTAAAAGTTCTACCACCTTCATTTTTACATAATTCTCTATCTTATAAAAAATATAAATAAATCTTTTCAGTGAGTTTCTTCATTTTTTTTAAATATATTTAAATATATATTATTGTAATCATTAAATTCATTTAAAATTAAACTATTTTATAAATAAACCTGACTGAAAAATATATATACAACAGTAAAAAAATAAAAATAAAAACCTATATTAAAGCCCGTCCATTGTTTCGTCGGTTTCTTCATTGTATTTCACGTGAAACGTAACCGATAGAAAAATTCGGAATTTTATCAAGGCATAACAGGCGATCCATAAACATATGGCTGACTAAAAGTCGATGCTGACATTCAAGGGGCTTGTAATTAAAAAAATAGAGAAGGAGACACAATTAGATGGATTCATTAATTTCGCACACATTACTCAGATTAGGTCTGTGCATTGAAACGAACGACTTTGGGCGACAGATAGCGTGACGAGCGACTACGTAGCATACTTTTGTTTTTGTCGCTTGTCGTGTTGCGCTTATCAGTCGTTAGCGACAAAGTCGTGGCTGAGCCCTTTGTCACTAACGTTCTTATTCATATTGAGTTGAGTAATAAAATTACGTTTCAACGGTTTTAAACGCGGTATTTTATTGTATTTTTATTATTCTGACATTTCCAAGTAGCCATAATCACGGCTGAAGTAATTCTGTAGGCTACTTTAAGAACCGTAAAGAAGACTACAAACTTAGTCTAACTCAATCTGAATAAGACCGTAAGAGAATACCACTTCGAAAAACCATAATCAAAAGTTAAGGAACGCATTTTCATCCAAATTGTTATTAAGATTGACTTTGGGCCCATGGGGGCCAAGTGCCCACAAATTATTTCAAAAAATTAAGAAACGCCTAGTCGACAAAACAGGAGACCGGAAGGCTGGAACTTACCTCGCTCAAAGGATTAGCCTTTGTATCCAGCGAGGTAATGCTGCCAGCCTTCTAGGTACAATGACCAGCGTCAGTGGACTGGTGGGGCTGGACGGGCTTTAATATAGGTTTTATTTTCATTTTAGTTTTTTAAATATTGTATATATACTTTTAAGTTAGGTAAAGTTTAATACCGTTTGAACTAGTGCTATAAACAAAACTAAAGTGTAGTGTAATATGCTAGCTTAACACAAAACACATGAACAGTTTCTTTCCCTTTATAGAGACGATAAGAAAAGTGCTAATGGACACTGTCTTAGTTAGAATACTTAATAGTTAATTTAAGTTATATTTAAATTACTTATTAGTCTTAGAAATAGACGGTAATATTAATGTGCTGTCTTTAAATACAACATTTATAAAATAAAGAAGAAAGAGAGTTGGTCTGAAAGAGAGTTTCGGGGTGAAGGTAAGAAAAGGAATGCTCCGGTGATTCGGGCATGTGGAAAGAATGCATGATGAAAGAATGACTAAACAGATATACAATGCAAAAGTGGATGGATGCAGAAGTCGTGGAAGGCCACGACACACCTTCCATGATCAAATTGATCGTGTACTAGCAGAAGGTGATGTCAGGAGCCTTAAGAACAGACGAGCGTGCATGACAAGAGTTATGAATGTCAAAGAAGCAAGTGAGGTGTGTAAGAATAAGCCTAAATAGCGCTCTGTTCTTCGTGCCTACCCCGCAAGGGAACTGGCGTGAAGTTATGTATGTATGTATTTATAAAATAAAATAAAAAGATAAAGTTTCAAAGATTTATTTTGAGACAACAATATCTTCCTGAATTTTATATTTATTCCCGTCTCACAATATCCTGTTGAATGGAAATTGCGTCCCGAGTGTCCTGTTACGTTCCATATTATATATAACAGGAATATTCTTTACGCATTTCTTTGCTTTTTCAGAATTAAATACAGTTCAGCTACGAAGCAATTTTTCTCTGGCTCAAAAACTCAGACATGTTGGTATGAGACGTCACGTCTGTACTTAAAAATTTCAATCTATACTTAAATATTGTTACGAGCTACACAGAACTCGAATCATAAATGCCGTTGGAACTACTATAGAATTTATTAGAACTATACAAACACGTATAACATAGGTACAAATATAACTAGACACTACTAGTACAAACTGCACAATTCAATAACACGCGCAAAGTCCGTCAATATATAGCTTATCAATGTACACGTCTTGCTTGTATCGTAATCGTCGCTTGACTGCCCCGCCCCTCCATTCGGGCATTGTTTTATAGTAAACTGTACAATACACAATGGAAGCTCGTGGGCTGGGTTCTTCCAAGAAAACGTAATTTGCACACCTGCGAACGACCAACAAAGTTGAAAACAATAACAATACGGATTAGTTCGACACTAATGACGGCCATAAAACAAGTAGAAAAACATTAGTATGTTTTTCTTAATTACAAGTTCTAAACACAAAGTACACAAAATAATTCCTAAATCCGAGAAGGCAATAAACAGCGCTTTACGACAGCCAGGTGTGTGCCTTTCTTTGTCGTTATATAACAATATGTACAAAAATTGCTTTTATTCACCTATATATTACGCGAAGCAAAAACTTTGTACCCCTTTTTACAAAAATTAAGCGGACGGAGGAGTATGGAATTTCGTACACTTATATTTTATATAAAGAAGGAGCAACGAATGCTAATATATTTTTTAAATTATGCATAAAAAGTACATTAAATCAACAAATAAAAATAAAACATTACTACCATGTATTTGACACAGACACGCGCATATATACTCCTTTGTTTATTGTTCAAGTCAAATTAACAATGTAGCCTAGGCGAAATCTGTGATTATAGAAGTAGTCTTTGACATTAATTATTATGGTCGAATTTTGACAAAGGGCGACTACTAATATTTATAAAAGTACAATGATTATAGAAGTATAGTCTTTGACATTAATTATTATGGTCGAATTTCGACCACGGGCGAGCACTAGTATATTTAATTATCCGGATTTTTGATTATCCTAATACCTTACGTCTTACGACAATAATCAGTCCGGTTAATTAATTCTCCACTGTATATCAAATAAAAATTAAAAATAAACTGTATGTACAAATTAAAATAAAATTAAACATCAAAAATAGAATACATATCTATACAATTTAAAACTACCAAAAAAAATAATACGAAAATGACATAATAATATATGAGTTCCAAATCGCCGTCAGTTGGGAACGTGCCCAAAACGCTGGCAGTATTGTTTCTTAAATAGTATTCAAAATTACTGTTTTTGTATATTTCACAGAAATCTGTAAGTTAGATTCGTAGAATATAGATTTGTCGAAAGTAAATTCTATCATAATAAAACTACGGTTTTTATTCGCGGTATTTTTTTATATTTTATTTGGTCACTTTTTATTTATTTAGGTTTATGGCTTGGCAGCTAGGCCTTTAAGCCAACCTAACCTACAATATAGTTTCTTCATTTTCTTAAGCCTATGTGTAGCACAGTTGAACTGTGGGTTATCAGCTGGTGCCATTCAACGGAGTTCTTGTGACAACTCTAAAAGCCACATTTGACTATATAGTTCACATTTCTCGCAAAAACACATAATTACTACTCAAAAACTATCAATATCCTACAACTATTGTTCATTTTAGAGTAATTTTACACATTTTTATAAAAAAAACTGCACAGCACAACGTCCCCTTTAAGTTCGCGCCAAAAACTCTTGGTCACTTTTCAGTAATCATGACCACAGAAGACCAAGATACCAACTGTCACATTCACACTGTCACCGTTGACACTTGTCGTCTTTGTCTTCCTTGTTCACGGCTACGGAAAATGGCCGAAATGTCGGAATAATACAAATCATCTTAAAACTATTAAACTTAGTTTTATTACATGTAATAGTCGTAAAAACTTAAGAAAATACGAACTTAATAAAATCCATTGATATCTTCAAAAATGTGGTATAACACGAAGAAGATGGATAGAGTTTTGAACATATATAAACAATCAATCACACAACTGTGGATCTTATTAAACAATATTATATTTTTTGAAAATAGAACAAGACTAAAAATAGTGAACAGTTTAGTCAATGTCAAAAAAAAACTATGTTTAATAATCTATATTCAGTTTTGCAGACCAATAAAAAAAAAGAGTTTTTGGCGGGAACTGAAAGGAGATGTTGTGCTGTGCAGTTTTATTTTCTAAAAATGTGTAAAATTACTCTAAAACGAACAATAGTTGTAGGATATTGATAGGTTTTGAGTAGTAATTATGTGTTTTGTGAGAAATGTGAACTGTATAGTCAAATGTGGCCTTTTGAGTGGTCACAAGAACTCCGATGAATGGCACTAGCTGATTACCTACAGTACAGCTGTGCTACACATAGGCTTAAAAAAATGAAGAAACTATATTGTAAACTAAGATCTGGCTTAAAGGCTTAGCTGCCAAGCCATAAACTTAAATAAAATAAAAACCAATCAAAAAAACCCGCCAAAGAAACAACAAGCAGGTCATTCTCATTTCAAACATCATGAACTTTGAGAGTTACCATAAACTATAACGTCAATAATCGTGCCACGAGATTGACCTGGTAATTTATAAGAACTTGCACGACTTCCCAGAACGTGGAAAACCGAACACGAGGTAACTACCCCACTTTGATGGCAACCTTAGGACTAACAATCGCGATAACTAGTTTAATGCAGGCGTAACTAATTTAGACCGGCACGTGTCGTCAACAATAAATACGTCTTTGAGCAAATTGTATCCAATTTAATATGCAGAGGAGATTGTTAATCGAATGAGGAGTAGGTAACATCTATTGTAGAATAGATGCTTTGTACCCATTTATTTTTCAATTCATCGCTATCTTAGTAAGCAACTAGCTGTTGCCACCCGCTTCGTTCGTGTAGAATAAAAATAGTCATAGTTTGAGTAGTCAAAAAAAGTTAGAAGTTAGTCAGGACGCGTTCCGTTGGTAGCTCACAACGCCCAAAATGCTCTGTCTGCCGTTCCACAAGGCGACCGCGGTCGTAATGTTCGTGCCGAAAATGTCCCTAATGACGTCATCATTTTCGATCACAGCGCTCACAACGCCCCATGTCAAGAGGTGGGTTGAAGGGGGCGTTCACCACAGAGCATTAATTCTCTTTATCAATTGACATCGAAAAGGGCGCGATTTACAAATCAACCACTGACATTTGTATAATAATTTCGTCGTTAATGACATCAACGCTCCAGAATGTGTTCCATTGGAGTTTATGATTGTAACGTCCGCAAGCAAGTTGTCAAAAATACTCTCTCGTTTGATTTGGGACTTATATTTTTTTAAATTAGGGAATTAATAATACTTTAAACATATTGTTACGAGTACGGGACTCGAATTAAAATGCTGTTAGAACTATACAAACACGTCACAGATAGAAATATAACCGGACGCAATAAGTCTAAATGTATTGGCACAATTCAATAACACGCGCAAAGTCCGTCACTAAAATGTATACACGTCTTGCCTCGCTTGTGTTATGGCTTTAACTGCCCCCTCTCTCCATCCTGCCGTCGTTTTATACTTGACAAAGTGTTCACAAGTACAAGCGGGCCCGCCCGTATCGTCGACTCAATTGCCTAGAAATCGTAATCCGCACACCTGGCTAATTATGCCTGTAAACGGCCATAAACGTGTACAATAGGCTGTTCTCCATAATAACCTATAAATAAGTAAACAAAAGAAGACAATCATAAAGGTATTACAATTGGTTCAACTGCCGACAGGTAATAGCGTGCTTCGTGGAACTTGTGTTTGTCGGGGGGCTAAGTTTTAACAATATATATCCAATATAAAATAATAAATTACTTTGCAAAAATGCACGATTGCAATATTGCTCGGTGAAGTACTTAATATTCTAAGAATTCAGTAGCAATAAATAGGTATTATCAGGTATACGACGTGATAAAGATTAAAGGATGGCATATATTATGACCCAATGCAAGTCTAGGATCATAAAATATGGCATAAAATGCCTCTGACAGAGCACTGCTTTGCAATGGTTTATATCATAATGTTACGACCTATAATAATCGTATGATGTTATGTATGTATGTATATCGACGCCCCCGGAGAATAAAATGGTAATGTGCTATTAACACTTTTTTAATGTTTTTGTATTTTCGGCATCTGTGGGTTGATATACACCTACTGATTTTTTTAAATTATTTTTTTCGTAAAATTCTCGTCCAGTATAACAGTTTCTATTTTTATTCTCCGGAAGTCATGTAAGAAATTTAACCCATAAAAACATCGTAGTCGTTCATTACGGAACGAACATATGTCTTGATAAATCGGCAAGGCGTTATACCATTTTATTCACGTAAATAAATTGATAACTCTTTTCAATAACACGCTTTACCTAAATTAGTTCGGTAAGTTTTGAACGGTAAACGTATATTACTGGTTTATTATTGACATCATTTTCGATGCTATTTCACGTAAACACGTATTACAATATTCTTTATCAATTTTAAAACATGTATTAACGCGATACTATTTTTAATTATCTTTCAATTAATACAGTATTGGTTATTATTGTCTTTTGCGCTTGAATTTCGACAAGTTTTTATAAGTTTGCCAGGTGGTAGGGCATTTGCCCCACTGGATGGCTACCACCCCTGGTCTAAAGTATGTCACCATAACAACCTTGAGTTATGTTCTGGCATTAGTGACCAGGTTCCAGTCTCTCTTAAAAGAGCAGCAGCGCATTTGTAGCAACTTTGGTGTTGCAAATGTCCATAGGCGATGGTAACCGCTTTCCATCAAGTGGGCCGTCTGCCTGTCTGCCACGATGAAACACTAAAACCTATTGAAAATAATGAAGATTATGCACATTATGCAATCAATGTAGACAATGGCAATATTAATTATTAATATAATATGTATAAGACTTTAACGCCCCAAATAAATAGAGATGAAAACCCAAAGCAATAAGGTTTGGTGGAGAATGAAGATTCTGCGACATTTCAAGTATTAGGTACATCTGAATCAGAACCGCTCACTACAGTTTCAGTATCAGGATCACTGCCAAGCAGTTCAATGGAACCTACGAATGATGATGATAGCTCTCTCTCTATCACTACAAACAACTTAACCTGTAAGCGATGTCGAAATGAAAAAGAATGGATAGTCAATAAATCCAAAACTTTAAAAAACTCTGGCCAAGCTTATATTGGATGTCATTCTAAATAACAGTTTCTTGCAAAATAACGTTAGTACCTTCTTGTAAATGCAAATTGAAATGTGGTGAAACGTTTTCATATAATAGTCGGAATGTCATTTTAGAAACATTTTATAAATTTAATAACCATAAGTTGCAATGGCAATTTATAACTAAATACGTTATGTCAGAATCTGTAAAAAACTTCAAGTTACTCGAAATAAAAACCGTACTCAAACTATAAGTTATTATTTGCCATTAGATGGTAATAAAGTTCGTGTATGTAAGGTGTTTTTTCTAAATTCTTTACGAATATCCGAACAAATGGTTTACACTGCCATAGAAAAGTACAATAGTGATTCTGACAAAACTGACTGTAGAGGTAAACATAACAATCGATCACGCAAAATGTCAGTGCCAACAGAAGAGATCATCATATCACACATTCAATTATTTCCAGCAAAAGAAGCACACTAAGTCAGAAAATTTTCCAAAAGAAAGTATTTATGCGAAACTTTAAATATTTCAAAAATGTACCGTTTATACATAGACTGGTGGAACAGACAGACGCTACCAAAAGACAGTATGAGAGTATCTTTAATACAAAGTTTAATTATTCTTTGTTTCATCCTAAGATAGATTTATGTGGCACTTGTACGTTTTATGAACAAGCTGAAAACGAGCACAAGGAATCATTAAAAGATAAATACACTGATCAATTATACGTAATAGTTATGAATGCTAAACAAACCGGTGAAAAATACCAAGTCAAGGAAATGAGACAAACTGATTTTTATGACGTAAAATCATTGATTATTGGACAGAATTGGCTAAATAATACACAAGGTAACAAAATATATTGGTCAAAGATCAAAAAAATAAAAGTGGCCTCCACAAACCCACAATCTGTTTACTTTAAGTATGATTATGATGACGACTTTAATGAAATGAATATAGGATTAACATCAACTAAAAACATTAAAAAACGAAAATCTGCCTCTACCGCAGCAGTTTCATCTATTGCTGATGTGGTCTTACAGCCAGCCTATGACGGTCTAGTTTCAATTTCAAAAGCTCTGCACGAAGATCTATCAAGCCTTTGTAGGATAAACGCCATACATCTCCATTACCAGAGTTTTTACAATTCGTTGAAAAGTACAAATAGTTCTGAAGCCGTTTTAGGTGAGGATGACTTTGAAAGGGAGAGCAATGACTGATTGATTTTTTATAACTAAGACTGATTGATGCTAAACTAAATTCTAGTGATTAATGCCTATTGTAACAATTGTGATTTTCCTAAATAAAGATTATGTTTATTATAATTTTATTTATATTCGCTACGTGTACTGACTGAGTCACTCTATAAAATAAATAATGTGAAAAGTGTAGAAAGGCACCCACCAAGTACCCAGTAGTGGTATAACAGTAACAGTAATTTATAATCAAAATTCATAAACATTACTGCATATTACGATGTTAACGTTGAATGCATTTATACAAAAACAAAGTTGTTATATAGCTATACGAAAAAAGACAGTGGTAACTTTTACAAGAACAAAATAGTATTGGTTTATTACAATTACAGTTCATTCATGAAAGTACTGTAGAAAAACATCGTAATATACGGTTATGGTTTTCATTATATTACAACTTTACGAGAATAAAATGGTTATATGCCGTTACTTAGGATACACCTAAATATAAAATCAGTATTATATATTTTTCGTAATAGCTTCAAAAGTATACATTATATTTTATTTTATTCTATAGCCACTTATTAAGAAAAAAATATTGAATAAAATGGTATATCATATGATAATATAGGCCGGTTACGTTATGAGCTAAAACAGAATAACAGTTTTTTGCTCGTCCTGTAAAATTTACTTTTGTCTATTACGATTTTATTCCCCGGGGGCGTCGATATATTGCTCATGGTCTCGTGAAGAAAGAAATTATGTAAAGAAGAACTTATTCAAAACCTTAACATAAGTGTACAGACAACAATTAGGTATCGCAAAATGCTGTAGTATAATGATGTATTGCAGTTGTTAACTCCTACTTCCAGACCACTCGTTTGTTATCTTATACTAATACTAGCGGCCCTGGCAGACGTTGTACTGCTCTGAAAAAATAAAAATCTAGGACCCGATCCTAGCGCCACCTACCGGTTCCAATTGTGGATTTAAACCATCCGGGGACCCACTCAAACACACAAAAACAAAATCACCAAAATCGGTCCAGGTGATTATAGGAGGATTCTAGAACCCGATCTCAGCCCCACCTACCGGTTCTAATTGCGAATCTAAACCATCCGGGAACCCACACAAAAACAAAATCACCAAAATCGGACCAGGTGATTAGGAGGATTCTAGAACCCGATCTCAGCGCCACCTACCGGTTCCAACGGGATAAAAAGTATCCTATGTCCGTCTCCTGGTTCTAAGCTACCTCCCCACTAATTTTCAGCCAAAACGGTACAGCCGTTCTTGAGTTATAAATAGTGTAACTAACACGACTTTCTTTTATAAGATATAAAGCTGAAGAGTTTGTTTGTTATATGTTATATCTGTATTCCGAACAAACGGAATCCATAATAATATAAAATCGTCTGTCCTTTTCTTTTTGTATGTCATTATTTGTACGAAACTATTAGTACTATATATACTATAACATTTAGTAGGATTTTCCAGTCCATATTCGAACAGGTGTCATCTGAGTTTGGGATATGATTGCTTTAACTACTAAGCTACCAAGGCTATGTACTTTAGGTAGTTTTATGTTCGAATGTGCGTTTTGTTACAATAGGAGACTGGACAGTCAAACTATTAACTCTGTTATAACAAAAAATGCAAAAGATTGTAATATTTTTTGTCTAATTATTTTACAACTGTACTTGGGCGGTTCCGCCGCTGTAACGAGGGCTTTGCAATGAGTCTGGACTGAAGTGGGTCACAGGCGAAGTCACTCGCGAACTTAACAACATACCGCTATTTTGAAACAGGCATACATACAATTGGGTAGTAGACCAGTCATAATTCTAAATAATATTTATGAAAAAGAACGAATGTTAAAATTTTAAAATATCATGATACTAATTTTATTAACTCGTTAAAGATATGACGTCATAACTTGCTAGACTTGTACAAAATACAGATTCAGCGTTTTGTAAGGTGATAAAATAGTCTAAGTTAAATTGACCTTCAACCACCCTATTCGGCCTTACCACCGAACATTATAATCGTTAATTTGCAATTTTATAGGACAATAAATGCAAAATATTTGGTCTGAAAGAGAGTGTCGGGGTGAAGGTAAGGAAAGGAATGCTCCGGTGGTTCGGGCATGTGGAAAGAATGCATGATGAAAGAATGACTAAACAGATATACAATGCAAAAGTGGATGGATGCAGAAGTCGTGGAAGGCCACGACACACCTTCCATGATCAAATTGATCGTGTACTAGCGGAGGGTGATGTCAGGAGCCTTAAAAACAGACGAGTGTGCATGACAAGAGTTATGAATGTCAAAGAAGCAAGTGAGGTGTGTAAGAATGGGCCTAAATGGCGCTCTGTTGTTCGTGCCTACCCCGCAAGGGAACTGGCGTGAAGTTATGTATGTATGTAATAAATGCAAAATAGATTCTTGTGTACGTCGCAACTCTACTATCATAAATCTGTAAATGGTTGAATTTGTACAATGCGTTTAGAAATGTGAAAAAAAATCAAAAAGGCCAATTCAGAGCAACAAATTCTAAAAATGCAATTTTTAGAATTTCTGTCTATCCGTCTGTCTGTTAAAACATCACGTGAAAACTACTAAACGCATTTAAATGAAACTCGACACAAAGCTAGCTCATATTCCGGGGCGTAACTTAGAATACTTTTTATCCCGATACATAACGTCGTTTCCATGCAATAGAAGGTTTAGCAAAATAGATGGCGCTGCAATCGGGTTTTTTCAATTCACTAACAATTATCTACGTTGTCATAAACAACTTATCATTCATTCTATTACTTCAAATCAGGTTGGCTTCGATTCATCTGTATGTCTTGCTGGGCTGTTGTCTAGACTATATGGAGTTAGTTTATTTGTTATTATTATATATAATGTTTAAATAAAATAAAGCTACTACCTAAGGTTTGACACGCGGGACAAACTGTATACAATATTCATGACAGATATTTATGATTTCGTAGAAGTATCTGTCATGTATTGTCTGACTATCCACGCTGATACGTACAAAAAAATAGGTCTTGTATTTTTTTTTATTGCAGGAGATCAGCAGACAGGCAGACGGCCCACTTGATGGAAAGCGGTTACCATCGCCTATGGACATTTGCAACACCAAAGTTGCGAGCGTTAATTCCCGGTTGCGTTCGGAGCGTTCACTCCGACGCCCAGGGTCCGCTTTCCTACTTTTTCTACTCCACTTCGCGCGGTCTTCAGCATCCCCCGTTTTGAGACCATTGGTACGCATGTCATCCTTCACAACGTCAAGCCAACATTTCTTGGGCCTTCCCCTTCGACCGGGACCTGGCGGAGGCGGCATGGCTAGACATTTGTTCCCCACATAATTAGCCGGTCTCCGTAAAACGTGGCCGTACCAACGTAAGCGACACTCTTGCAATTTGTCTGCTATGTCACGGACATGAAGACTGCCGCGGATGCGGGAGTTCCTGACTCGGTCTTTCCGCGTCACTCCACACATCCATCGCAGCATATTCATCTCCGTGACACGCAGTTCTTGCTTGTGTCGCTCAAGTACAGGCCACGCTTCACTGCCATACAAAAGGACAGGTCTAATGATGGATTTATAGACCTGTCCTTTTAATTTAACCGGCATTTTGGACAGAAATTACATTATTTGGTGGGATAAAAAGTATGCTAAATGTTGGCCCGAGATATAATCTAGTTCTGTGTCGAGTTTCATCTAAATTCGTTCCGTAGTTTTGACATGACGCTAAAAGGTGTTACCATACCAATTGACCCATCTCCAAACAATGCCATCGAGCGAAGTTGATCGATTGGTGTGATAGCTTTGACTGATCGATGGATACCATTCCAGAAAACGTCGACTAACCAATCGATTGATCGCCGAACAATGACATCGATCGAAGTTGATCGATTGGTGTGATAGCTTTGACTGATCGATGGATACCATTCCAGAAAACGTCGACTAACCTATCGATTGATCGCCGAACAATGACATCGATCGAAGTTGATCGATTGGTGTGATAGCTTTGACTGATCGATGGATGCCATTCCAGAAAACGTCGACTAACCAATCGATTGATCGCCGAACAATGACATCGATCGAAGTTGATCGATTGGTGTGATAGCTTTGACTGATCGATGGATGCCATTCCAGAAAACGTCGACTAACCAATCGATTGATCGCCGAACAATGACATCGATCGAAGTTGATCGATTGGTGTGATAGCATTGACTGATCGATGGATACCATTCCAGAAAACGTCGACTAACCAATCGATTGATCGCCAAACAATGCCATCGATCGAAGTTGATCGATTGGTGTGATAGCTTTGACTGATCGATGGATACCATTCCAGAAAACGTCGACTAACCAATCGATTGATCGCCAAACAATGCCATCGATCGAAGTTGATCGATTGGTGTGATAGCTTTGACTGATCGATGGATACCATTCCAGAAAACGTCGACTAACCAATCGATTGATCGCCAAACAATGCCATCGATCGAAGTTGATCGATTGGTGTGATAGCTTTGACTGATCGATGGATACCATTCCAGAAAACGTCGACTAACCAATCGATTGATCGCCAAACAATGCCATCGATCGAAGTTGATCGATTGGTGTGATAGCTTTGACTGATCGATGGATACCATTCCAGAAAACGTCGACTAACCAATCGATTGATCGCCAAACAATGCCATCGATCGAAGTTGATCGATTGGTGTGATAGCTTTGACTGATCGATGGATACCATTCCAGAAAACGTCGACTAACCAATCGATTGATCGCCAAACAATGCTATCGATCGAATTTGATCGATTGGTGTGATAGCTTTGACTGATCGATGGATACCATTCCAGAAAACGTCGACTAACCAATCGATTGATCGCCAAACAATGCCATCGATCGAAGTTGAACGATTGGTGTGATAGCTTTGACTGATCGATGGATACCATTCCAGAAAACGTCGACTAACCAATCGATTGACCGCCGAACAATGACATCGATCGAAGTTGATCGATTGGTGTGATAGCTTTGACTGATCGATGGATACCATTCCAGAAAACGTCGACTAACCAATCGATTGATCGCCGAACAATGACATCGATCGAAGTTGATCGATTGGTGTGATAGCTTTGACTGATCGATGGATACCATTCCAGAAAACGTCGACTAACCAATCGATTGATCGCCGAACAATGACATCGATCGAAGTTGATCGATTGGTGTGATAGCTTTGACTGATCGATGGATACCATTCCAGAAAACGTCGACTAACCAATCGATTGATCGCCGAACAATGACATCGTTCGAAGTTGATCGATTGGTGTGATAGCTTTGACTGATCGATGGATACCATTCCAGAAAACGTCGACTAACCAATCGATTGATCGCCGAACAATGACATCGATCGAAGTTGATCGATTGGTGTGATAGCTTTGACTGATCGATGGATACCATTCCAGAAAACGTCGACTAACCAATCGATTGATCGTCGAACAATGACATCGATCGAAGTTGATCGACTGGTGTGATAGCTTTGACTGATCGATGGATACCATTCCAGAAAACGTCGACTAACCAATCGATTGATCGCCGAACAATGACATCGATCGAAGTTGATCGATTGGTGTGATAGCTTTGACTGATCGATGGATACCATTCCAGAAAACGTCGACTAACCAATCGATTGATCGCCGAACAATGACATCGATCGAAGTTGATCGATTGGTGTGATAGCTTTGACTGATCGATGGATACCATTCCAGAAAACGTCGACTAACCAATCGATTGACCGCCGAACAATGACATCGATCGAAGTTGATCGATTGGTGTGATAGCTTTGACTGATCGATGGATACCATTCCAGAAAACGTCGACTAACCAATCGATTGATCGCCGAACAATGACATCGATCGAAGTTGATCGATTGGTGTGATAGCTTTGACTGATCGATGGATACCATTCCAGAAAACGTCGACTAACCAATCGATTGATCGCTGAACAATGACATCGATCGAAGTTGATCGATTGGTGTGATAGCTTTGACTGATCGATGGATACCATTCCAGAAAACGTCGACTAACCAATCGATTGATCGCCGAACAATGACATCGATCGAAGTTGATCGATTGGTGTGATAGCTTTGACTGATCGATGGATACCATTCCAGAAAACGTCGACTAACCAATCGATTGATCGTTGAACAATGACATCGATCGAAGTTGATCGATTGGTGTGATAGCTTTGACTGATCGATGGATACCATTCCAGAAAACGTCGACTAACCAATCGATTGATCGCCAAACAATGACATCGATCGAAGTTGATCGATTGGTGTGATAAGCTTTGACTGATCGATGGATACCATTCCAGAAAACGTCGACTAACCAATCGATTGATCGCCGAACAATGACATCGATCGAAGTTGATCGATTGGTGTGATAGCTTTGACTGATCGATGGATACCATTTCAGAAAACGTCGACTAACCAATCGATTGACCGCCGAACAATGACATCGATCGAAGTTGATCGATTGGTGTGATAGCATTGACTGATCGATGGATACCATTCCAGAAAACGTCGACTAACCAATCGATTGATCGTCGAACAATGACATCGATCGAAGTTGATCGATTGGTGTGATAGCTTTGACTGATCGATGGATACCATTCCAGAAAACGTCGACTAACCAATCGATTGATCGCCGAACAATGACATCGATCGAAGTTGATCGATTGGTGTGATAGCTTTGACTGATCGATGGATACCATTCCAGAAAACGTCGACTAACCAATCGATTGATCGCTGAACAATGACATCGATCGAAGTTGATCGATTGGTGTGATAGCTTTGACTGATCGATGGATACCATTCCAGAAAACGTCGACTAACCAATCGATTGATCGCCGAACAATGACATCGATCGAAGTTGATCGATTGGTGTGATAGCTTTGACTGATCGATGGATACCATTCCAGAAAACGTCGACTAACCAATCGATTGATCGTCGAACAATGACATCGATCGAAGTTGATCGATTGGTGTGATAGCTTTGACTGATCGATGGATACCATTCCAGAAAACGTCGACTAACCAATCGATTGATCGCCAAACAATGACATCGATCGAAGTTGATCGATTGGTGTGATAGCTTTGACTGATCGATGGATACCATTCCAGAAAACGTCGACTAACCAATCGATTGATCGCCGAACAATGACATCGATCGAAGTTGATCGATTGGTGTGATAGCTTTGACTGATCGATGGATACCATTTCAGAAAACGTCGACTAACCAATCGATTGACCGCGATCGAAGTTGACAATGAGTTGATCGATTGGTGTGATAGCTTTGACTGATCGATGGATACCATTCCAGAAAACGTCGACTAACCAATCGATTGATCGTGAACAATGACATCGATCGAAGTTGATCGATTGGTGTGATAGCATTGACTGATCGATGGATACCATTCCAGAAAACGTCGACTAACCAATCGATTGATCGTCGAACAATGACATCGATCGAAGTTGATCGATTGGTGTGATAGCTTTGACTGATCGATGGATACCATTCCAGAAAACGTCGACTAACCAATCGATTGATCGCCGAACAATGACATCGATCGAAGTTGATCGATTGGTGTGATAGCTTTGACTGATCGATGGATACCATTCCAGAAAACGTCGACTAACCAATCGATTGATCGCCGAACAATGACATCGATCGAAGTTGATCGATTGGTGTGATAGCTTTGACTGATCGATGGATACCATTCCAGAAAACGTCGACTAACCAATCGATTGATCGCCGAACAATGACATCGATCGAAGTTGATCGATTGGTGTGATAGCTTTGACTGATCGATGGATACCATTCCAGAAAACGTCGACTAACCAATCGATTGATCGCCGAACAATGACATCGTTCGAAGTTGATCGATTGGTGTGATAGCTTTGACTGATCGATGGATACCATTCCAGAAAACGTCGACTAACCAATCGATTGATCGCCGAACAATGACATCGATCGAAGTTGATCGATTGGTGTGATAGCTTTGACTGATCGATGGATACCATTCCAGAAAACGTCGACTAACCAATCGATTGATCGTCGAACAATGACATCGATCGAAGTTGATCGACTGGTGTGATAGCTTTGACTGATCGATGGATACCATTCCAGAAAACGTCGACTAACCAATCGATTGATCGCCGAACAATGACATCGATCGAAGTTGATCGATTGGTGTGATAGCTTTGACTGATCGATGGATACCATTCCAGAAAACGTCGACTAACCAATCGATTGATCGCCGAACAATGACATCGATCGAAGTTGATCGATTGGTGTGATAGCTTTGACTGATCGATGGATACCATTCCAGAAAACGTCGACTAACCAATCGATTGACCGCCGAACAATGACATCGATCGAAGTTGATCGATTGGTGTGATAGCTTTGACTGATCGATGGATACCATTCCAGAAAACGTCGACTAACCAATCGATTGATCGCCGAACAATGACATCGATCGAAGTTGATCGATTGGTGTGATAGCTTTGACTGATCGATGGATACCATTCCAGAAAACGTCGACTAACCAATCGATTGATCGCTGAACAATGACATCGATCGAAGTTGATCGATTGGTGTGATAGCTTTGACTGATCGATGGATACCATTCCAGAAAACGTCGACTAACCAATCGATTGATCGCCGAACAATGACATCGATCGAAGTTGATCGATTGGTGTGATAGCTTTGACTGATCGATGGATACCATTCCAGAAAACGTCGACTAACCAATCGATTGATCGTTGAACAATGACATCGATCGAAGTTGATCGATTGGTGTGATAGCTTTGACTGATCGATGGATACCATTCCAGAAAACGTCGACTAACCAATCGATTGATCGCCAAACAATGACATCGATCGAAGTTGATCGATTGGTGTGATAGCTTTGACTGATCGATGGATGCCATTCCAGAAAACGTCGACTAACCAATCGATTGATCGCCGAACAATGACATCGATCGAAGTTGATCGATTGGTGTGATAGCTTTGACTGATCGATGGATGCCATTCCAGAAAACGTCGACTAACCAATCGATTGACCGCCGAACAATGACATCGATCGAAGTTGATCGATTGGTGTGATAGCATTGACTGATCGATGGATACCATTCCAGAAAACGTCGACTAACCAATCGATTGATCGCCGAACAATGACATCGATCGAAGTTGATCGATTGGTGTGATAGCTTTGACTGATCGATGGATACCATTCCAGAAAACGTCGACTAACCAATCGATTGATCGTCGAACAATGACATCGATCGAAGTTGATCGATTGGTGTGATAGCTTTGACTGATCGATGGATACCATTCCAGAAAACGTCGACTAACCAATCGATTGATCGCTGAACAATGACATCGATCGAAGTTGATCGATTGGTGTGATAGCTTTGACTGATCGATGGATACCATTCCAGAAAACGTCGACTAACCAATCGATTGATCGCCGAACAATGACATCGATCGAAGTTGATCGATTGGTGTGATAGCTTTGACTGATCGATGGATACCATTCCAGAAAACGTCGACTAACCAATCGATTGATCGTCGAACAATGACATCGATCGAAGTTGATCGATTGGTGTGATAGCTTTGACTGATCGATGGATACCATTCCAGAAAACGTCGACTAACCAATCGATTGATCGCCAAACAATGACATCGATCGAAGTTGATCGATTGGTGTGATAGCTTTGACTGATCGATGGATACCATTCCAGAAAACGTCGACTAACCAATCGATTGATCGCCGAACAATGACATCGATCGAAGTTGATCGATTGGTGTGATAGCTTTGACTGATCGATGGATACCATTTCAGAAAACGTCGACTAACCAATCGATTGACCGCCGAACAATGACATCGATCGAAGTTGATCGATTGGTGTGATAGCATTGACTGATCGATGGATACCATTCCAGAAAACGTCGACTAACCAATCGATTGATCGTCGAACAATGACATCGATCGAAGTTGATCGATTGGTGTGATAGCTTTGACTGATCGATGGATACCATTCCAGAAAACGTCGACTAACCAATCGATTGATCGCCGAACAATGACATCGATCGAAGTTGATCGATTGGTGTGATAGCTTTGACTGATCGATGGATACCATTCCAGAAAACGTCGACTAACCAATCGATTGATCGCTGAACAATGACATCGATCGAAGTTGATCGATTGGTGTGATAGCTTTGACTGATCGATGGATACCATTCCAGAAAACGTCGACTAACCAATCGATTGATCGCCGAACAATGACATCGATCGAAGTTGATCGATTGGTGTGATAGCTTTGACTGATCGATGGATACCATTCCAGAAAACGTCGACTAACCAATCGATTGATCGTCGAACAATGACATCGATCGAAGTTGATCGATTGGTGTGATAGCTTTGACTGATCGATGGATACCATTCCAGAAAACGTCGACTAACCAATCGATTGATCGCCGAACAATGACATCGATCGAAGTTGATCGATTGGTGTGATAGCTTTGACTGATCGATGGATACCATTCCAGAAAACGTCGACTAACCAATCGATTGATCGCTGAACAATGACATCGATCGAAGTTGATCGATTGGTGTGATAGCTTTGACTGATCGATGGATACCATTCCAGAAAACGTCGACTAACCAATCGATTGATCGCCGAACAATGACATCGATCGAAGTTGATCGATTGGTGTGATAGCTTTGACTGATCGATGGATACCATTCCAAAAAACGTCGACTAACCAATCGATTGATCGCCGAACAATGCCATCGATCGAAGTTGATCGATTGGTGTGATAGCTTTGACTGATCGATGGATACCATTCCAGAAAACGTCGACTAACCAATCGATTGATCGCCGAACAATGACATCGATCGAAGTTGATCGATTGGTGTGATAGCTTTGACTGATCGATGGATACCATTCCAGAAAACGTCGACTAACCAATCGATTGATCGCCGAACAATGACATCGATCGAAGTTGATCGATTGGTGTGATAGCTTTGACTGATCGATGGATACCATTCCAGAAAACGTCGACTAACCAATCGATTGATCGCTGAACAATGACATCGATCGAAGTTGATCGATTGGTGTGATATCTTTGACTGATCGATGGATACCATTCCAGAAAACGTCGAGTAACCAATCGATTGATCGTCGAACAATGACATCGATCGAAGTTGATCGATTGGTGTGATAGCTTTGACTGATCGATGGATACCATTCCAGAAAACGTCGACTAACCAATCGATTGATCGCCGAACAATGTCATCGATCGAAGTTGATTGATTAGTGAGGTTCGTTCCAGGGTCTTCTTCCTCGGTTTGTAATGAGGAGGTTGGGGCCTCGAGGTATACCTCTTGACCCCGGCTGCAACTCAATGGGCAACTACCCACCGGTAATTGGGTTTGGATCTGCTGGAGTCTTCTCCGCATGGCGATAGCTTCTCAGCAGCTCTCGTTGGCCAATCTGCGGTGGCCTTCGGGGGCTTTCCGCTGGCTACTTCCGCGGCTTAGTTGGCCATTCATTGGCGTTCGATGGCCATCTCGGACTTTAAGTGGCCATCTGTGGCATCTGGTGGCCTGTCAGCAGCTTTTAGTGAGGTAGCTTTCATTGAGCGACGTATACCGTTCCATAAAACTCCATCTAACCGATCGATTGATAGCTGATCGATGGCGGAGCGAGACAAGTTCTCATATAATCAAGCAGCTCGATCTATGTTGACTTCTTTTTAGCCAAGGGAAATCTGATTGAGGACCATAGGCCGCGACAAGGGTAGAACCTTGTGAGGTGTGAGGGATTCGCTAGATCAAGAGTGGCACTAGCACCGCTAGGCAGAACTAGAAATGCCATTGCCACTCCTCACTTAGGGATACCCACTAAAACCCCTGGGTGTTTCGTCCTGCGCCTTATGCCAGGGCTACGGGTACATGCATGGTCTAGCCTCCAGACTAGTCTTGGCAGATAGTGGCCCCCCGGTCTCATCCACTGCCGGGGGACAAAGAAAGTCCCGGCACAATCCCGTCCTCCTTTGACGGGAGCGGAGCAAAGATGTCCGCTGACGGTCCCGTTCCGCCTCCACTTTTGCAAACATGATACGCTCGCAAAAGGAGGAGACGGCATCCCACCCGGTAAAGCTCCCGACCATAGCGCGAGATACGGCCGGAAGCGGCAGGTCGAATCTGGTAACAGCGACAAGACGCCTGGAGGGTGCGAGTAGTCCAATCTACCATCGATCGAGGATCGATGGATTAATCTGGTAGCATCATCTGTGCAGGATCGGAGAAAGAATACAATTTCCTGCGGCTAGGCGGCCTGTCGTAAGAGGCGACAAAACAACCCACAGCCATGTGGTAGAGTATTTGCGCGACTGGATGGCAACCACCCCTGGTCTAGAGTATGCCGCCATAACAACCTTCTGTTGTGTTCCGGCATTAGTGACCAGGTTCCAGTATCCCTTAAGAGAGCAGCAGCGCATTTGTAGCACCTTTGGTGTTACAAATGTCCATAGGCGATGGTAACCGCTTTCCATCAAGTGGGCCGTTTGCCTGTCTGCTGAACTCCTGCAATAAAAAATAAAAAAAATCTTTACAAACAGACAGACAAAATTTTATATTTTTGAAATACGCTGGTCCGAATAAACCTCTAATTTTGTTCACTTTTTTAAATTAATTGTACAAACTCGATTCCTCTACACATTTATTATATTACAGATGACATATCTACAATATATTATAAATATAAAATATAAAGTACGTACATAATTTCTTTTGTTATTTGAATATAAATTACACATTTTATATACAATAAGTACTTGATGAATATCTTTTTTCGTTGTGAAGGGTTCCGTGGTAAAATGACAATAATATCTGACAAATCTAGATACAGTTAAGGGTTCTATGCACGTGACAAAAGACCATCGTTTTCATTATTTAGCTATAAAACCATAAAAAGCGTTTAATCTGAAATAACTCATGTCTCAAAAACTATTTTACGGATATTGTTTAAAAGAATTTTCATTGATTTCGACGAATTTGTTTGTATTTTTGAAAATTTTCAACTTCATCTTCATCGTGATGCCGAACGCAGCTTTCGGTTTTGATAAAAAACTTATGGAATAATACGTTTTAACGGTTTTAAGCGCGGTAATTTCTTTGATTTTGTTTTTTCCGTCGTTTCGGTCACTTTTCAGTGGCCGTGATCACGGAAGACAAAGATGTCAAATGTCAACGAGTATTGTTAAAGTTTTATTTAGCCTACCGCCAACTTGTTAATTTTAATTTTTTTAGTTTTAATCTTGTTTCCTATATGTTACCGACCGTTCATTTGTCTTAATATCGTTTAAAATTTCTTCTTTGTTTGGGATTATGGCTCCAACGCTTTTAGCGTTGATTTTGCCAATGTCACAGTAATGGCTAAGACGATGAAAAAAAAGAAAGATGCTTAAAATCATAAATACAGGATTACAGGAATGAAAGTACAAATTTTGATCAGTCGCTTTTTAGATTTTTTGAAGTGAGACTTGTATATAGACGGGGGGTCTTAGGATTTTTCTCTCACGAAAAAGCGTTACGGCCGCGTGGAGGAGCGACATAACGGGCTAAACGTGGTGAGAGGCGGCATAATGTTAGAGTAGACTATCGATGTTTTCATTGGTTCCGCGGATCGAATTCAGTTTTTTTTGTTTGATAAAATAAAATATGTTTAAATAAAAAATGCATTCATTAAAATGTACCTAACCTAACCAAATCATAATTTGCAATAAACCTGCAAAAAATCAAAATGTGTGCTGGGACACATAGTAGAAGTGAAATTTCAACGGACAATTGGAAAAACGAATCGCAACAAAATTTTAACTTGGGAGTTTAAAAAAACGTAAAACGTCGTTTATTTTTTTTCTGAAAGCCTTTAGACAACACAATAGTACATTATGGTACTAGTGTGTAACATTGGTGATTACCGCCGAAGCGCCATTGAGACTCGAGCCGTAGGCGAGGGTCTTAAGAGAGCCGAGGACGGTAATCATCAATACACACGTGTATCATACGACGTTTTTCAACACACTTGTGAATAAAATAACAACAAAAACTCATTTTATTTAGTAGATAAAAAAAGTTATATATGAGTGAAAGTTTTATTTGTTAAACACGTACGAGTTAAAATTATTTATTTATATAAGAAGTTGCATGAAATGAGCAAGCAATAGGAACATTAATTTATTTGTTCTATAGAACACGATCTTTTTTTTTTGAATAAAAACTTTTTTAAGAACAAAGCAACTCAACCAATAAAATTTAAAAAAAGAATCTATAACTCACTAGTGAGTTATAATGTTTTTTACTCACAGTTTGATAATGGGTGTCATTCTGTGCCTAATTGCGGTAACCATAGAGCCACTTTATGAGCAAGTGTGTTGAAAAATATATAATACTACAGTTTTCCTCGCAGCTACACTGCGTACTAACTACTCATCTGACGTACAGTAAAATAATACATTTCAACTGCCCTGAGAGTCGCATTAAAATTAAAACGGGTAAAACTACGTGGAAATCTTGTTATTCAAAAATGACATATCCCTTACGTTATTGCATATATTTGTATTCAAACAGAATAAAAACATGTTGCTTATTATGTAAATGAGATTTTTTTCTCTGATAAGCGACTTAAGTGCCTTTAAACTATAATAATATAATTGGCAAAAAAATTACTAAGGACAGGTAAAAGTGGTCAGTTTTCGCTCCGGAGGCCAAGATATAGTTTGGCTGGCTGAGCCAACACAGCTAGTTAATTTAAACTATATTATATGTATTGACGATGGTCCAAGTACGCGTGGCTGAAGGTACTTTAGAAGGAGAGTTGGTGCACAATGAATACGGTGGATCTTACTACAGCTTCAAGGGGATTCCTTACGCTGAACCGCCAGTTGGAGACCTCAGGTTTCAGGTATAGCCCTTAAGATTCATTTATTACATTCATATTGTCACGCTTGTTTTCCGTTGGAGACAATGGATCTCTACCTGCTACGATCCTGACAAACACCCTTCGCTTTATCAACTTTTATTAAACTCTTCATACATATACGCTTCTTTAAAGTGCTTTTTATATGACTCTTCAATTAGTTCATTGTGAATACGACGCGGTCGGCCGGCACCGTCTCTATATTCATCATCATCATATATTTATTTTGTGATTATGCTTTCATTAATTCTCATTAACATTCCTTTTTCAACTCGTATCCCTACATCCGTTTTTAATCCACAACGTTGCCTTATCACACTGTTTCTTATCATATCACTTACATTAACCTTTCATGTACTTCTCAAAGCCATCATTTACATTGCGTTTATCCTACTTTAATGCTTCTTCTGCCATACTGCATTGGTTCTAACACACCTTGATGGATAGCCAGGCGTGTCTTTACAGATATCTACCTGCTGTTGCTCTCCTTTCAATACCACTCTCATGCTTTCCATCTCTGATAAACATTCACCCTAGGGTTTCAAAGTTTTTATTTTTTTATTATTTCCATGTATTTACGTACTCTGTTGATGTTTCTTACTAACCTATTTTCACACATATCACAGGATTTAAGCCAGATACTAATTTTCTTTGGTAGGGTTTCATTTGCTATTTTAGTGAAAACGATATCTTTGTATTTTCATCAATATCTCTGTCTGTCTGTCACAGTAATGCTGATCAATAATGCTGGAACAATGTTGTTAGGGCGGCAGACTTTAAACCAGTGGCATACTTAGTAGTAGATTGTTTTATCCCCTCTTACGACGGGCTGCCCGGCCGCAGGAAATTGTATCCTTTCTCCATTTTTGCGCGGATAAAAAAATATTACTTAGATATTTGATTCCAAAGTTATAAAAACTGTGTCTTCACCATTTTTGAACCATGAAATGGAAAACTCAGAAAAATATTTTCAACGCTTATTTGGATATTACACGTCGAGATATTGAATATTTCTCAAACGCTTTTTATGCTTCCATAACCTTCTGACCCTTCATAGTATTTAGACAGGCAATCGCTTGCCAGATTTATTTACACTACTTACTTATACAAAAACATTGGTTCGTAGTATGAATCACAATATTAAAATCTTTACTGATACTCTGAAATAACACACTTAAAAACCACATTTAAACATATTTGCTCCGAAATAACAAATGTTTTATTTATAACATTCGTTTTATACGTCCTCAGGCGCCAAGTCCTCCAAAACCATGGAATGGTGTACGCAGCGCAAAAAGCTTCGGACCTATATGTTATCAAGTCCATTTCATAGTAAAAACTCCACCCCAAGGCAACGAAGATTGCTTATATCTCAATGTTTATACACCTGATCTCATTCCCTACGACCCTTTGCCAGTTATGTTCTGGATTCATGGTGGAGCTTTTGTCTGTGGCAGTGGCAATGATGATAGTTTTGGCCCAGAATACCTTGTTAAATTTGGTGTAGTCGTCGTTACAATAAACTACAGGTTAGAAGCTTTAGGATTTCTCTGCCTTGATACTGAAGAAATTCCTGGTAATGCTGGAATGAAAGACCAAGTAGCAGCGCTTAAATGGGTTAGGACAAATATCAGCAATTTCGGAGGTGACCCAAAAAATGTTACCGTTTTTGGTCAAAGCGCTGGAGGGTCTTGTGTGAGTTATCATTTAATTTCACCAATGAGTAAAGGTCTCTTTAAAAGAGCAATAATACAAAGTGGAACTGCGACTTGCAACTGGTCAATTTCGTTCGAACCACGAAAGACAGCATTAGCTTTGGCTAAGAAACTTGGGATTACTTCCGAAGATGATAAAACACTCATCGAATATTTTAAACGCGTTCATCCGAAACATTTAGTGAACATAGATCTGTCGGTGACAATAAGTGATGAAATAATAGAAAAATACCATGTGGTTTTTGCCGTTGTTAATGAAAAGCAATTTGGTGATAATGAAAGATTTTTCTTTGGTGACATATTTGATATTTTACAAAATGGTATTCATGAAGATGTAGAAGTTATAACAGGGTATACTGCTGATGAAGGTATCTTGAATATGTCAATTAAATTTGATTATGAGAGAATGATTCAACAAGCTAACAAATATTATGAGTTTTTCACTCCAAAACATCTGATAATGAACTGTATTATCAGTGAACAATTGAAAGCTGGTAAGAAAATCAAAGATTTTTATTTTAAGGATCAAACAATTGCCAAATCTGATTGGAGACAGATGGCACAATACTTTACGATGGAGATGTATGTTCTAGATATTCTCAATTGGGTAAAGACTAATTGCACAAAAAATAAAATTTACTTGTACAAATTTAATTGCAAATCAAACAGGAATTTAATTGCCTTACAAACTGGTCTCAAAAAAATAATTGCAAACCAGCAAGTGGTTGCTCATTCTGATGACTTGGGTTACATATTTGCCAGTAAGATTTTAGGAAAAGTCGATATGTGCTCAGAAGAATACAAAATGATTAACTATGTTACCAAACTTTGGACTAACTTTGCAAGATACGGGTTTGTTCATTATTTAATTTTCTTACTTATTCATATTTATCCTTAAAATCAGTATTTTAACTATGTGTGAAATATGACTGAATTTACTTTGGAATAGAACGTATTACACCTTATATAATGGCAGCTTCTACCCACGACTTCATTTTTTTACATTGTACAACAACATTCCATTTTAGCCCCTCTAGGGATGATTTTGTAAAAAAGGCTAAAACGCTGAAACGTGTTTCTTCATTTCGTAGCAAAATATAAATTTCACCTCTTTTAAGGAATTATGAGTTGTTGGTGATTGTAATCCCCTTACCAGATTTCATTAATTATAACATTCGTTCAGCTGTTTAGTCTGATAGGGTTAAAAACAAACAGACTTACTTTTACATTTATGGATATATTAACACTAGTGCATAATATTTTTTTTTAACGAAATGACATTTTATTTAAAGCTATTATAACTTTACTTGTTGTTCTGAGAGTGTAATACACTGATAATGTAAAAACGATCAATGAAAAAGATGTAACCTTAATACTGGTCCAAAACTGGTCAAAAGGTAGATAACAATAACTCAATTTCATTTCAGAAATCCAACACCCGACGACAGTCTTGGAGTAAAATGGATTCCATATGATGTTAAGGAACAGAATTACCTTGATATTGACAGTCAACTTAAAATGAAAACCGCACCAGATGACGACGAGGTCAAATTTTGGGAAGAACTTTATAAAGAATACCTTCCAAAATTTGTTTATAAATAAATGTAATTTTTATTCCAGCTTAAACAATTTACCTACATATAACGTTTAATAAGATTTTGTTCCAGATAGTGTAATGACGCCAGGTATTAAGTTTGACAGATTTTTAATTATGTCTTCTGTGGTCTAATGGTCTACTCTAGTTTGTACTCGCCTTTTTGAATTTCACAAGTAAAGGCCCACGTCATTTTCAGTATTTTAATATACAGCTTGTATAGTATTCTCTATAATAGCAGTATTTTCGTTCGCCTGTGCATATTCGACTGGTCTCGACTATGAGCAAGAAATTCAAATTGTTGTTTAAAGAATTTGCAACAAATCCTTTGAAGGCACCAAACTCAGTATCCATACTGCCAGCAGTAGATATTATACTGGAAATTTTCAAAAGGTTTCCAGTACAGTAACTACTGCTGGACGTTTGGCCATTGAGTTCCCGGCCTTAACTGCAACTCTTCTTTGAAAGGTACATCTTATTATAAAACATATCTCGGGCTTCCATCAGGATTTATATGTTATTTTGTGAAGAATAAGGTTATTCTTGATTATAATATCTACAAGACAGTAGAATGCAGATTTGGCTACAGAATGATTCAAATAAATCGAGCCGCAAACATAAGAGATTTATAGTAGAGTCTGCGCCACAGAAGAAGTCCCACAAAAAATAGAGGAACCACAAGTTGTAATTCCGCTATTTGATAAAATTTTATTCATAAACTAAACTAGCCAGGAAATAATTCTACAGCTTTAATTGTGGATTACTTTGTATTTATTATTCAGTCACCTACATCGATAATTCCTCGGATCAACTACAACGATTGCAGCTCTGCATCTATGGGCCTTCTTTTGTGGCGCGGACTCTACATATTTATGCCGTATGCAGTTAGGCATTTAGACCATGAAAGATACAAAGAGCTTTCAAAACGCTTAATTGATTCTTTACATGATCAAAGGTTCAGTGGACTAGTGACTACCTCGGACAAAGGACCCGTATGGCGATTAACGAGGCTACTTGCCAGTAGTATTCTGAGCACCATTAGCCGTTGAATATCATGACGTAAGCTCAGTATTGTACTTATATTCTTAAGGAAATTAAGGTGGGATATATAATGAATATTAAACGAGTTAGATTAAATTCTCTTAGTTTGTTTATAATTTATTTTACTTTAATAAAAATAGATATCAGTAGGACTGTATTTTTATTTAAAACTAGTCGCGTTGTTCTTACACCAGTAGAATATCTAAATGAAACGTACACATACGAAGATTAAATTCCTGTTTTCTTCATCTAAATCCCTAAAACTTTCATTGTACTTCAATAAATCGTTCTTGGAGGTTATTGGATAAACTGAGGAACAAAAATTTTAAAATCTATGAACGTTGGTCACTTGTACAGAAACCTTCACTTCGTTGACTGCTTCGTAGTTGTCTAAATATTACTTATTTCAGCTCTAAGAGCAGCAGATAGTTTAAACGAGGAAAACTACATCGAAATCCTTGTTATTTGTAATTAGTGTTTTCCTTCCTATACTACTCAATATCTTTAAGTCAGTTGTATTTGTATTTTATTACTATGTAAATGAGATTACCTCTTTGTGACAAGCTGACCTGTACAAGATTTAATGCTATAATTAACAATAAACTGCATGCGACGGTTAATAGTGGCGAGTTTGAGTTCCTTCGTTTATTATTGTTAAAATGGTACAAGTACAAGTGGCCGAAGGAGTTCTAGAAGGGGAGTTGGTGCATAATGAGTTCGGTGGATCTTACTACAGCTTCAAGGGAATTCCATACGCCGAACCGCCAGTTGGAGACCTCCGGTTTCAGGTAAACCTCTTAAGATTCATTTATTTTATCCTTATACATCATTCATATTGAAGTTATCTGCTGTAGATATTTCAGGCATATTTTGAGAGCTATCATAGAATTTATGCAATGTACTTGATCTCTTTCAAATTACCGATATATTTTCTTACATGCATAAAAACATTTTCTAAGTGCTCTGGAATAACCAAATCAAAATTATTTAAAAACCATATGCACATACTTTGACATTTATTTTATTAATTAAAATAGTCGTTTAATACTTCCTCAGCCACCAAGACCTCCCAAACCATGGAAAGGCGTACGTATTGCAAAAAACTTTGGACAGATATGCTTTCAAGTTCATATTTTGATAAAGACTCCTCCTCAAGGCAGCGAAGATTGCTTATATCTCAATGTTTATACGCCTGATCTTATTCCTTACGACCCATTGCCAGTTATGTTTTGGATCCATGGTGGAGCTTATGTTTGTGGTAGCGGCAATGATGACAATTTTGGCCCAGAATACCTCGTTAAATTTGGAGTAATTATCGTTACAATAAATTACAGGTTAGAAGCTTTAGGATTTCTTTGCCTGGATACTGAAGAAATTCCTGGTAATGCTGGAATGAAAGACCAAGTAGCAGCGCTAAAATGGGTAAAGGCAAATATCAGCAACTTTGGAGGCGACCCAAATAATGTTACCATTTTTGGTCAAAGCGCTGGAGGGTCGTCTGTAGGTTACCATTTAATTTCACCAATGAGTAAAGGTCTCTTTAAAAGAGCGATAGTACAAAGTGGAACTGCAACCTGCTGGTGGTCAAGGTCGTTTGAACCACGGACTACAGCATTGGCCTTAGCTAAAAAACTAGGGTTTAATTCGGCAGATGATAAAGCACTCAATAAATATTTTAAACACATTCATCCAAAACATCTAGTTGACATAGATCTATCTGTGATACTAAGTACTGAAGTAATAGAAAAATATAAGATTGTGTTTGGAGTTGTGGATGAAAAACAATTTGGTAAAAATGAAAGATTTTTCTTCGGCGATTTATTTGATATTTTACAAAATGGAATTCACGAGGGGGTCGAAGTTGTAACTGGTTATACTGCTGACGAAGGAATATTGAATATGTCAATTAAATATGACTACGAGAGGATAATAGAGCAAGCTAACAAATATGTCGAGTTTTTTGCTCCAAAACATCTGATAATGAATTCTCTTATCAGTGAACAAATAAAAGCTAGTAAAAGAATTAAAGATTTTTATTTTAATGATCAAACCATTGCCAGATCTGATTGGAGGCAATTGTCAAAATACTTTACGATGGAGATGTATGTATTCGATATTCTCAATTGGGTAAAGACTAATTGTACAAAAAATAAAATTTACTTTTATAAGTTCAATTGCAAATCAAACAGGAATGTAATGGCTCTACAAACTGGTCTAAAGAAATTAATTCCGGACCAGCAGGTGGTTGCTCATTCTGATGATTTACCTTACATATTTACCAGTAAGATTATCGGCAAAGTTGATATGTGCTCTGAAGAATACAAAATGATTAACAATGTTACCAAACTTTGGACTAATTTTGCAAGAGATGGGTATGTTAATGAAATCACATACATAGTCTTATAGCACTAAATGTAAATAATTATAGATTAGGTATTTTATTATAAAGATGTTAAATATTACGCATATTAATAAAAGTCAGACGACAAAGTAATAAAAAGGTGGAATAAAACTTAACCAATTTCATTTTTAAAAGTAAGGGCTGTTGTAGACTAAACGATTAGCCGCGGGCGACAACTTAGAAGTTTGCCACCCGGCCGCTGGGCATATCGGTAGTTTTTCTGTGCCCTTCGTAACGACTAGTTTCTTATAGCAACTAAACCAAACAGATCATTATGAAGATATAATAAGAAATGTGCAGCTACTCGATTCAGGTGTTCTTTTGGAGTCACGGCCACTCCTAAATAGAAATTGCGTCAATCGCCTATTGAATGAATGAAATCTCTTCATTGTTCACCATACAAAGGGCGTAAACAGATATTTCAAGTCTCAACGAGGTAGGCAACGCATCGGCTAAGTGTTGCAGACGTACATGGGCAACGGTAGCCACTTGCTATCAAGCGGACCCGTCTGCCAGTTTACCTACAAGCAAACATAAAATAAAATAAAAATACACTTATAAAACTGCCCATAAACGTTTTACTGCTGGACTCGGGCTGCCCTTGAGGAACAGAGTATACCCGCCACACTTCTCCAAGACGGCTTAGCAGGTTTGACACATCGGTTCAGTAATTTTCACGTGATGCTCTTTAAATAAATTCTAAAAATTGCATTTTCAGCATTTCCTGGGTGGAATCATCCCCTCTGATTTTTTCACATTTTAAACCCATTGTACAAACTCGAACCATTTACATATTTATTATAGTATAGATTATCCATTTGATGATGGGTAAATTAAAAAAGGGAGTGGACTGTAGGTGCTGTTTTGCAAGAGCTTTGTGTACGACTTACTTGTTTTCGACGATGCGATCATTGGGCCGGCCCGTGTTCTTGCTTCTTTCTGGATGATTTAACACACACACACACTGGATTTGAGATTGGAGATTGGAGAGCGGGAAGAAAGGGCGGGAGACGAAAAAAAGACATTCATCACAAAATGTCACTGTCAATGACATAAAAGTTTTTTTATTTTTACGCAGCACAAGGCTTTGGCCTTAACAATGGGAATCGCACGAGATAAGCCGCCTGCCACTAAGCGCTTAGTATGAAATAAATCTAATGTCTCTACTTTATTTGGGATAATGTTAGTGACTGTGGCTAAATGCGTCTTGTTGATAACATTAATGGCCGTTAATGATAAGCTACATTAATGTTATCTTTCAGTGTTTAACTTCATGTCTTCAAAGTCATCGCTACATCTGCGTGGCACAGTCACTAACATTGTCCTAGATATAGCAAAGGCACAGCATGTTAACAATAGATCGAATTTATTTCAGCAATCCGACCCCCAACGACAGTCTTGGTGTTAAGTGGATGCCATACAAAATTAAGGAGCAAAACTACCTTAATATCGACAGCAAACTTGAAATGGAAACCGCACCAGATGACGACCAAGTCAAATTTTGGGAAGAACTTTATAAAGAATACTTGCCACGATTCGTTTACAAGGAACTGTAACATTTGTTTAAGCATAAACGACTTTGGTATTGTTGAACACTACGTGGACGGCCAGATCTTTTTCTGTCACAAACAGAGGTCTCATTGTACCTATTAATAGCCCGGTACACAAACATTTGACTAATACCAAGCGTATGGAGAGTTTTAAAAATTGCATTTGGCTCCATAGCTACTTTGTGTAATGCAATCATAGCGATTCGGTAATCTTTATCACCCCACTCCACTTTAATATCGCAAAATGTTGTACAATGTATTGGCGCCAAAATGAGGAAAACACAATGTACAGTCATATAAAATGACAGATTCCAAATTCAAATATAATATTTTGTTTCTTTTTAATTGTAACAGTATTTATGGCCAGACTAAGTATATGAAAGAAGATGGACTCCTGCTCAGCTGTTTGATTTAAAATTAGTCTTATTAATATAGATAGTTCAAAATTTAAAGCGAGACAAATCAAATAAACAAATAATCTTATACTTCTTATCTTATACTAATGTATAAAGCTGAACAGTTTGTTTGTTTAAACGCGCTAATCTCAGGAACTACTGGTCTGATTTGAAAATTTCTTTCAGTGTTGGATAGCCCATTTATCGAGGAAGGTTATAGGCTATATATCATCACGCTAGGACCAATAGAGCGGAGCAGTAATGAAAAATGTTTCAAAATCGAAGGGGGCTTTGAAAACAAAATCCACGCGGACGGCGTCGCGGGGACAGCTAGTGTAAAATAAAAATGGTTATCAAAGAACTTCGCCATGGTTTTTCAAAATGCGACTAACGTTAAAAATGTTTTTACACTATGGCTACGTTCCATTAGAGACTCACAAGGACCACGTTCACGACCGCGATTTTTCCCGTTCCACTTGTTTGCTGGCGTTACAATAGTAAACCCAAGTGGAACGGTTATTCGACCCACCTCTTGACCTGGGTCGTTGTGAGCGTTGTGTGATCGAAAATGATGGCGTCATTAGTAACGTTTTGGCCACGACCACAACGACCGCGGTCGCCTTGTAGAACGGCTAACGGAGCATTTTGGGCGTTGTGAGCTACTAATGGAACGCGAAGTATGTTATAAAGAAAATAAAACTGTTGATTATTGTTTTTCAATTTTGCCACAAAGGCAGGCAAAGGACTTAGTCCATACAGCCTTGTCAGTTGTATTCATTTTAAAGAAGTCATCGTTATTATAAAAGGCCTAAGCCATGTCAAATGTGATATTATCCATATTTCTTCTATTATAATGTATTGTACTCTGTGTCCATTTCCATTTTTAGAAGTCCAATCCAGTCATAGTCAAAAATGTCTATAGAATTTTATACGGATTTATCCGGATTTCTTAATAAGTCCTGGGAGGAGCGCGGGATCTCTCCAGGGTCGTTATAAATCTTGAGGAGAGAATCGATCATTACAAGTCTAAAACTGTTGATAGTTGACAGTCTAACATGTCATAACTCTTTCATGTAATAATAAAATAAAAAGACGATTTTTCAATCACCAGATCAAAGGTATTTATAGAATATAGCCGGCGACTGGGAGTTCATCCACACTTCCTTGACACCTGGAAGTTATCCACTGTACGTGGCGCTCGCTCCTTTATGCCATAGGTGAGCAAGCTATGAAATGAGCTCCCTCCCGCGATTTTCCAAGAGCGCTACAATATGGGGCTCTTCAAAAGGGCGTAAATAGATTTTTAAAATCTCAACGAGGTAGGCAACGCATCGGCTCCCTTAGTGTTGCAGATGGCCATGGGCGATCTTAGCCACTTGCCATAAAGTGGACCCGTCTGCCAGTTTGCCTATAAGCAAACATAAAAAAAAGAATAAAGTATAACACAGAAAAATTTAAAATATCAGTTACATCAAGAAGAAAAAGAACTTCCATGATTACATGAACAAAACAATCGAATTGTTTCACTTTTAAATACAGTCAGGTTATAATTTATTGCACTTATGACTTTTATCTGATCGTTGAAAAATCGGCTCTTAGAATACTTAGACCATATAATATAAAAGAAAGTCGCTTTACGTGTCTGTCTGTCTATCCGCTAACTCCTCTTAACCCACGCAACGGATTTTCACAACCAGTTAGATAATCTTTCAGAGAAGGTTTATATATATGTATCTACTAACTTTTGTGATGTAAGTAAAATAGACCTAGCGTTTGAACCCTTAGTTTCATTGTAAAAATTAAAAACAAAAAGAAATTGTCTATAATTTATTTTTTACTTTTTATGGCTTATTACGTTATTTATACTTTGTAGTGTCGATACCATGACAGGGTGGGTCATAGTCAAAATAAATGCATAAAGAGTAAAGAAACCAGTTTTTTATTATAAGTCTTTTTACTTTCTCTACTATGGCTATGTTCCACAAGAGACTCACAATGACCACGTTGACGTCCTCGATTTTTCCCGTTCCACTTGCTTGAGGGCGTTACAACCATTAACTCTAGTGTAAACACTGTTTTTCATTCCGAAAATGAGGAAAGTAAATAAAAATTGATTAGTTAAACAAACAACTACTTCGCTAATGAAATCATGTGTTAAATTCATATCTATACCTAATGAACTAATTTAATATGTCACATATGATACGTCAAGTAAATTTCTTTTCTTTAATTATTATTTAATTTACAAAGGTAAATTAAATAATTATTTAGTGAAAATTAATTTATAAATATAAAATCATATTACAAAATTGTTGATATTTTTTAATTATTGCAAGATAACTTGAAGCGTACTTTCCAAATATGAGAAATGCAAATTATATTTAAAACTAGATCATGGATCGATAGCACTGAGCGCATATTTCCGTATCCGGAACATTTGAATAGCGATTGATTGACGAGACAACTCGATTTTCAATTAAAATTCACAAAGCGTAGAGTGCTAGCGAAACTGATTGGGCTTGTTTAAATGTTTTGGGGCTATTTCAAAATATTCTTTTTTCAAATTCACATCAAATACAACTGTCGGTGTGAAGCTATTATTTATTTTATTAAAATTTTCATAATGAGTTTAATACATGCTAAAGAGTAGAAACAATGCGCCTGTTCATAAAATGAATGCAAGTTTTTCTCAAACGAATTTATAGCTGCATATAAGTAGCAGGCATTCCCACACTTAAAATCATCTAGTACTATATTTATATATTATAGATATACAAGCTAAAATCGATTCTTTAGGAGGGCTCGCGAAGATTTCATCCTAGTAATAATTTTTAAAATAGTTTAAAAATATATATCTTGTAATTAATGGATTGTTAAAATGGGCTATTCTATAAATAATTCATACGACTATTATTATATTTATTATATTCATTCATTTTATGTTTTATCCAAACAAAATTCTTCCTACGGATTTTTAATTCTTATGCGTTTGTAGTAACATCTCAGTTCATATTACACATCATGGATAAAGCTGTATAATATAATATATATAATAATTTATTTATTTAAAGACAACACAGTCCAATACAAATATACATACACGAATAAACAGTCTAATACAAATATTGACACTATAATGTTATTAGTAATTAGTTTTTATTCCTTATGTTTATGTTAGTAATTAATGACTAGCACTGATTTAGTTCTTTTAATGAAGGACCAAATCAGTGGGCAGTCAAACTTATCAGCTATTCTCTTCAGGATGTTGTTGCTGCTACCACGCAATCTGCCCAGTAACGACGCTGTTTTTTTACGCCACAAAGCATCAAAGCTATCTATGTGTGCTTCGGCGAACATAGCCGACGCACTGCAGAAACGCGGTCGCCTCAACAACACCCTGAGGGAATTATTGTATTGGACTCGTAGGGCATTGTAAGCTCTTTGGGTATATTTGAACCACAGACTTGCCGAGTACAGAGAGGTACAGTAAGCCTTAAACAACGTTATTTTAACCGTCTCTGTACACCGAGCAAATCTGCGGGCCAACATGTTTGCCCGGACTGACAACGCTCTACGTTCCCTATCTATGTCCACATTATCGTCCTGGACCTCGGTTACCCAATGCCCCAGATATTTAAACTCCTTAACTCTATTTATTGGAGTTCCATTGAGCAATAGAGGCGGGACAAATAATGTACACTTGGCCCCAGCTTTAAACACCATGTATTCGGTCTTTTTCACATTATATACCAAACCGTGAGATAAGGCATATGTTTCACAAACTGCAAGCATCTTACGTAATGCTGCAACCGATGGAGCCAGCAGCACCATATCGTCCGCATAGCTGATGTTATTTATGCATGCGCCGTCAATGGAACATCCGACCTGCAAGCTGCTGAGTTTCTCTATTAAATCATCAACATAAATGCTGAAAAGCAAGGGTGAGCTCAGTCCACCCTGTCGTACTCCGCATTCCAGCCGATACGGATCCGATAGTTCACTTCCCCATCTCACCTCGTTTTCCTGACCAAGGTACCAGGATCGAATAAGCTCTATTAACTCAACTGGTAGATCCTTGTCTTTTAACTTCTGCCACAGAAGATCATACGATACTAGATCGAATGCTTTCGAGAGGTCCAAGAAACAAGCGTAGACAGGCGTCTCTCTGTCTACATAGTATTTAACAGTGTGCTTTAAACTAAGTATTGCCAAGTCAGTTGACAAGTCCGGCCTAAACCCGAATTGCGCATCATGCAGCATAACGTGTTTATCTATATAATTACTAATGATACTATCAAACACTTTTGCAATAATGGTAGCTAGCGAGATTGGTCTGTAATTTGCCTTGTCAGACAATGTATATATGTGTATCATATATATGTCTTATTGGTTTTATAATTTTCGATAGATGGCGTTAGGAATGTAAAAAAAATCTAATGAATAAAAATTATTATATGTTCTTGGCACACTTTTGGATGATGCGACTTTCAGAATCTGCGCCAGTATTCGCCTGGGGGCAACCTGTGTGGTCCCACACTTCTGTCAATGCGGGGATAGGATGGACCGCTTGGGACGCCACGGACTATCCTGCATCAGAAGGGCCGGTAGAATTTCCCGATACGCGGCACTCAACTATATCATCCGCCGGGCTCTTGTCACCCCCGGGGTACCTTCCATTTTGGAACTGAATCACAGGAGACAGGATGGGATGACGCTGATTCTCTAGACCGCACCTTAGTGCGGGATGCTACTTGCGTTGACACTCTGGCGGCGTCGCACCTTTCAAGTAAGTACGTGCACTACCGCACGTTCTGCTGCAGCTGAACAGGAGGCTCTCAGGAGCCGCAAATATGCCGCCATTGGAAATGGTTACACTTTTGCGGCATTTGGGGTGAAACTCTGGGTCCGTGGGGTCCTAACACTCTAAAGGTCTACCGTGACATCGCCAAACGTAGTTAGTAAAAAGTAAACGTAGTTAGTAAGTAGTAAAAGTGTCATAGTTTCTCAGTTAAGTGTACCACAAAAGCGCATAGATTGTTGGGTGGTGATAGTGAATTTTTTTTTTGTTCAAATGAAGGTGGCAACCCTAGTTTCAACTGTAGATCAAACCTCAGTGTTCGTACCGGAGTCAACATAAATATTTGCTCAGGTGTGTAAATAATCAGATGGAAATTGAACTGACCGTTTGTTTGTTGGGAAACACAGTCCCTATGTGTATTCGAGGAAAACATCTTTGCAAAAACTAGAGGGAACAGCTAACTTTGCTATGACTTTGTTAAGAGTTTCTCACTTAATTTCGCGGAACTGCGTATACCAAGGTTTACCTTTGATAATGAAGTTTAACAACTCAGTCTATTTAATTTAATATTAATTAAAGCAAGTGAACATTTGGTTACTATGTAAGTTTTTGATTGAGGCGCGTTTGACAATGCGGGAACGTAAATTAAAATTATGTTTAAAAAAATACCACAATCATTTGTGTAACTATTATTATTTACTTATACGAAATTTGAAATTATAGAACAACTAAAATATTCCAAATTCCCGCTAAAAAAAATACTTGTGGTTGTCGTTTTATTGCCCATAATCGTATCGAAGCAAAGGAACTGATGCCATACAGCCGTGTATGCCGGCTTCTGTATGACTTCGAACGACGCCATCGGAGCCTTGTGACAACTCGAAAGGTCACATTTGACTACACAGTTCACATTTCTCACAAAAACACATAATTGCTACTCAAAAACTATTAATATCCTACCACTGTTGTTCATTTTCAAACAATTTGTACACATAAAAAAAATTTGCAACTCAACATTACCCTTCAGTTCCCGCTAAAAACTTTAAAAGTACAGTCATAGATGTTGTTGTTTTATTCGCCATAACGGCAGGCATAGGAACTGAGTTTATATAGTCTTATATGATGTATTAATTTTTCAGACAATTTTTAGGTTATTGACCAAACAATGGAGTTTTTGTGCCAACTCCAAAATGAACATTTCACTAAACAGACGAAATTTTCAACTTAAAATTATTCAAGATTAAAATTCATAATATAATAACACATAAACACACTTAATTATTACTTAAAAACAATCAATATCTTACAACTACTTATTTTCAATTTGTAACGATACTGGCCACACACAAACAAACCGTGCAAAGCCATATTTTAAAAAAACGAAATTTAAAAAAGGAACCTTTAATTCATAGATAAAAACAAACCTTTTTAAAATTCTTCCATCAAATATTACGTATGAGGCTATCGATTGACCTACAAATGACCCTTAACTAGGGAACACGGAAAACATTTGATAAAAACACCATCCGTCCTTCTTACTGTATGTTCGAAGTTCGAAGGAGACTCATAAATGCTGTCCATGTCGATTTTTATGGTTGAATACATATTTACGACAAACGTTTGGCCCCTATTAAGTTGGATAAAAGTCATTCAATATAATCCAATGTTTGTCCCAAAGTTGGTAAGTTTTCGATAGGAATCTTGAAAAGGTTATCTATACATAATTCTAGTTATATACTAAGGTGAAAGGTTTGTTTGTAATGCTTTTATATACAAATATTTCTGCTACTACAGACTCTAGGGCCGCACCCTTAATAATCTAAGTACAATGTATTTGTTATTCGATAACTTGACGCACAGGGTTAGCAACATCATCTACGTGATGTTATTTCGGCCCTAAGGCCGATTTTTCATATACCATAATTATAAAAGTAATTCATAGTGTCGCCGTACTATTAAAGAAGGAAGGTACACACCAGTCCCGCCGGGCATGAAACACTACGCTAGCGCCGGTGTGTACGCGCATTACCGTTTAATTTACTATGACAAACTCTATTAGTCGATGGCCAATCGCCAAGTTTTAAAATTCACACGGAAAACGAACTATAGTACGCGTAACAACTTTTATTGTACAATCGCCAAATATTGTAATACACCCATTTCTCGAGCTAAGGGTGCTTCATTAAAGACTTCCTACGCTTCACATAGAATAAAGTACAACATGGTAGTATTAAAAATCACTGTTACGTGAATGAAACAGTTGAACTGTTTCACTTTTGAATTTAGTCGGGTTATAATGGTTGTTTCTCTTATGGATAAAATCAGAAATGAGGACATCCGTAAGAGAACCAAGGTAACCGACATAGCTCACAAAATTAGCAAGTTGAAGTGGCAGTGGGCCGGTCACGTCTGCCGCAGGACCGATGGCCGATGAAGCAGACGAGTCCTGGAGTGGAGACGCCGTCTCGGTAAACGTAGTGTCGGACACCCTCCAGCCCGATGGACCGACGACCTGTGCAAGGTCGCTGGTAGGCGCTGGATGAGGAAAACAGAGGACAGGGATGAATGGCGCCGTCTTGGGGAGGCCTACGTCCAGCAGTGGACTACGAATGGCTGACGACGACGATAATGTATTCCAATGATAACTTTTATTATATTTTATAATTTAGGTGTTAATGTTTTTGATTGTTGGCAAAGGCATTCCTGCGGGGATGCTAGTGCCTCCTCGACGAGGCGAATCCCTCACGCGGCTTATGGTCCTCAGGTCCTCAATTGGATTTCCTATGGTAATAAGCTTTTTTAAAAAGGTTTTTAAATACAAGCTTTTAAGATCCTGGATATCATGCAGCAGCAGAGTGCTAGCCAAGACAAGTAAAACGAGCCCAACAACGACGGGTATATCTTGTTTAGTACAGGAGTTCCTATGGCCACCTTCCGGCTCCATCATCAGATCAGCTCCATGGTACCATATTATCGCATTGTCACGCGATATACATAAGCGTGCAAAATTTCAGCTCAATCGGAAACCGGGAAGTTGGTCAAATTTAGCTTGCAAGATTCCACCCGAACTTACATACATACATACATCCATTGCAAGTCAACAAAAAGCTTGTAAAAAAAAGGTTAAGTGGGTAGTCTGGCGGCCGGGATCTCACAACTCCTTCCTAATACTAGGTGTGTGCAGAGCCTGATGGTCCGAGGGGATTCAAAATGACATCCCCTCAGCGATATCAAAACAATGTGGTGCGAGTATACTGACCACTAAGCTACCACGGCTTACTTCCTACTTATAGATAAATTTGATATAAGCTTCATACAAGTAATGACAAGATTTAACCGATGGTAAGGAAGTGAATGAATAGTCAGATGTAGGAACCGGCCTTGAATAACATCTATTGTCTATTGCATGTGGCCCTTCATATACAATAAGCTTCCGAAATCTCTTAGAGAACTGCCATGTACACTATTTAAGAAAAAAATTAATTTGCTATTGACCACTAAATGCTATTACAATATAAACATGTTTATGGACGATGAAACACTATAAACTGACATAAATATATTTTTGACATGCTTTAATAGTAGACATTTTATTATTTAGATTATTTATAGATTATTATTATATTGTATGTTATTTTTTATTGATTGATATAGTAGATATTGATTTTATTGATTATTATTATTAATTTTTAATTTTAATTGTATTGATACATTCTTTGTAAAAATAAGTTTACAAATCAATATTGTAATTTTAATTTTGCACGCCCAATTATGGGCCGAATGCATTGATACTGTAAAAACCGTAACATCTTTGTACATGCATTACGCAATAAATATATTCTCTGCGTATGAGAACGTATTTGACACGTTAATCAATCTTGTACAGGGAGTTTTTGGCGGGAACTGAAAGGAGATGTTGTGCTGTGCAGTTTTATTATCTAAAAATGTGTAAAATTACTCTAAAATGAACAATAGTTGTAGGATATTGCCAGTTTTTGAGTAGGAATTATGTGTTTTGTGAGAAATGTGAACTGTATAGTCAAATGTGACCTTTTGAGTTGGCACTAGCTGATTACCTACAGTTCAGCTGTGCTACACATAGGCTTAAGAAAATTTAGAACTATATTGTAAACTAAAATCTGGCTTAAAGGCCTAGCTGCCAAGCCATAAACCTAAATAAAATAATAATATACAATCTTGTACAATAAAATTAATCAGGTGTTAAATATGTATCATATAAACACGCATGCACACAGACACACACATATATACACAAACTAACTTATTCTTATTTTTCTTTTATTAAATACTATTATAATTTTATGTTCTGTACTTAATGAAAATTAAGCACACTAACTTTATTTAAAATATTTTTTTTGCAGGAGATCAGCAAACAGGCAGACGGCCCACTTGATGGAAAGCGGTTACCATCGCCTATGGACATTTGCAACACCAAAGTTGCGACAAATACGCTGTCGTAGTATCCCTGCTCCATCTGGAACAATGGTAGTGTTAGTGGCCGTTTAACGCAGATGTAGCGATGGGTTTAATGCGTTAATTGTGATGAGACCTATTTCATTGTTAATAACGTTTAACATTGATAAATATCGCATTTCTTTATTCTTTATACATTGATAAATATCGTATTATTTTGACGCCATAAACAAAACGCATTAGGCCACAGTCTCTAATACAAATATAACGTGAAGAAGTTGAAGAAATATCAACGAAAATTGGTTTGTGCAAGATAATAATATTAAAACCAAATGATCACAAATACTTAATAGAAAACAAAACAATAATATAACAAATGTGACACATATATTATTTGGTTTAAGTGAGATTGATAATTCAATACAAATCATTGCATTAAATTTCGACTCGCATACAAATGCATGTTTAATGTTACCAGAATTACTACGGCAAAATTACTACAAGACGGCCCACTTGATGGGAAGCGGTTACGATCGCCTATGGACATTTGCAACACCAAAGTTGCTACAAATGCGCTGCTGCTCTCTTAAGGGAAACTGGAACCTGGTCACTAATGCCGGAACACAACTAAAGGTTGTTATGGCGACATACTTTAGACCAGGGGTGGTAGTCATCCAGTCGGGCAAACGCCCTACCACCTGGCAAAATTGTACAATTTATAATAAAATAATTTTTAATATCAATTTTATGTCATTTATAGCATGAAAATATTTTAGAAACTTTTAAATACAATAATATTTAAGGTATGGAAGAGTGGGATCTTTTGGTACAAGTAAATTTTGCTTGAAAGAAGATTCCAGCAATTGTCTACAAATTGTGCATGTGTTTTCTAAGAAATAAATATTTTCAATTTCAATCAAGCTGTCCTCGGTTTGCCACGCTCAGAAAACTTAACCAGCGCGTTACATTAGTACCTCACAACGCCCAAAATGCTCCGTTAGCCGTTCCACAAGGCGACCGCGGTCGTTGTGGTCGTGGCGAAAACGTCACTAATGACGTCATCATTTTCGATCACACAACGAGCCATGTCAAGAGGTGGGTCGAATAACCGTTCCACTTGGGTTTACGATTGTAACGCCGGCAAGCAAGTGGAACGGGTAAAGTCGCGGTCGTGAACGTGGTCGTTGTGAGTCTCTAATGGAACGTAGCCAACGTATGTTGAAGTGAAACTTGTTTCAAATCGTTGTGATTTGAAACTCGATGAAACGAAAAAAGCGACGCTAAAAAGAGATAAACACATAATATTAAAAAAAAACACATTAATACTCTTTATCCGTTAGTATCAATTTTCACTTTAAATAAAACTTACAAGATTTCAAATGAATTTTAGCTCTATCTTTATATTGTTACAATTTGGGCCACCTGTATACCTGTAAACAAAGCACATTTATTACCTGCCGGCGTTTGAGCTAATAACATTGAAACTATTTATGACTGTCTTCTTCTGTTTACTTTGTGTTTAAAATGTGTAATTAGAAAAACAGTCCATTGTGTGTCGAAGTGATTCTAAGAAATTCGATCTACGCGGGCGGGCAGTCATATTGTATCGGTGCAGTATAAAGCAATGGCCCAATGGAGAGATCGGCAGTCGAGCGTTAATCAGCCGCGAGACAAGACTTGTGTACATTCGATAATCTTTTTTTTTTTATTGCAGGAGTTCAGCAGACAGGCAGACGGCCCACTTGATTGAAAGCGGTAACCATCGCCTATGGACATTTGCAACACCGAAGGTGCTACAAATGCGCTGCTGCTCTCTTAAGGGTCACTGGAACCTAGTCACTAATGCCGGAACACAACTCAAGGCTGTTATGGCGACATACTTTAGACGTGTGGTGGTAGCCATCCAGTCGGGCAAATGCCCTACCACCTGGCAACCTCTATTTAGTGACGGACTTTGCGCGTGTTATTTAATCGTGCATTACGTTTGGACTGATTGTGTTCAGTTATATTTGTATCTGTGTTATACGTGTTTCTATAGTTCTAATAAATTCTTTAACTGTAATTCCAACGGCAGTTTTAATTCGAGTCCTGTAACTCGTAACAATATGTTTACGGCAAATATACTTTTATACGTAGATCAAAGGAAATTGTGCGTAACAGTGTATTTAATTTTGAATTTATGCTAATTATTTTAAGTATAATTTAGACTGAATGTTATATCTCAAATATATATGAAACTAGCTGTGCCCGCAACGTCGTCTGCGTGGAATTTGCTTTCAAAACCCTCCGATTTGGAAACATTCTTCATTGGTGCTTCGCTCCTATTGGTCTTAGCCTATAGCCTTCCTCGATAAATGGGCTATCCAACACTGAAAGAATTTTTCAAATCAGACCAGTAGTTCCTGAGATTAACGCGTTCAATCAAACAATATATGTATCAGTATATTTGGCAACAACACTAATACTTACATTTTAAATATCGCTATATCTTTTGAATGAAACGTCCGTATCGAATAATTCAAAAAGTTAATGATTAATACCAAGGTACAAAATAAAGAGTTTTTGAAGCGACGGCTTTTTAAATATTTAAAAAAATAAAAGAAAACACTTATTGTGAGATAACTAAGATAGTTTGACATATGGTTACGCGATATTTATTGTATACAATTATATGTTCTGCAAAGTGGTAGTACATTGTTTTGTTCTATAATCAATAGTTTTCGCAGCGCACGTCGTGTAAGGATTTTTTCGGGTCATTTTTTACACCTTGGGTTATATTATTGGACTTTTAGTAAGGATCCCTAATTTTTTGAAAATATAATATAGCCTATAGCCTTCCTCGATAAATGTACTATTCAATACTGAAAGAATTTTTCAAATCGGACCAGCGTTTCCTGAGATTAGCGCGTTTAAACAAACTCTTCAGCTTTTTAATATTATATATATTAAATGAAATTTGATATTTTGCATTAAAATAATTTTTGAGCTTGGTAAAAATATAAAAATTATAAACCTTATAATTATCCTAATACTCCTGATACTCTATATTTATCTCATTCTCTCGTAGATTACTTTTATGAAGTTTCACTTTTACTGCGTGTGAACTGCACACACATTTTTTAAAGTTTAATTAATATGAAGAATTTATAATGAGATAATTTCTAGCATGTGATATAATTATATTAAAACGACGAACCAAAAATTGTTGGTTATATTTTGTTAAGAGATTCGCAGTACGAATAACGATGATAAAATTACATATCGATACCTCGGGGCTCAAAGGACGTAACCGCCATTTCGGCGAAATTCACTTTTTAATGCAGCCCTACTTAATTTTTTCTCCTCTATCGATCATTATATGTAGTCCTCCAATTCGCCAAAAAAATGGTGCTTACGACCTCATTTTTTGTAGAAAATAAAACATATATTAGTTTAAGTATGTTTATTTATGATATACCTACTTAATGATCTGCACCACCTACATCGCCAGATTAGGTTAAATTATTCCTTAAGTTAGGTTGCCTGGAAGAGATTGCTTTAAGCGATAAGGCCGCCTATTGTTTCTACCATGACAATATTGTAATTGTGTATTTTTGATATTGTATATTTGGTGAGCAATAAAGTGTTATCTATCTATCTATCTATATATTTTTAGATTTCGTGTCGTAACAGCAGCCAATGTTAATGATCATAAACGCGAGGGTAGTAAACGACACCGTAGATGATACAATTAGTTATCTGAGTTGATAAATTGATACACTAAGTTCATAAATAAAATTGAAATTAAATAGGCAAATAAAGAAAGAAAAGCATTTCTTATTTACTTTCTTTGCTTGATATTTAGTCAACTGACGAAAACAAAGCAACAGTCTACAAACTGATGGAATTAGTAGGCAATTTGGCAGTTACAACCATCTTTGATCACACATCCATAGATTTTTAGGGTGTAAACGCCCCAAACATGCAATTTTCCGGGGCGTATAGGAAAGCTGTTTTTGTTACTTTTAAATCTATTTGAAATATAATTTAACAGTGTTTAGCATCATAAAATTTTAAGACTTTTGGTTTTAGAATGGTTTATTTAGGCCGAGAATCAAAAAAGTTATGTCCGAAATAATATTTAATATTTTGTTTTTCGGATCTCCTGAAAAATCGAGTTTTGGTGCTTACGCCCTTTGAGCCCCGAGGTATCGATATGTAGTAATATCTATGAAAGTAGCAAAGAGTTTTAATAATACGCCACAATATGAATTTAAGTTTATGTATCTAACTTACTTTTAATTTTAATTGCCATCGTTATAATTTAATACACAATTTTATAATTTACTAGCTGTCCCGGCAGACGTTGTTCTGCCCTGAAGAAATAAAATTTAGAAACCGATGCCAGCGCCACCTACCGGGTCCAAATTTAAGCTATCCTATCTTTCAAGTCGGATCAAACCACACGGTGTGCAAATTTGATTAAAATCCGTCAAGTAGTTTAGGAGTCCATCGCGGACAAACAACGTGACACGTAATTTATATACATTAAGATTATAATGACATCTTATTAGGTAAATAAATAATTAGATAAATATATTATACCCGAATTTGTAAGCAGGATACTTGTACATATGCATGCTGAAAGGTGGAATTTGGAGAACTGTACTACTTTAAATTTAACACCGTTTATATACCCATTTACGCATTAAATAAATTGAAATTGAATTGAATATGTATTGAAATGGTTGAGCCATGCTAAAATCATTATCTTGATTACAGGGATCCAATTCTGCAATTGCATTATCTCAGCGCTGCGAAGATATTCAAAATCGATTCCATAGCAATAGTGCTAAATTTCAACCTAATCCACAATATCGTCTCGATATCATTGCGGCGGAATAATAGTAGAAAAACATTGGTAATACCACGTTTTAACGGTTTTAAGCGCGGCAATTTTATTTGATTTTGGTTTTTCCGACGTTTCGTCCACTTTTCAGTGGCCGTGATCACGGAAGACACAGATGTCAAGTGTCAACGAGTATTGTTAAAGTTTTATTTAGCCTACCGGCAACTTGTTAATTTTAATTATTTAATTTTAATTTTGTTTATGGTTATTATTTACTCTATGGGAGCCTAATCTAATTTACTACCGCTTCGCAACATGTTGTGGCTTGAAGAGAAGAAGCGACGCAAGAAACTCTTCAGCAAACATGCCTAGCTCTAATAATTTTATATAATATTAAAATGGGTGGAAGGAAAAATAAAAATAATTATCAGTCAAGTTGGTTTGTGTTCCGTTGTACGCAGAAAGAGCTCACAGTGACTTGAGGTCTGACAGCTGGTTTTACAATACTCCTTGACACTTGAAAACTTTGTCTCCCGTGATCACGGCCACCGAAAAGTGGCCGAAACGTCGGAAAAACCAAAATACGTAGTTTTATTATGTATACAAGTCGCGAAAACTTAAGAAAATATTATTGGTAATACCAGTCTATTCACTGCTTTAATCACCCCGTAAAGCTATATATTTGAAACTACGCCACGACTACAAACTTTTGAGTCAACAACCCGTATCTCTAAATAAATAGAGACATCCATTTCCAGGGAACTAATACGAGCTGGCGTAACTAACAAATCGTACCGTCGTAAATATTTTCCTGCCCTTACAGGGTGTAAGTCACTGAGGGAAATCACATAAAATGGGATCGTCGTAAATTATTAATTTTCTAATAACATCGTCTAAACGTCTAATCAATTAACATTACGAAAAACGATTGGTCATGTTTTAATTGAATTAATAAAATTGAAATTTCCACGAGTGACTTTTTAATCAATTGATAATATTCAAATGGACTAGACTAACTTAAAACAATTAAATATTAAAACTAAACTAATTTAATAAATAAATAATGAATGAACTAATTGTTATGCAAATAAATATAAACTTAAAAATAAACTATACAATATAAAAACTAAAATTAAATAAAAAAGGGAAAAATATCTAAAAGATAAGTTATTGGTCCCAAACCACTGTCACTTACTGGGAACGTCCCCAGAAGGCTGGCGGCGTTGCCACGTTGTATGGTTAATGCAAAATATTAAATTTCATATAATATATATAATATTATAAAGCTGAAGAGTTTGTTTAAACGCGCTAAACTCAGGAACCGCTGGTCCGATTTGAAAAATTCTTTCAGTGTTGAATAGTATATTTATCGAGGAAGGCTATAGGTTATATTATATCTTCAAAAAAATTAGGGATCCTTAATAAAAGTCCAATAATGTAACCCAAAGTGTAAAAAAATAACCCGAAAAAATCCTTACATGGCGTGCGCTACGTAAACTATTGATTATAGAACAAAACAATGTACTACCACTTTGAAGAACATATAATTGTCTACAAAAAATATCGTGTAACCATATGCCTAACTATTGTAGTTATCTCACATATTTAAAATGTAACTATTAGTGTTGTAGCCAAATATACTAATATTGTTTGATTGAACGCGCAGGAACTACTGGTCTGATTTGAAAAATTCTTTAGTGTTGGATAGCCCATTTATCGAGGAAGGCTATAGGCTATATATCATCACGCTAAGATCAATAGGAGCGGGCACCAATGAAGAATGTTTCAAAATCGGAGGGGTTTGAAAGCAAATTCGCGATTCGACAAAGCGACGAATGCTTCTTTTTTTTAATTATGCATAAAAATACATTAAATCAATAAAAAAATCAATACACACACTATCATGTATTTGACACAAACACGCATATATACTCTTTTGTTTATTGTTTTAGTCAAATTAACAGTGTAGCCTTGGCGAAATCTCTGATTATAGAAGTCTTTGACATTAATTATTATGGTCGAATTTCGACCACGGGCGACCACTAGTACGATTAATATATATTTTCATCCGTGCAGGAACGGAGAAAGAATACAATTTCCTGCGGCCGGGCGTCCTGTCTTAAGAGGCGACTTAACAACCCACAGCCAGGTGGTAGGGCGTTTGCCCGACTGGATGGCTACCAACCCTGGTCTAAAGTATGTCGCCATAACAACCTTGAGTTGTGTTTTGGCATTAGTGAGCAGGTTCCAGTCTCCCTTAAGAGAGCAGCAGCGCATTTGTAGCAACTTTGGTGTTGCAAATGTCCATAGGCGATGGTAACCGCTTTCCATCAAGTTAATATTATAGAAATGTTTAATTCAACCAGTTCGATATCCCTGAAGCGGTGTTTCATTTCACTTGATACTTTATTCATTTCAGTTTGACCCGCAATATATTTTTATTGATACCTGAGCAGTTTATTGCATTTCCAAGTTATAGTTGCGGGCTTTAGGTTAATGAATACCGACCGGTTTTTATGTCTAGCTTTATGAAACTCATTATTTATCTCATGCGAAGAATAGCTCTTTGGTCCCTTTATGTTTATTTATCAGCTATTCCCTTCTCTTCTGTTGACCGTCCAAGCGTAAATCCCTCATTGCCTGCAGCAGGCATAGTGTTCTACTGACCCACATCTAAATATGTTCTAAGTATCAATGTAGTTTATAATAAAACTACGTTTTAACGGTTTTAAGCGCGGTGATAATAATATATTTGATTTTTATTATTCCGACGTTTCGGCCAATTTTCAGTAACCGTGATCACGGAAGACAAAGATGTCAAGTGTCGATGAGTATTGTTAAAGTTTTATTTAGCCTACCGCCAACTTATTAATTTTAATTATTTAATTTTAATTTTGTTTAAGGTTATTATTTACTCTATGGGAGCCTAATATAATTTACTACCGCTTCGCAACATGTTATGGCTTGAAGAGAAGAAACGGCGCAAGACTCTTCAGCAAACATGCCTAGCTCTAATAATTTTATATAATATTAAAATGGGTGGAAGGAAAAATAAAAGTAATTATCAGTCAAGTTGGTTTGTGTTCCGTTGTACGCAGAAAGAGCTCACAGTGTCTTGAGGTCTGGCAGCTGGTTTAAAAAAAAATCAAATAATTACCGCGCTTAAAACCGTTAAAACGTAGTTTTATTATGTATACAAGTCGCGAAAACTTAAGAAAATATTATATCAATGTAGTTCTAAATTAGCAAGTAGCAAAACGTGTACATAATGAAACCGCAGTTGAGAATGTATAAGATAGCATAAATCTATATAAATAGAAATGAGTCGTAAAAATGTTACGTGCAAAACTTGAGAGCGACTACCGATTTTGATGATTTTTTTGTGTGTATTTGACTTTTTTTTATTGTAAATAGGTTTGCGTTTGACCACGATCACGTCCAGTGCCGGACGATGATGCGGTCGAAGATGGAGCACTCTTACCTAGATAGTACCTATTCACACGAGACTTGAAGATTCCCGGATTGTACTTTTCTAGAAACACGGACACTGGTAGTGCATTCCACAATTCTGCCGTACGCAGAAGGAACGTGGAGGCGAAACGTTTAGTACGCACTGGTAGCGTTTCCACTGTTAAACGATGGCGTAAACCAGAGCGTCTTGTGGTCCGAAGATGGAACGGTGTAGGGGGAATCAGGTCAAACAGTTCAACCGCACACTCTCCGAAATGAATCCTATAAAAAACCGACAGACTAGCAACCCGGCGTCGATGCTCTAAGCTTTGAAGCCTTGTATTGACAAGCTGGTCGCTACCAATCAACCTCTTGGCTCTTCTCTCAACAGACTCTAGCTAGCGCTTTAGCATAACTGACTGGGTCCCTAGATGGTTTAGACTCACAATTGGAACCGGTAGGTGGCGCTGGGATCGGGTTCCAGGATCCTCCTAATCTCCTGGACCGATTTTGATGATTTTGTTTTTGTGTGTTTGAGTGGGTCCCCGGATGATTTAGATTCATAATTGGAACCGGTAGGAAGCTCTAGAATCAGGTCCTAGATTTTTATTTTTTTAGGGCAGGACAACGTCTGCCTGGACCGCTAGTAGATAAATAAATAGTAATAAATACACTATATAGTCAATAGATAAGAATAAGATTTAAAACAATAAATCAGTTACTCAGTATCAAATACAGCAATGTCCTATAGTTGGAATCAAAGACAGCTAAATGTAATTTTATTTTTACTCTGTACTCAAATATGAAGTTTTTTTTTTTTAAGTTTATGGCTTGGCAGCTAGGCCTTTACGCCAGATCTTAGTTTACAATATACTTTCTTCGTTTTCATAGCCTATGTGTAGCACAGCTGAACTGTAGGTAATCAGCTAGTGCCATTCAACGGAGTTCTTGTGACAACTCAAAAGGCCACATTTGACTATACAGTTCACATTTCTCACAAAACACATAATTACTACTCAAAAACTATCAATATCCTACAACTATTGTTCATTTTAGAGTAATTATACACATTTTTAGAAAATAAAACTGCACAGCACAACATGTCCTTTCAGTTCCCGCCAAAAACTCATAAAGAGAGTTTTATCATTTAAAATTCAGATTATTAATAATATTCTCATTCTTTATAAATCTGTTTTAAAATATAGAATATCGTAGCTACCCGAACAAATTTATCGATTTTTGTAGTTTTCTGAATATTTGACAAACTTGGATTTAGCTGCCTTTGATTTTATAGGCCTCAATATTAGAATAAAAATTAGAAAGAATAACGAGAAACAAAAGTAAAAATACCCCATTTCTTTAATTGTAGTAACAAAAAAGAGAAATTAAATTAAAAAGAAAGTCAAACACTCTGCCTTAGAGCTCCTACAACACTGCAGACTCAGAATCAGCAGACTTCTTTCTATACTATAAAGAGCAGCGCAGCACCCGCGTGCAATCAGTCAGCTTCGAGCCAGTGTTGCAAGCGCACATACATACGAATTATTGCACAATGAGCGATTTCGACACGGAACAATTTATCATTGAAGTGCAACTGCGTCCTGCCTTGTACGTACTTATACGAGAGACAACTGAGATGGTGCGGCCACGTTGTACGCATGAAAGACACTAGAATGCCTAAAGCTGTCTTTTCCTCACAGCTTAAGGACAGAAAGCGCAAATCTGGCGGTCAATTTCTGCGTTACAGGGACGTACTCAAGCGCCATTTGTCTGCATGTGACATCCCAAGTGACGGCTGGGAAGACCTTGTTCTACAAAGAAGGAAGTGGCGTAATTCTATTAATAAGGCTGTTGCTGCCTTCGTAACGCAGCGCGTAGAACACTCTGACGAGCAACGCCTTATCAAAAAGAACCGCCCTAAAATCTCCTACAACTATACATACGACTCATCAGGACGGCTGTATTGCGCTCCTTGCAAAAGAACTTTTTAAACCAAATTTGGTTTCGCTAGTCGCCTGCGCTCGCACAGCCGGACTTGACATGGTTCGCCGTTGACCGATACGTCAAGGAGGACTATATACTTATACGAGGACTGATGATTACAGCCACAGGATCACTATTGACATGCCGACTTCAAAACAAAGGATCAATCCAGTATTGTATCCTTTTATTATGAAAGCGACGATGATGGCTCCGAAAGAGAAATAAAAACAGCAGGAGCAAGAATGATGTTTCCTCTTAGGAATCTATTATTAGAATGAAGTGCGACACCCTAATCTAAACATCTAAACAAGTCGCGCGGCTGTAGTTGTAATAAGAAGGCATGTGCTGCTGTCGCGCTGCTGCCACGCTAATGCCACGCGGCTTGTGACCTAATGCGAAGGCGCTCTAAGTATATGACAGAAGAGGAAGGAAAAAAATGTTTGTTTTATGGGTTTAAAGAACTTTATTCTCAAAAGAACATTACAGTTCACTTATATGAGATACAAAATTTATATTCTAACATAAAAAGTCCTAAGTCCTATAAATCTAAGAGCGAGTAGACATAGATAAAAAATAATAATAATAAATAGGTGAACAGAGAAATATAATTTTGAACGAAACCATTTTCTGAATAGCCTCCTGTAAATAATTGGTTTTTTTTTATTAAATTTTTGAAATATATTTTTTTAATTTCCTTTTATAGGAATTTATGTTTTTACACTCCTTTACTTCATTTGGTAATTTGTTGTAAATATTGGCTGCTTCGCATAAAATATTTCTTTTGCCGTATTTTTCTGTTCTAGGTGCTTGAATAATAATTTTATTATCTATCTACCAAATGGATTATAATTCAATGTTTAACCAAACTATGAAATGTGTACTTACACACGTAATGTAAAGTCAGTATAGATACAATATTTGTAATTTAAGTGCCGTATACATCCAATATAAGTTGGTTGGGACAGCGTATGTCTTCATAAATTTGCAAGGAACCGTTATCTGGGGACTCGTAGGGAATTCTCCCCAAATCGTGTCCCTAAAGGAAATGTGACATACATTACATTCTAAACGTATTTTATTTGAAGCTTGATTTTGTCTTTCTGGTTCAATAAAACTGTATTTGCTTTAGTAAATATAGGACCATAAAGTGATATCTGCTACATGACTACCTATATTTTTGCTTAAACAGTGTCAAAAGTTCGTACTATAAATTAAATTAAACGTGTAGACATAGTTAAAAAAATTTAAACCTATTGCCTTAACTATTTTAACTAAATACGTCTACTAAAACCAACTGCCAGACCTCAAGACACTGAGCTCTTTCTGCGTGCACCGGAACACAAACTAACTTGACTGATAACTTCCTTTATTTTTCCTTCCACCCATTTTAATATTATATAAAATTATTAGAGCTAGGCATATTTGCTGAAGAGTTTCTTGCGCCGCTTCTTCTCTTCGAGCCATAACATGTTGCGAAGCGGTGGTAAATTAGATTAGGCTCCCATAGTGTAAATAATAACCATAAACAAAATTAAAACTAAATAATTAAAATGAACAAGTTGGCGGTAGACTAAATAAAACTTTAACAATACTCATTGACACTTGACATCTTTGTCTTCCGTGATCACGGCCACTGAGAAGTAGCCGGAACGTCGGAATAATAAAAACCGTTAAAACGTAGTTTTATTATAAATACGTCTATAGAAATAAACTGATTTACCTCCTATCATTACACTTTAGTGATTAAAAAAACGCCTTCTGTTTAAATTGTTATTATTATTATTTGTATGTCTTTGGAGACCACGGGCCATAAAAATGGCCCGGGCATTTGGAGGGCTTGCGTGGGGCCATGGGAAGGCCAACACGTAGAGGCCCCTTGACAAATTTAATGTAAATGTGGCGTGACAAAGACCAGCGATTACACATGTCTACACCATATAGTAATGCACCCAAGGACAAGCCCCGGCCTACTATGGCGTCTGCCCGTCGCAATGTTCGGGGAACATGGAAAAATGAGCAGACGGTGACTCGCTACTCCCTGCATGGGCCCCAAAAAATGCCATAGAAGACAGGGGCAACATGGGTGTGAGTGGCTAAGGGGTGTCGAGAGGTGGACTGCAGGTTCACCGAAGCTACTTCTGACGTGATGCCATTTATGACTTCCACCCCTGGAGCTTGAGTCTTAGCTCTAGCGATCTCCACTCCTTGCCGGCTGGCTAAGGCAAGCACGGAGGCGGAGGCCTTGCCTTGACCCCCGGAGTCAGGTACGAGGTGTCGCTACTCACCTAAGGCTTCGTCACAAAGCCCCCTGCGGGTTTATATTATATTATAATATTATGTTTACACGATAAACACTGTTTTATTACATTAATCAATAAGTTTAAACTATTTTTTGTGGGATTTTTATTTAATCGAAACCACGCACGTCTCAATCTCAAAATGTTATTATTATTATTTTATTTATTTTCTCCCTTAAATACTAAAATCAACAAGAATATTTTTGCGAAATTATAAAAAAAAAACTATAAATGATTCTATGGCTTAGTTATTACAAATAATACAATAGATTTACAACCACTTAAAACTGTAAATAGAAGTTTGAACCTAGATCACGGTTTTTATGGGTAAGATCAGGACCTGGATCTTGGTAACGATAAAAAAGTAAAGAAATAATTAAATTTTATTTGAAGAAATAGAGACGTACTTACACTAATTGCATACATACATAGATAACTTCACGCCAGTTCCCTTGCGGGGTAGGCACGAACAACAGAGCGCCATTTAGGCTTATTCTTACACACCTCACTTGCTTCTTTGACATTCATAACTCTTGTCATGCACGCTCGTCTGTTCTTAAGGCTCCTAACATCACCTTCTGCTAGTACACGATCAATTTGATCATGGAAAGTGTGTCGTGGCCTTCCTTCCATGACTTCTGCATCCATCCACTTTTGCATTGTATATCTGTTTATTCATTCTTTCATCATGCATTCTTTTTACATGTCCGAACCACCGGAGCATTCCTTTCCTTACCTTCACCCCGACACTCTCTTTCAGACCAACTGTCTTTCTTACTTCGGTATTACGAACGCGGTCCGCAAGCGTCACTCCGCAGATTTTGCGCAGTGCTCGCATCTCGACCGCGTTTACACTAATTGCAAATCAGTGTAAAAAGAAAGAAACAATTTTTGAGAACACGAACGCTGCATTTTCAACAAATGAGGTTTGCACTCAGCTTATTGCTGTCCCGGAGTTCTATCAGACACCAGCTGATTTTAAAGCAAACCGCAATGTCAAAAACAGAGTAAAATACAATTTTTCTATTTGCCACACGTATTTGTTGGGGCGTCCATTGAAAGAAGCGTGCCTTTCGAAATCCGCAAGAGGCGTATACAATACTAGCTGTGCCCGCGACGTCGTCCGCATGAAATTTGTTTTCAAAACCCCCCGATTTTGAAACAGTCTTCATTGGTGCTCCGCTGCTATTGGTCTTAGCGTGATGATATATAGCCTATAGCCTTTCTCAATAAATGGGCTATCTAACACTGTAAGAATTTCTCAAATCAGATCAGTAGTTCCTGAGATTAGCGCGTTCAAACAAAGAAACTCTTCAGCTTTATATATTAGTATAAGATTTTTATATTGTACACACCTCTTATTTAATTTTAAACGTAGAAAGAAGATTGCATAATCGCTGGACACTGCTGACTTCTACAATGTTGTTAACAAGGGTCTTGTTAACGAAAAAACCAACACCACCCTGGGAGGCCCTGTCATCTTCTCGGAAGTGGAGTAAGTGGCGAGACTCTAGGGTTATTTGCCCGACTGGATGGCTACCACCCCTTGTCTAGAGTATGCCGCCATAACAACGTTGAGTTATATTCCTGCATTAGTGGCCAGCTTCTAGTCTCCCTTTAGAAAGTAGCAGCACCTTTGATGCTACAAATGTCCATAGGCCTTGGTAACCGCTTTCCGTCAAATGGGCCGTCTGCCTGTTTGCTGAACTTATGCAATAAAAAATATAGCTAACTAGCTACACCCGCGGTTTCACCCGCGTGATAATGGAAAATCATTATATTTTGGATAATTCACACTATATCTTTATAAATTATAGCCTATGTGTTACTCTGATGTGTAAGCTATATTATTGGAAAGTTTCATCCAAATCCATTCGGTAGTTTTAGCGTGAAAGAGTAACAAACATACATCTATACATCCATTCTTACAAACTTTCGGGTCTCTAATATTTATAAAGAAGAGAATATATAGAGATTTACAGAAATCATTAACAGTGTTATTTTTAAAGCTGTAAACAAGCGACATTTGGACACAGTCACTAGCAAGCATTAATCCAGGTGGAGCGGGGATATTATAGTATAATGAAGTAAGGTAAGGAAAGGAATGCTTCGGTGGTTCGGGCATGTGGAAAGAATGCATGATGAAAGAATGACTAAACAGATATACAATGCAAAATTGGATGGATGCAGAAGTCGTGGAAGGCCACGACACACCTTCCATGATCAAATTGATCGAAACACTCTGACGAGCAACGCCTTATCAAAAAGAACCGCCCTAAAATCTCCTACAACTATACATACGACTCATCAGGACGGCTGTATTGCGCTCCTTGCAAAAGAACTTTTAAAACCAAATTTGGTTTCGCTAGTCGCCTGCGCTCGCACAGCCGGACTTGACATGGTTCGCCGTTGACCGATACGTCAAGGAGGACTATATACTTATACGAGGACTGATGATTACAGCCACAGGATCACTATTGACATGCCGACTTCAAAACAAAGGATCAATCCAGTATTGTATCCTTTTATTATGAAAGCGACGATGATGGCTCCGAAGGAGAACCAAAAACAGCAGGAGCAAGAATGATGTTTCCTCTTAGGAATCCATTATTGGAATGAAGTGCGACACCCTAATCTAAACATCTAAACAAGTCGCGCGGCTGTAGTTGTAATAAGAATGCATGTGCTGCTGTCGCGCTGCTGCCACGCTAATGCCACGCGGCTTGTGACCTAATGCGAAGGCGCTCTATGTATATGACAGAAGAGGAAGGAAAAAAATGTTTGTTTTATGGGTTTAAAGAACTTTATTCTCAAAAGAACATTACAGTTCACTTATATGAGATACAAAATTTATATTCTAACATAAGTCCTATAAATCTAAGAGCGAGTAGACATAGATAAAAAATAATAATAATAAATAGGTGAACAGAGAAACATAATTTTGAATGAAACGATTTTCTGAATCCTGTAAATAATTGGTTTTTTTTTTATTAAATTTTTGAAATATATTTTTTTAATTTTCCTTTTATAGGAATTTATGTTTTTACACTCCTTTACTTCATTTGGTAATTTGTTGTAAATATTGGCTCCTTCGCATAAAATATTTCTTTTGCCGTATTTTTCTGTTCTAGGTGCTCGAATAATAATTTTATTATCTATCTACCAAATGGATTGTAATTCAATGTTTAACCAAACTATAAAATGTGTACTTACACGCGTAATGTAAAGTCAGTATAGATACAATATTTGTAATTTAAGTGCTGTATACATCCAATATAAGTTGGTTGGGACAGCATATGTCTTCATAAATTTGCTAGGAACCGTTATCTGGGGACTCGTAGGGAATTCTCCCCAAATCGTGTCCCTAAAGGAAATGTGACATACATTACATTCTAAACGTATTTTATTTGAAGCTTGATTTTGTCTTTCTGGTTCAATAAAACTGTATTTGCTTTAGTAAATATAGGACCATAAAGTGATATCTGCTACATGACTACCTATATTTTTGCTTAAACAGTGTCGAAGGTTCGTACCATAAATTTAATTAAACGTGTAGAAATAGTTAAAACCATTTAAACCTATTGCCTTAACTATTTTAACTAAATACGTCTACTAAAACCAACTACCAGACCTCAAGACACTGAGCTCTTTCTGCGTGCACCGGAACACAAACCAACTTGACTGATAACTTCCTTTATTTTTCCTTCCACCCATTTTAATATTATATAAAATTATTAGAGCTAGGCATATTTGCTAAAGTTTCTCGCGCCGCTTCTTCTCTTCAAGCCATAACATGTTGCGAAGCGGTGGTAAATTAGATTAGGCTCCCATGGTGTAAATTATAACCATAAACAAAATTAAAACTAAATAACTAAAATGAACTAGTTGGCGGTAGACTAAATAAAACTTTAACAATACTCATTGACACTTGACATCTTTGTCTTCCGTGATCACGGCCATTGAGAAGTAGCCGAAACGTCGGAATAATAAAAACCGTTAAAACGTAGTTTTATTATAACTACGTCTATAGAAATAAACTGATTTACCTCCTATCATTACAGTTTAGTGATTAAAAAAACGCCTTCTGTTTAAATAATAATTATTATTATTTGTATGTCTTTGGAGACCACGGGCCATAAAAATGGCCCGGGCATTTGGAGGGCTTGCGTGGGGCCATGGGAAGGGCAACACGTAGAGGCCCCGTGACAAATTTAATGTAAATGTGGCGTGACACTGACCAGCGATTACACCTGTCTACACCATATAGTAATGCACCCAAGGACAAGCCCCGGCCAGTGTAGGACTGTTGTGGGAAATGAGGACAAAAAGTACCGGGTTATTGTGGTGAACTGCTAGTGGTACTAGGGGTCTAGGAATATGGGGAGTATGGCGTCTGCCCGTCGCAATGTTCGGGGAACATGGAAAATATGCCATAGAAGACAGGGGCAACATGGGTGTGAGTGGCTAAAGGGTGTCGAGAGGAGGGCTGCAGGTTCACCGAAGCTACTTCTGACGTGATGCCATTTATCACTTCCACCCCTGGAGCTTGAGTCTTAGCTCTAGCGATCTCCACTCCTTGCCGGCTCGCTAAGGCAAGCACGGAGGCGGGGGCCTTGCCTTGACCCCCGGAGTCAGGTACGAGGTGTCGCTACTCACCTAAGGCTTCGCCACAAAGCCCCCTGCGGGTTTATATTATACTATAATATCATGTTTACACGATAAACACTGTTTTATTACATTAATCAATAAGTTTAAACTATTTTTTGTGGGTTGTTTATTTAATCGGAACCACGCACGTCTCAATCTCAAAATTTTATTGTTATTATTATTATTTTATTTATTTTCTCCCTTAAATACTAAAATCAACAAGAATATTTTTGCGAAATTATAAAAAAAAAACTATAAATGATTGTATGGCTCAGTTATTACAAATAATACAATAGATTTACAATCACTTAAAACTGTAAATAGAAGTTTGAACCTAGATCACGGTTTTTATGGGTAAGATCAGGACCTCGGTCTTGGTAGCGATAAAAAAGTAAAGAAATAATTAAATTTTATTTGAATAAATAGAGACGTACTTACGCTAATTGCATACATACATACATACATAACTTCACGCCAGTTCCCTTGCGGGGTAGGCACGAACAACAGAGCGCCATTTAGGCTTATTCTTACACACCTCACTTGCTTCTTTGACATTCATAACTCTTGTCATGCTCGCTCGTCTGTTCTTAAGGCTCCTAACATCACCTTCTGCTAGTACACGATCAATTTGATCATGGAAAGTGTGTCGTGGCCTTCCTTCCACGACTTCTGCATCCATCCACTTTTGCATTGTATATCTGTTTATTCATTCTTTCATCATGCATTCTTTCTACATGTCCGAACCACCGGAGCATTCCTTTCCTTACCTTCACCCCGACACTCTCTTTCAGACCAACTGTCTTTCTTACTTCGGTATTACGAACGCGGTCCGCAAGCGTCACTCCGCAGATTTTGCGCAGTGCTCGCATCTCGACCGCGTTTACACTAATTGCAAATCAGTGTAAAAAGAAAGAAACCATTTTTGAGAACACGAACGCTGCATTTTCAACAAATGAGGTTTGCACTCAGCTTATTGCTGTCCCGGAGTTCTATCAGACACCAGCTGATTTTAAAGCAAACCGCAATGTCAAAAACAGAGTAAAACACAATTTTTCTATTTGCCACACGTATTTGTTGGGGCATCCATTGAAAGAAGCGTGCCTTTCCAAATCTGCAAGAGGCGTATACAATACTAGCTGTGCCCGCGACGTCGTCCGCGTGAAATTTGTTTTCAAAACCCCCCGATTTTGAAACAGTCTTCATTGGTGCTCCGCTGCTATTGGTCTTAGCGTGATGATATATAGCCTATAGCCTTCCTCAATAAATGGGCTATCTAACACTGTAAGAATTTCTCAAATCAGATCAGTAGTTCCTGAGATTAGCGCGTTCAAACAAACAAACTCTTCAGCTTTATATATTAGTATAAGATTTTTATATTGTACACACCTCTTATTTCATTTTAAACGTAGAAAGAAGATTGCAGAATCGCTGGACACTGCTGACTTCTACAATGTTGTTAACAAGGGTCTTGTTAACGAAAAAACCAACACCACACTGGAAGGCTCTGTCTTCGTCTCAGAAGTAGAGTAAGTGGCCAGACTCTAGGGTTATTTGCCCGATTAGATAGCTACCACCCCTTGTCTAGAGTATGCCGCCATAACAACGTAGAGTTATATTCCTGCATTAGTAGCCAGCTTCTAGTCTCCCTTTAGAAAGTAGCAGCACCTTTGATGCTACAAATGTCCATAGGCGTTGGTAACCGCTTTCCGTCAAATGGGCCGTCTGCCTGTTTGCTGAACTTATGCAATAAAAAATATAGCTAACTAGCTGCACCCGCGGTTTCACCCGCGTGATAATGGAAAATCGTTATATTTTGGATATTTCACACTATATCTTTATAAATTATAGCCTATGTGTTACTCTGATGTGTAAGCTATATTATGGGAAAGTTTCATCAAAATCCATTCTGTAGTTTTAGCGTGAAAGAGTAACAAACATACATCTATACATCCATTCTTACAAACTTTCGGGTTTATAATATTTATAAAGAAGAGAATATATAGAGATTTACAGATATCATTAACGGTGTTATTTTTAAAGCTGTAAACAAGTACCTTTGGACACAGTCACTAGCAAGCATTAATCCAAGTGGAGCGGGAATATTATAGTATAGTAAAGTAAGGTAAGGAAAGGAATGCTCCGGTGGTTCGGGCATGTGGAAAGAATGCATGATGAAAGAATGGCTAAACAGATATACAATGCAAAAGTGGATGGATGCAGAAGTCGTGGAAGGCCACGACACACCTTCCATGATCAAATTGATCGTGTACTAGCAGAAGGTGATGTCAGGAGCCTTAATAACAGACGAGCGTGCATGACGAGAGCTATGAATGTCAAAGAAGCAAGTGAGGTGTGTAAGAATAAGCCTGAATGGCGCTCTGTTGTTCGTGCCTACCCCGCAAGGGAACTGGCGTGAAGTTGTGTATGTAGTAAAGTAAGCGTCTTGGAATAAATGTTGCTTTTTTTATTTAAATTCAAAAGGCCGGCCCTCCGCTCCCTTCATTAGCATATTTTTCCATGGCGCGAATCAAACGTGAGAAAACCTTAATAAATCTAATTATGATTCCAGTTATTTCATTACGAATGAGCAAGCACACAATGGCGCTTACAAGTGAATTTAATTATTCACGAGTTAAGAATTTTCGGTCCTTTTCATAACCTTTTCAACGGTATATTGTTAAAATATAATTTATTAATTAAGAGTCGTTCATGTTGTTGGGGTCCAGAAAAATCTATCTCACTTTCCGGAATAAAATGCGGTTTCTAACCGTGCAGAGACAGTGAAGAAATAACTAGAGATGTGCCGACTAGTCGGTAAAGCCGATTATCGGCCACTATCGTTGTCGGCGACTGGTCGGCACTATTCCGCAAAGAGCGCCGCCTATCCGGCTTCTTACTTTGTAGTTTGTAATCTATACTATACTAATACTTTGTAATCTCTAATCCATATACGAGAATTATTTTTTACATGATTATATTTTAATGGAAACGAATGCTCCGGTGCTTCGGGCATGTAGAAAGAATACATGATGAAATAATGACTAAACAGATATACAATGCAAACGTGGATGGATGCAGAAATCGTGGAAGGCCACGACACACCTTCCATGATCAAATTGATCGTGTACTAGCAGAAGGTGATGTCAGGAGCCTTAAGAATAAACGATCGTGCATGACAAGAGTTATAAATGTCAAAGAAGCAAGTGAGGTGTGTAAGAATAAGCCTGAATGGCGCTCTGTTGTCCGTGCCTACCCTGCAAGGAAACTGGCGTGAAGTTATGTATGTATGTATATTTTAATGGAGCTCTCTCACTGTAATGAACAATAACAGTTTAATAATACTCTTTAAACTAATTTTCTTTTACACAAAAACACCGCCCTGACCCGTACAAAAGCAAAAATCAAGAAATAATGTGAAATAAACAAAACAGTTCCGACACGCTCGCATGCGGCGGTTGCGACTTGTACGCGAATCAACTATAAACGAAGCGTCACGGAAATCCCCGACAACGTGATCGGCTTGGCCGACTAATCGGCCGACTAGTCGGTTAGCCGGTTAGTCGGCCACAGTCATACTCGGCACATCTCTAGAAATAACATTTCCTACGGCCGGGTGGCGAATCGTAAGAGACGACAAATCAACCCACAGCCAGGTAGGGTATTAGCCCGTCTGAATGAATATCGTCCGTGGTCGGGAGTATGTCATATCAGCCTCGAGTTGTGTTCCGGCATTGGTGGCCAGGTTTCATTCGCCCTTCAGAGAGCGGCAGCACATTGGTAACATCTTTAGTGTTGTAAATGTCCATAGGTGACTATCAGGGGCGTAGCTACCGCCGTATCAATGATACGGGGGCCCCAGGCTACATGGGCCCGAAAATGTGTAATCAAAAATTCCTAAAATGTTATCCACAATCTTTTATAGGTTAATAACATTTTTGAGAATAACTGCTGGGCCAAAAGCTACGGCTATCAGACTTGTCATTATTGTCTATAGAAGCAGGTAATGTCGACAAACTTAAATCGTCTTCAGCTATGGATGGTTTGATAATTAAGTTTCCCGAAAAAAGGCGAAAGTGTATCTTTGATTTTAATTGTTTGTCTAACTTAGCTCCTAGGAGCATTAAGTTTAAGTAATAACTTAAATTAATATATAATTCTTATAATTCAATAACGAGCATTTATGTTTCTTTTATAAAAAAAACTACCTTATCTTAGGGCTCCCCCAACACATTTTGATACAGGGCCCCTCTAAGACAAGCTACGCCACTGGTGACGATAAACGCTTTCCATCAGGTGCGCCGTACTCATGCAATAAAAAAAGAATCTTGGGGCCTAAATTCAGCTATAAAAAAATGTCTCTCGTTCAAGAACTTGTTTAGACTTTATCCATAGGAGTTGTTTAGACTTTATCCATAGGAGTCATTTCAAGCGATTCTTAATGTATTGCTACGAGTTGCGAGACTCGAATTAAAATGCCGTTGGAATTATTATAGAGATTATTAGAACTATACAAAGACGTATAACACAGGTACAAATATATTACCGAAGACAACAAATCCAAACGTAATGCAGAAGGTCGTGATTCAATAAAACGCGCAGAGTCCGTCACTATTAGGTTCTCGTTATATACACACGTCACGCCCGTATCATAATCGTCGCTTGACTGTCTCCTCCTTCAATCAGGCCATCGTTCTTTACTGCACAAATGCAATGTGCCCGTATCGTAGTCGACATAATCCGAAACACATGGCTAATGAGTCGACCGCAAGCGACCATAAATGAGTACATTACAACAATGGGCTGTTCTCTAGACACGTATGCCAATAAATAAGTAAACAAAAGAAGACGATCATAAAAGAATTACAATTAGTTCAAATGCCGACAGGTATAATGCGATCCAAATAAGAATAGGAATGTCAATAACCTCTATCTGTCAAATGTCACTTGAAAAGTATGGTTTTCAAAAAACTTATTTGCCTATCAATAATAATAGTACATACATACATACTTAACTTCACGCCAGTTCCCTTGCGGGGTAGGCACGAACAACAGAGCGCCATTTAGGCCCATTCTTACACACCTCACTTGCTTCTTTGACATTCATAACTCTTGTCATGCCCACTCGTCTGTTCTTAAGGCTCCTGACATCACCCTCCGCTAGTACACGATCAATTTGATCATTTTTTTTATTGCACGAGTTCAGCAAACAGGCAGACGACCCACTTGATGGAAACCGGTTACCATCGCCTATGGACATTTGCAACACCAAAGTTGCTACAAATGCGCTGCTGCTCTCTTAAGGGAAACTGGAACCTGGTCACTAATGTCGGAACACAACTCAAGGTTGTTATGGCGGCATACTCTAGACCAGGGGTGGTAGCCATCCAGTCGGGCAAATGCCCTACCACCTGGCTGTGGGTTGTTTTGTCGCCTCTTACGACAGGCCACCCGGCCGCAGGAAATTGTATTCTTTCTCCGTTCCTGCACGGATGAAAGGTGTGTCGTGGCCTTCCACGATAGTCTTACATCAAATTTAAATAAAAAGGTTAAATTAGTAGCAAATTGTCTTAATATAATATTTAATTATTTAAAGTCATAATTCGCAGCTATGACGTCACAATATGGCGCAAAGTCGCTCCTATTCTCATTTGAATCGCATAGTAATAGAATGTGTTTTTTTTTTTCAAATACGCAGGTGGATTTTATTTTTGGCGGGACCTGAGTTGTAACAGTATCATTGTCAGTGTGGGCATTTTGAGCTTATAGAAATACTCATAACGTTATTATTATCTTATCGTCAAATTAATAATAAAATAGATAGGTATCTGATATTGTTATGAAGTGGACTGTTTATATAGATACTAGCTGTATCCGGCTGGCGTTGCCTTGCTCTTAAAAAAACAAAAATCTAGAAACCGATTGCAGCGCCATCAACCGGGAGCAATTGTTAATCGAAACCAGGGGTCGCCAAATGACGGACCGCCGATCCATTTTATGCGGTGCGCGGAAAAATGTCATTTTTCTCATTGATATATAAAAAAATACCTTTATTATATCCGTAATTACATACATACATACCTTCACGCCAATTCCCTTGCGGGGTAGGCACGAACAACAGAGCGCCATTTAGGCCCATTCTTACACACCTCACTTGCTTCTTTGACATTCATAACTCTTGTCATGCACACATGTAATTACATTTGTTTAATAAATATATTTTCTATAAAATGTTGTGCGGATCGCGATGGTCATTTCATTTCTTAAAACGGACCCCGAGCGAAACTAAATGGTGACCCCTGATCTAAACCATTCTCGAATCTACTTGAAAAAACAAAAAAATCATCAAAATCGATCCCACCGTTAAAGAGGTGTTCAGCGGCGCCACCTACCGGGTCTATTCGTGGATCTAAACCATCCCGGGATCCACTTGAACACACACAAATATAATTACACCTAATCCTGAAACCCGATTGCAGCGCCATCTACCTGGTTAAACTTTAAATCTAAACCATCCCGGGACCCACTTGAACTGCAGTCACCATTGCCGAAATCGGCCGGGAAAGATCATAACAAATGAATGGCTAGACTGATGTTGTAACTGATGTTTTTAATGATATTTTCTTATTGATGAATATCATATTATAATACTTATTATCCTATTCCGGACGAAGACAATTCCAAAAACACTAAAACCATAAAATTTGGTCCAGGCGTTCTTGAGTTATAAATGGTGTAACTAACACGACTTTGTTTTATGTATATACTAGCTGTCCCGGCAGACGTTGTTCTGCCCTGAAGAAATAAAATTTAGAACCCGATTCCAGCGCCACCTACCAGGTCCAAATGTAAGCTATCCTATATTTCAAGTCGGATGAAACTGCACACTGTGTGCAAATTTGATTAAAATCGGTCAAGTAGTTTAGGATTCCATCGCGGACAAACAACGTGACACGTAATTTATATATATTAAGATATAGGTATGTAACGTCATAGCAATACATTTGAATTATTATTGACATGCTTTGCTGTAATATAACATGTTTAATTATCTTATATATAAAATTCTCGTGTCACAGTGTTAGTTACCATACTCCTCCGAAACGGCTTGACCGATTCTCATGAAATTTTGTGTACATATTGGGTAGGTCTGAGAATCGGACAACATCTATTTTTCATCCCCCTAAATGTTAAGGGTAGTCCACTCCTAATATTGTTTTTTATTTTTATTGTTTTATTTTTTTAGGATACAGCATTAAAAATACATACAACCCTAAATTTTCACCCCTCTACGATCAACCCCTATTTTTTATTTGTTAATTATACACTTAAATTTTTTTGGCAAGATTTTTAATCTTATTTTGTCATAACTTAGAATTAAAAAAATTATATTACTCTTAATTTTCGACCTCTCTTCTATCAACCCCTATTTTTCCATCTCGATTTTTTTTTTAACTATCAATCGATCAGTTATCCCTGCTAAATGTCTACCGTTGTCACCTCTCATCCAGCAAACATCACGGAGCAGGGATGAGTGCGTTCCCGGATGGTTTAGATTCGCAATTAGAACCGGTAGGTGGCGCTGAGATCGGGTTCTGGAATTCTCCCAATCACCTGGAGCGATTTTGGTGATTTTGTTTTTGTATGTTTGAGTGGGTACCCGGTAGGTTTAGATTCGCAATTAGAACCGGTAGATGGCTCTGGGATCGGGTTCTAGAATTTTATTTTTTAAAGGCAGGACAACGTCTGCCGGGGCCGCTAGTATTACTATAATAATAACGGCTATATCTTCTAGAAACGCCGTTCCTTTTGTTCTAACTGAATCGTATACAGACCGCGACTTTACCATTCTTACCTCAGGACTTTGAACCAGATGTAGCTCATATTAAATTATACTTATAAAAAAATAGTTGAAGTGCCAGTGGGCCTGTCGCATCTGTCGCAGGACCAATGGCCGTGGAGCAGACAAGTCCTGGAGTGGAACGCGTCTGCGCGATGCCCTCCAGCCTGAGGGACTGACGACCTGCGTAGGGTCCCTGCTAGGCGCTGGATGAGGAAGTCGAAGGACAAAGATGAACAGCGCCGACTGGGGGAGGCCTACGTCGAAACTATTAATTTTATATTTAATAATATAATTATGACGAAAGAATGCATGATGAAAGAATGACTAAACAGATATACAATGCAAAAGTGGATGGATGCAGAAGTCGTGGAAGGCCAAAATAAATGTACACACTGTAATCTTCCATGAAGTCAGTAAATAATGTAGTCGGTGTCGATAATAATTGTGTAGGGTAGTCTGGAGGAGATCGCCTTTGGCGATAAGACCGCCCATTGTACTTTAATGTATGTGCAATAAAGTTATTCATTCATTCATGTCGTAAGAGGCGATTTAACAACCCATAGCCAGGTGGTAGGGCATTTGCCCGACTGGATGGCTACCACCCCTGGTCTAAAGTATGTCGCCATAACAACCTTGAGTTGTGTTCCGGCATTAGTGACCAGCTTCCAGTCTCTCTCAAGAGAGCAGCAGCGCATTTGTAGCACCTTTGGTGTGGCAAATGTCCATAGGCGATCGTAACCGCTTTCCATCAAGTGGGCCGTCTGATGGAAAGCGAAAAAAAAAAATGCACGCAAGCAAAGTCACGGCTAGAGCGCTAGTTGAAGATAATTTTTGTTCGCTATAAATATCTTTAATATTCACCCTTAATGGGTTAAAGCGGTACAAAGAGCTTATAGCCTTTTCTATTTTCATAAATAGCCGTAACCTATTCCGTGCGTACAGCCACAGTATGGGCAAATAACAGTACTAAAATATTCTCTATAGAACTACAATATATTGTTGCGAACCTACACTAATCTAACTAATTATAGGTTTTGTTGCCCCTTTGAATTTGAGTCATCTGTTTTTTTTATTGCGTGACTTCCATTGTACAAACCGTTTCCTTTTATTGGTAGTTTAATATTAATTAGCATGAAATAGTTTAATTTCATTCGTATTTGTTAAATTAGCGACAGTTTTCGTTCGGGTTAGGTTAGGATGTTTTTGTTGTCGCCTGAGCCAGTGAGGGTAGAAAATTGCGGCGAGAGTCACTCGCTGCGCCCGTCGTGAGTTTCGTTAGTTGAATTCGCATCAAAAGAGACATATTTCGTATTTTGTGGAAATATTCGCAACCTTCATCATCCAGTGTGTCTGTGCTGCATGAAACTGCTCGTTTTGAACCACAATTTGTGTCCAGAAAGAAGGAGTCGGCGCCGACCATTGGACTTGAAACCCGCTCTACGCAAGGTGAGTTGACTATTCGTTGTAAGATTTGTTCTTACGGGCCAGCTCACCGTTTCTCGCATAGATTCGCAGTAATACAGTCCACATTTTTATCCGCAATCCCGACATTGGGGATTGTACATCCGCAGACTAGCAGACGGTTCACCTGATCTATTGTTCGCACTAATCCTTTTATATGCCTCCCAGCAAGAAGTCATAAATCCTATTTTCTTTTGTTTGCATTTCGTTGCACATTCTTAGAAGCCATTAAATTTACAAGTTAAGTGTTCAAATGATTAGTGGGCATGTTGCTAAGAAGCCAGGGCTATCTTGACAAATGCCGTTCAGTCGAGATTCAGAGTTAATTGTGTATCAACTACGATCGAGGCGTTACCTAGTGTACTTTCGGAGCGAGCATCTTATAACGACGGATTTTACGCGATCTACGTTATTATTATTTTCTGATTCACGGTTTGGTTTTGTTGTATTTGCTTGTATTTGAAGGAACTGTGAATTACGTGTGTGTGTGTGTGTGTGTGCTTCCAATAAACTTTGTGATAATACTAACGGCATTTTATTCGTCACAATATTTTAAAATAGATAATAGTAAATAAGTTTGGAGTTAAAATGTTCAATTATATTGTTATATGTCTACATTTTTCTCCCAGAAAATGTTTAGAGAATTAATGTCTATCTGTGTTTATGGATTTTGTTTATTCCACTATAATATGATGTTTCACCTAGATAGAACTGGATGTAAAATAATAAAATACATAATGGAGCCTATTAGTTTCGCATTACTTAAATAGACTATAACTAAATTAAAAAAAGGAAGGCACAATTATAGATAAAATATTTATCCCAAACCACTGTCACTTACCGGGAACGTTCCCAAAGGGCTGGCGGTGTAACCACGTTGAATAGACTATTGAATATAGATGAAGCAAAAGATATATGTCAAGAACGTTCTAGCATAAATCCATAGTGTATTCGTACCACTATGAGAATCAGGCGTGATAATATGTATATATGAAATTGACGTAACTCTTTTATTTTAATGTATATTATTTCTAATATTATAAGCACAAAACACAACACTTGTCTGTTAAAAATATGTTCAACGATTGTCCGTAGTACAATGCTTTAAACAACAAAATTTTATAATTATAAAGATTAACAAAGATATTACATTGCAGTTTAAGATTTTAATTTTAAAACTACACTATTTAGGGCCTATTTTTTAATCACCAGATAAAAGTTATTCATAGCATAATATGGATTTTTTTTAAATATCAGTTGCATGATATATATGATATGCATTGCCAAGTGGTAAGGCATATGGATGGCTACTACCCCTGGTCTAGGGCATGCCGCCATAACAACCTTGAGTTGTGTTCCGGTATTAGTGTCCAGGTTGCAGCTCCATCTACGAGTCCGGCAATACATAGGTAGCACCTTTACTGTTGCAATGTTTATAGGCGACGGTAACCACTTTCACACTGTACTCTAATAATAAAAAGTTGAATGGTTTCACTTTTGAATTGGCTAATGTTATAATTTATTCGACTGATAAGGTTTTATTTGATAATTGATAAATCGCCTTTAGAAATAAAATCAATTTTCCCTACTAATCTGATTACACTGTATCAGGCGTGCAGGTACCGGTGGTTATCTGGGGCGCATAAGTACAGATACCGCCACACCTCACACCGCCATGAAGAGATGACGGGAATGAGATTCTGCGCCCTGTACCTCATTATTAAGCGGAGCTTGATACAGGGACAGAATTTCAATTGGACCAATGCATTCTGTACGACATTATTCGAGATAAAGCCTCTGAATTAAACACGTATAAACGTTTCACTGCTTAAACCTCCCCAGTTTTGGGGGAATGGACTTAACATGTTGCGAAGAGGTGGTAAATTAGATTAGGATCCCATAGAGTTTATTTATATATTATATATATATATATATTTATCCGTGCAGGAACGGAGAAAGGATACAATTTCCTGCGGCCCGGCGGCCTGTCGTAAGAGGCGACTAAACAACCCACAGCCAGGTGGTAGAGTATTTGCTCGACTGGATGGCGACCACCACTGGTCTAGCGTATGCCGCCATAACAACCTTGTGTTGTGTTCCGGCATTAATGACCAGGTTCCAAGAGAGCAGTAGCGCATTTGTAGCACCTTTGGTGTTGCAAATGTCCATTGGCGATGGTAACCGCTTTCCACCAAGTGGGCCGTCTGCCTGTCTGCTGAACTGCAATAAAAAAAAAGAGTAAACAATAACTATAAACAAAATTAAAATTAAATAATTAAGATGAACAAGTTGGCGGTAGGCTAAATAATTAACAACACTCATTGACACTTGACATCTTTGTCTTCCGTGATCACGGCCACTAAAAAGTGGCCATAACGTTAGAGTACGTACGTAATAAACGTAGTTTTATTATTCATTATATATATCTTACTTACTTCGCTGAGTATACAAGTCTACAAGGCAGTGTACCTATCAGTGAACAAAACTTGAGAACTCGTATCCCTGCTCCATCTGGGATAGTGGCTCCGTTAACTATCGCTGTTTCCATTCTAAGTCCTCGTATGGACGTACCTGTTACTCATCACTAACAGATATCAGTTAAGTACTGTAGTGAATTTTATGTCTATTGACGACTGTATACCAAATCTTTCATTCAATTCGTAATTCTCTGGGTAGTAACTGACAGACAGACGGATTTATTTCTTAATTTTTCTATTATAGTTGTGGGCAACATCGCTGGTTGCGCCACGAGTAATATTTACCTATAGTTTGTATTTTTTAGTTTTCTTAGTGGTGTAATTGTTCGTTGCCCTAAATAATAAATAATAAAAAAAAAGGTAATGTTAGTGGCCGTTTAACGCAGATGTAACGATGGGTTTAATGAGACACTGCTATTCATTGTTAATGACGTTAAACATTGATAAATATCTCATTTCACACTAATGTCGCTAACAATTAAAGCTATTATTTTGATGCCATAAACAAAACGCATTAGATCACAGTTTCTAATACTAACATAACGTGAAGAAGGTGAAGAAATATCAACGATATTATTAAAACCAATAATATATATATATATATATTTTTTTTTTTATTGCAGGAGTTCAGCAGACAGGCAGACGGCCCACTTGGTGGAAAGCGGTTACCATCGCCTATGGACATTTGCAACACCAAAGGTGCTACAAATGCGCTGCTGCACTCTTAAAGGAGACTGGAACCTGGTCATTAATGCCGGAACACAACACAAGGTTGTTATGGCGGCATACTCTAGACCAGGGGTGGTCGCCATCCAGTCGAGCAAATACTCTACCACCTGGCTGTGGGTTGTTTAGTCGCCTCTTACGACAGGCCGCCGGGCCGCAGGAAACTGTATTCTTTCTCCGTTCCTGCACGGATAAAATATAATATATATATATATATATATATATATATATATATATATATATATATATATATATATATATATATATATATATATATAATAATAATAATAATAATAATATATAATAATAATATATATATAATATAATAATATCAGCCCATAAATGTCCCACTGCTGGGCTCGGGCCTCCCATTATAGGGGGGAACGGACGTATACCCGCCACGCTTGTCTAAGGCGGCTTGGCAGGTTTGACACATCGGTTATCTCGATGTGCATGCAGGTTGCATCACGATGTTTTCCTTCACCGTTATTAGCACGTGATAATTGTAATAATATGCACATTAGATCAGAAAACTGACTAAGTGGTGCATGCGTTCCGGCCAGGATCGAACCCGCGCCCTCTGAGTTTAGGACGCTTGCACTAGCCATTACGCTACCACGACTCATTATTAAAACCAAATGATCACAAATACTTAATATAAAACAAAAACAATAATATAACAAATGTGACACATATATTATTTGGTTTCAGTGAGATTGATAATTCAATACAAATCATTGCATTAAATTTCGACTCGCATACAAATGCATGTTTAATGTTACCAAAATTACTGACCAATTACATTACAACGTTTGCTGAGTAATTGTGCATGACGCGGCAGTGAATTATTATTATTGGAAGAGAAATATTATTTGTTCATGGGATATTATTTTGGTGAAGATAGTTACCGTTTGTATTATTGGAGGAATCTGTTTATGTTACTTTTTTATTGCAGGAGTTCAGCAGAGAGGCAGACGGCCCACTTGATGGAAAGCGGTTACCATCGCCTATGGACATTCGCAACACCAAAGGTACTGCAAATGCGCTGCTGCTCTCAACCTGGTCACTAATGCCGGAACACAACTCAAGGTTGTTATGGCGACGTACTTTAGACTAGGGGTGGTAGCCATATAGCCACAATCAATATTTATAAAGTTCGATTAGCTTCCAACGGGCACATCATCCATCCAGACGAGCAAACGCCAGCAGGAATTAGTATTCTTTCTCCGTTCTTGCATCGATAAAAGAATCACTGAAACCTTCTAAAAACAGCTCCTGGAAATGACGTAAGATTAATTTGTCCTAAAACATTGTACGGGCTTGCAAATTAATTTAAAAGTAGGAAAGCAATCTCGACATCGATCAATACCCATCGGTTGCAAACAAAAGCTAAGTTAAGATGGAACGATCCGCCGGCAAATATAAATCCAATACAGTAATTACGGGCCAGTGTAATAAATTATATAAGACTACCGTACTTGGATCCCTTATTACATTTTCCTCGGGGCTATAAAATGTTAGTGAACTTTGGCGAATTTCACTTTCCTATTAGAGAGGTATTAAATACGCCCATCGACGTGCTGAAGATGTGGGATCTTGTGTAATGATCTACCTTCTAAACATTACGTTCGTGGAAAAGAACGGAATAAAAAATGCTTTCTTAATAATACTTGCGGCAAGACGGATGTCCTACGAGGCTTAAAAATAACTAAGAGTAGGTCATTTATCCGTCTTGGTGGCTACCACTCCTGGTCTACATTCTCTGGTCTACGTTCTGGCATTAGTGAACAGGTTACAGTGATCTGAATCTGCCGTAGAAAGGAACCCACCACCAAAGAAGCTCATCGTCAGCTAGGGCTGCGGCATCGACTCCACCGAAGTATTTAGCAAGGTATTTTTAGTGGGTAGTTCGGCAAAAGCGGCCGGCGAGTCCCACTCACATTGTCATGTCCCCGAGCAATGGGGTGTGCACAAAGCGATTCACATGCAAAAAAAGCTGCCAATTCCTCATTGGAAGCGATTCGTTTGATATTGCAAATGTCCATAGGCGACACTTAACACTTTATCAGGTGAATTATCAGCCTGTCAGCTGTACTTCAACTTTAAAGATTTCTCTAGGTACTTTCAGACAGATCTTGTTTTCTTTCCTTTTTGCTTGTAGGCAAAGAGCAGATAGTTTTTCTGATAGCAATTGACTACCATCGTCCATGAATTACTGCAGGAAGGTAGCTTAAGCGTTGCCTACTTCAACCAGACTTTGAATTTCTCTTTTCAATATTTTTTTGAGATCAGTAACCACCATGTACTTGTATTTGTATGTTGGTATGTCGGTAATTACGATCACGAGAATAACATACTCTTTATCTCAAGATATGGGATAGATTCTGCTGTATATATGTTCAAATTTTATGCGAGCGAAGCTACATACATACATACATAACTTCACGCCAGTTCCCTTGCGGGTTAGGCACGAACAACAGAGTGCCATTTAGGCTTATTCTTACACACCTCACTTGCCTCTTTAACATTCATAACTGTTGTCATGCAAGCTCGACTGTTCTTAAGGCTCCTGACATCACCTTCTGCTAGTACACGATCAATTTGATCATGGAAGGTGTGTCGTGGCCTTCCACGACTTCTGCATCCATCCACTTTTGCATTGTATATCTGTTTAGTCATTCTTTCATCATACGAGCGAAGCTGCATTAATAATTGCTAACTCTATCTTTAATAGCCAAGACTACTTACTATCAGAGGAAGTAGTAATGAAGAGAAATTATGCGCTTTTAATATCCCAAACTTTGAGTTGAATGTCTTATTCATCATTTCGACAACGATTGTCCTACTTACAGAGTTTTATCACCAAGAGTTTACGAGCTCAATCACCCCTTGAAGCCAATGAAATTGTACATACCTATTATAGCGAAGTAAATTCTTAAAAGACAAGCAATAAAAACGGTTCAAGTGCCCAATGTACAACACAATGGGTCATTCTCTGTTCTTTACAGGGTCGACATACTGCCTACAATAGGTAGAATATCAAAAAGGTAAAATATGTTAATAAAATTATAACAGCCCTGCTGGGTTCACCTCCATCTTCGAGAAGGGACAGACCAACAAACCCGTCACACTTGACCAAAGCGACTTAGTAGATTTGATACATCAACTATCTCGACATGCAGGTTTTACGATGTTTTCCATCACCGTTAGTTAATACGTTGTAATGATATATGCATAATGATGACTGGTTCCTTCTTATATATATCTTATCGATCGTTAACTATCAGTTATAATTTGACATAAGCTCTGTACAATTAATGGGGTCTATATTTTCATCCCACTAATGTATCCTACTCTCTTTACTATTTAAATACTACAGGTTGGAAGTGAGGAGGGTCCTTAAATTAATCATTTATATATTAAAATTGTTACGGGGTTTGATCTGTAATCCAAACATTTTAATGGGTATACACTCTTACATACCGGACTATATCCGCGATAAACAACACAAATTGTTTGCGGTGCCGGCCAGTAGAAGCAATGCGCTTTCACAAGCGCCTTTGACTAAGGCTCTTCGCATTCTGAACCGGATTTACGAAGATAATCTATGTTTGTGGAAATTCGCTGTAAGAGCATTAAAGACTTACTCATCCATAGACTTAGGGTAAGGTGCTTACATTGTCGCTTCAGTCCTAAGACTGTTATGACATTGTAATTGAATTGGATAAGTAAAAAAAGTCGATATTCCACCGATGATAAGACAAGTGAATGAACTTTTAACCTAAATATTTCTGCTTCGCACCGACTTCAAGATGTTGTAGATTTTTTTATTTTAGTTACTCTTGACTCTTCAGGTAATCAAGTGATCATAGGGCTAGTGCCTACCTCGGACAATGAGTCTGTATGGCGATCCAGAGAGGAAGCGTAGTCAGTCTTCTGAGTACCTTACCCATAGAAGACAATGACCTAAGCTTAGTATTCTACTTATGATCTTCAGGAACTAGGGTAGAATACAATATAACTAGATTAAGTTTTCTTTTATTGTATTAGTTTATAATCCATAGGTTGGTAAATTAAGTAAAGTGATGAAATCATTGTTTGTTTCTTTTGAACAGGAAGTTGTTTAAAGTTTACTTTGTATTAATACCGAGATAAGTTTAATAATAATCATCTTTAATGTTGACTACATTTAAATTTGTACATTGAAATTTTTTATTTTAAACTAGCTTCTCCCGCGGTATCACCCGCGTGGTGATGGAAAATCGTTATATTTTGGATAATTCACACTATATCTTTATAAATTATAGCCTATGTGTTATTCTTTTGTTGTGTAAGCTATTATTGTCAAGTTTCATCAAAATCCATTCAGTAGTTTTTGCATGAAAGAGTAAAAAACATACATCCATACTTACTTACTTAGTGTAAAGCTTCATTTACATTGCATTATTTAATAAGCGAGTTTAGTTTGATAACTGGTGCATAAGTAGCAAGTTGTGCCCAATCGTGTATTCACGTGTGATCGCAAGTTTCAAGCAAGAAATTGACTCGCTTCAACTCGGTTCAAATCTGGCTCGAAGGACCAAAAATATGTTATTGAAACAAAGTCATTTGATCATTTGTCCAACATCTTTATTTTCACATTTTAAATTATATGTATTATATTTGATACAAGTTGAATGTGTTATTACACTAGATATGTAGAGGTTAGATTAGTCACGTACCTGCAGCACTAAAGAATACAAAACAATGTTCCCGAAACTTCTTTAACCTAAAACGTGTGCGAAATAGCAACCCTGTGCCTAAGAAAGGTGACTCATGAAAATGTAACCTGTTGTAAACTTTACTACCTTTTTGATTGCCGACCATTTGGTTGTCAAACCTCCCTTAAGGCCGCATCTTAATAGAATATTTTAGTATTTACATCCTCTCGAAGTGTATCGTTACACTTGTATTCTCTCCCTAATGCTGGGTCTACCAAATTCAATCAATTTGGCTGAATAACACATACTTGAAAGGACATGCCGCGGCGTATTCAGAAAAAAATATTTTTTACGAATTCATTTAAATCGTCCACTATGGTCCAATTGGTTCTGTTAACTGCAATTTTAGTATTGAGAATAATAAAGCAACTTATCTGCTACACAATTTTTTTAATTTTTTTTTATTACAGGAGTTCACTAGACAGGCAGACGGCCCACTTGATGGAAAGCGGTTACCATCGCCTATGGTCTCTTCAGGGAGACTGCAACCTTGTCACTAATGCCGGAATACAACTCAAAGTTGTTATGGCGACATACTTTAAACCAGAGGTGGTAGCAATCCAGGCGGGCAAATGCCCTACCACCTGGCGAATGACAAATAAATTAGAGCCAAAAAGCCCAAAAAATATAGACCAATGAAAAGATACCGGCATTGTTTTTTAACTTTAAAGTCCTATATCTTGAAAACGGTTAAGCTTAGGGCACGGTGTTTCGCTCGGAGTCTTCCACACTATTCTGTGACGTCGATCGCGGACGGAGCACTGCCAAGAGCATACTATTGCTGCAGTGTTATCGCCCCCGAACGACGCGTGTCGTTCCCCTTGCAACGACCCAGTTTGTGCGTAAATCGGTTAAGCATTTTCCCTCGCCTCAAAACAAAAAAAAGAAAAAATAGGGCACGGTGTTTTATAGTCAAATCAACCAGAAATGATAGAAACTATAATCTAAAGGATCTAGGTCGACATAATATGCAAGACTGTATAAGGTCCGTCAGTCGGGAGAGATTGTTGTAAATGTAACTGTTTGTCTATACTTAATATTATAAAGAGGTAAAATTTGTGACGTTGTAGGGGGTAATCTCTGGATCTACTAAAGCGACTGTAAAAATTCTTTTACTGTTGGAAAGCTACGTTAACAGGGAGTGTCATAGGCTATATAACATGACGCTATATAGCACGTGAGCGAATGAAACCGCGCCGAGCCGCTAGTTTACAAATTAAATAGTTCGCTTCCAAGTGATTACATAAATTAAAGTCTCTAAACACTACTACATTCCACCGTTCATAATAATGTGATCAATCTCATAATTCAAATGATGTTGATATCTTTGGGCAAAGAAATAAATTATTTCAATCTCTTAAAAAGGTGTTTAGCTATACATTTGTCGAAAATATGAAGGTAGTCAATAAGTTCTTCTTCACAGATCTCAGAAGTATTTGAAAGAGAATTCACACGGTCATTGCATTCTTGAAATTTGGGCCACTGGTTTTGGGCAGCTGCTAGTTAGGAACATTCTTCTTTTAAGGTTTCCTGTGGATCTACCAAAACTTCTTCTTCAGCGGCTTCTTCGTTAGCTTTGATTACAGGACAATTTGCCACTAACTGTGCCTAATTTTATGAATAAATTTCCAATATCGATGACGCAACAGCTGATAGCACAAATAAATGTTGCCAGCTTGTTGTGTTTCAACTGCGATCGAGACGTTACCTATTGTACTTTCGGAGCGAGTATCTTATAACGACGAACTTTGCACGATATATGTTATTACGATTATCTGTTTTACGGTTTGGTATTATTGCATTCGGTTGTATTTGTAAGAATTTTGAATTACGTGTGTGTACTTCTAATAAACATTGTAATAATTCCAACGGCAGTTTAATTCGCATCCCACAAATTCGTAACATTACTTATTTTTAAAACTAAAAAGGTATATTTTATGTATGATATGATATATTATTGACAAGTAAAAAAGTACAAAAAAATATTTTTTAAATACTTCTTTATATGCAGCTGGCTGAAAAGCGTGCACCTCTTTGGCAGTTTTCTGACCTGTGTATATTGTTACACTTACCACGTGCCAACGGTGAAGGGAAACAACGTGATGAAATCTGCATATCGAGATAACACAAGACAAGTATGGCGGATACAACGTCCGTTTCCCTAGAAATGGGAGGCCCGAACCCAACAAGACCACGGGCCATAAAAATGGCCCGGACTTTTGGAGGGCTCGTGTGGGAAGATGAGAAGGCCAACACGTAAACGCCCCTTGACAAATTTAATGTAAATGTGGCGTGACACTGACCGGCGATTATCCCTGTCAACACCATATAATATTGCACCCAAGGACAAGCCTAGGTCAGTGAAGGACTATTGTGGAAAATGAGGACAAAAGTACCGGGCTATTGGGGTGAACTGCTAGTGGTACTGGAAGTCTGGGAATATGGGGACTATGGCGTCTGCCCGTCGCAATGTTCAGGGAACATAGAAAAATGAGCAGACGGTGACCCGCCACTCCCTGCATGGGCCCCAAAAACTGACATAGAAGACAGGAGCAACATGGGTGTGAGTGGCTAAGGGGTGTAGAGAAGTGGGCTGCAGGTTCACCGAGGCTGCTTCCGTCATTATGCCATTTATTATTTCTACCCCTGAACTTCAGTCATAGCTCTAGCGATCTCCACTCCGTGCCGGCTGGCTAAAGCAAGCAAGGAGGCCTTACCTTGGCCCCCGGAGTCAGGTCCGAGGTGTCGCTACTCACCTAAGGCTACAAAACCCCCTTGCAGATTTGTTTATAATTATTATGATTATTCTGCATTGTTATCGTTCCATACTTAAATGATCTGTTGTTCTGTTGTTGTCTCTGTTGTTCGTGCCTACCCCGCAAGGGAACTGGCGTGAAGTTATGTATGTATGTACTTAAATGATAAAAGCACTTGACTTTTTCATCACTACGAAACTTTTCGTTGAGGGTAGATTGCCAAGTACTTATAACTTTTTGTAATAAAGCACAAATGAAACACGGGCTAAAGGGTTAATTGCATTAATATTCCCATGTTATAACACGCCTGTATTAACATCTAAAGAGCCTTCAAGGAAAGTCCCTTCAGAAGTCGACATGTAAAATTTAAATTTTCGTTTGAGCACGCAAAACTTATTTGCATTTTAACACCCAGGAGACTACTTTGTACTTGATTTTTAAATTATTTAATTCTCTAATATTAACATAACATAGAAAAGTCTTTATTATTCAACACTCTTCAACTTTTTATTTTTCCTTTCTTACGTCATTATGTATCAGGTTGAAGGAATGAGATAATGGTTGCTTCCCACATCTTGTTTATGACATTCCACTTCAGTGCACTTTGTTCGCCCACCCCGATAGAATGGCATAAACAACAATTTTTCTATCAGGATTGTTATTCATAATATTAATGGATACCTACATACAGTATACGTACAATCCTTCAATTAACCTATAACTGCTATACAGCTATATGCTATACAGCTATAATAACGGCTACAATCCTTCAATTAACCTATAACTGCTATACAGCATTTTGGGAACGCTCCACACGGACAGTGACTTGGAATCTATTTTTTATTAATAAATTGTTATATAGTAATTTTATTTTTTATATTTATGTTTTATATATTGTCTCTAATGGTGTAAATATGTGTAAAAATATGTTTAAAATGAACCTTCAGTATGTCAAATTAAAAAGAAATCTGACCTGTAATTTAATTTACCAAAAATATATTTTTTTTAATTTTGTCAGATCACCTCTAGCACTGTACAGATATCAAAGCACACATGACGTTAGTTATGTATTTATTTATTTAAGGCACACCAACAGCACACACATTATTATGTTACATTTAGAGCATGCATCTCATATATGGAACCCACGTTATCATAAATATATAGACCGCATTGAAAGTATGCAAAAGCGGTTTATTCGACATTTATGCTATAGGAAAAAGATCCAGTACTCTAGTGATTCATAGTTCGATCTTTGCAAAAAGTTTCACCTCTTGCCACTTAAAGACAGACGGGATATTGCTGACTTTCTGCTTCTTCTAAAAATTATCTCCTCCGATATTGGTTGTCCAGATCTTCTAAATAAGGTCCACTTTAATATTCCTGCGAAGTCCATACGATTTAATCAACCCATAAATGTACCCTTAAGTTTTACTAACTACAGACAAAACTCATTTCTAGTGCGAGCAAGTAATTATTTAAATAATATAAGTAAATACGATGACATCGATCCGTTTGCAATCAGCTTTTTTTTTATTGGACTTGACTTTATGTTGTTGGTCCGAAGACCTTACAACTTTACCGGGGTTTTTGGGGCGAGTGCCTTCGCGAAGCGAAGGCGCTCGAGCCCGGGGGGGCAACTTGCTTGAGGGAGCTCCCTAAGGAGTTTTACCTCGGCTGGACTGTTGCCATGAGAGTGGGATGAATTTAATGATGCCCACCAAAGGGCGACACAAAGCACTAATTGAGAACGGGCGACGGGTAATATAAAGCCCGAGGGGAAGGATCCCGGCGGGCCGGGATCGGTGGTTCGCGGCGGCCTACGCTATCTTACTGCCGTTTCGCAACGTGTTATGGCTGGGAGAGAAGAAACGGCGAAAGAAACTTCCCAGCAACACGCCTAGTCTATCCTGTGGGGGGAGCTATGTCTCCTAGCGTCCCTCGCGGGGACGTGGAGAGATCTTAATTGGCGGCGTCTGAGACGCCGCCGTCTGTGTCTGTCTGTCGGTGCCTGCCAGCCTACCGTCCTAACCGTGGGCGGACTGATCCGGGCCAGCCGTTTCGTAATAACGTCGACTCTGTCCGTCAGGACGTTACGCGGTCGTCGAACAAGAGCCTTTCGACGAGGCTTATAATCGGACGCGGATTGCAATCAGCATTTCAGTAGCCAAGCGGTGTCAGAGCCTTAAATTTTTCAACAGTGACTAAGCATCTCGGTGCCTTTTTACGTTTGCATGTTACTTTTAACCAATAGCTTATTCGTGAAAACCTGCCATTGGCTTTCTTTTATTAATCATAGTTAGCTGTAGGTTTTCCATAATTAAATAAATAAATTACAAATCGATTAATATAGAGGTTCTGATGTATGTCCTTAGGAGTGCACAGCATTTACAATTCAACTGTCAATATACTAATCATTTAATTAATTAATGTCAATGCTATGCATACATATATCAAGTACAAATATAATTAATAAATAATGTTGTCAAAGTTAATACCGTAAAGCAAAGAAAATGCAAAAAGAATTAAACCTATTATCTATATATAAAAATCAATTGCTGTTCGTTAGTCTCGCTAAAACTCGAGAACGGCAAATCAGTCCATTTGGCTAATTTTGGTTTTGAATTATTTGTGGAAGTCCAGGGAAGGTTTAAAAGGTGAGTAAATATGAAAAAAATACTTGGAATATATTACTATAGTAAAAACAACAATATCGCTTTTTTTTTAAGGTGATGGCTGCAATGTCATTTATGCATTGATTTTGCCAATGTCGAGTACAAAGGAAAGTCAGGTGACATAAAAAGGAATTTTGGCCGGTAAATTAAAAAGAAAAAGAAAATTCTGCCAATCTAACTACAATAAACATAATATTTACAACAAACCATAACAGCAAAGGACAAAACTAAATAATAACTAACTTCAAGCCAATCTAAGTATAATATATATATACAATAAAATTAATATATATATATATATATATATGTATATATATATATATACTATACAATCTATTATAAGATAATTTTATTCACAGTCAAGAATTTACAAAGAATATATACAAATGATTTATGCGATAAAGTTAAAAGAACACTACTATTAACCAATTTCGCTTTCGCTTAGAAACTATTCCTACTTGTCAAACATTTGAAGTTCGTCCCGTCGTTTAGGAATCAATTAAATTTAAAAGCGAAGTTTTTTTTCATTCTGTTTTGGTTTTGAATGTCAAACGTTTGACGTTCGTCCCGTCGTTCAGAAATCAACGTTTTTTATTTATTGATTCTGAGGCGGCACGAAGTTTGCCGGGTCAGCTAGTTAAAAATAAATAACTAAGTACAAGTGGAAACATGGACGGCCTATCAATTATTTTATAGTCACAGCTGATGTCAACACTTTATCTTAAAACCAATGATACATGTTTTGTGAAAAATATCGAGTTATAATTTTGAGTTTAGACGGTTGAATGTATTGCATATGCTTGTGATAGTGCTGCAACATGTACATTTATTAACTGTTTTCCAGGGTTTAAATTAAACTTATGCGAGACGTGCTATAATTGTAGATGTCGCGATTCCCCATGATGGTAACCTCGTGAATGCCGAGAAAGATAAACAAATAAAGTATATTGATCTTGCTCACGAGGTTACCGCTATGTGGAACCTGGACTCTACAATCATAGTACCGATAGTGGTGTCAGTGAATGGACTAATAGCGAAGAGCCTTGACCGCCACCTTGAAAGGCTCTCGCTTGGTATCTGGTTGAAGGGTCGGATGCAGAAGGCAGCTCTGTTGGACACGGCCCGTATTGTGAGGAGATTCCTGTGTCTGGAGCCTTAACCACCGGTAGCCTGGACCCTAGGCCCCACTGCCGGCGAAGATCAGTTTTTTATATTTTTTTTATAAATAAATTTGTATTTTTTATAAGAAAAATGTAAAAAATTTGGAAGTAAAATATATATGTAAATAATAATAATAAAAATCTCATAAAAGCTGAAACTGACAAATTAACGAAATACCTTGACCTCGCGCACGAGATTACGGCCATGTGGCATATGGACTCAACGATCATCGTACCGATAGTGGTGTCTGTTAACGGTCTAATAGCGAAGAGCCTCGACCGACACCTAGAGAGGCTCTCGCTCGGTAAATGGGTGAAGGGCCAGATGCAGAAGGCGGTTCTCCTGAGCACGGCACGCATTGTGAGGAAGTTCCTGTCTCTGGAGCCTTAACCACCGGTAGCTTGGACCCTAGGCCCCGCTGCCGACGGACGTCATCTTTTTATATTTTTTTAATATGTATTTATTTTTTATATATATATATATATGTATTAAAAAAACATAAAAAAGAATGTAAATAAATATATGTGAAATAATAATAATAATAATAATAATCGGCAGACAAACACACATATTGTATATCCCCAAATTAAGCAAGTTACGCTTGTGTTATGGGTAATATACAACGTACTACTCTGGGGCCGATCCCAGACACTCAGACCATAGTAAATAACGGAGAAAATACGTTTCCGAAATTTACTATACCAGGAATTGAACCCGGAGCCTATGCGTTGCAGTGAGGTAGGCCGGCAAAGGCTTAGCCCGCTCAACCACAGAGGCCGTCAAAAGGTTTCACCCAGGATTGAATGTAAGTAATACAATTTTTTTGGAAGATTCCACTCCTAAGGATCTGTTGATCCTAAATAGAAATACTAAATACTGTAAGAAAACAGACCTATCTTGTCCCAAAACTATGCAGATTATAATGTGGAGATATCATAATAAGGCATTTATGGGGTTAGGTAATTATGGGACCTCATTTATTTATTATGAACAAATCTGAACTTTTTTAATATAGGTTAGAAGGCTAAAGCGGGAGCGAATGAAAGTGGAGCTCCCCCCGCCTTAGCCTAAACAAAGATTAGATAAAACTTATATATAAGTATAACATGTGTATATATTGAGTTCTTTATTTAGATTTATTTTTCGTTAGGAACGTAACATTACTTATTTTTTATTAGTTATGTTATCTTTGATTTTTTAACTTTTTTTCTTTGTTATTATTCCTTTCACGTATATGTAAAAGGGTCGCATGACTTTTGTGATTAAGGAGGTGGGTACTGAAAATCAATGCTGTGTCGGACTATGTTTCGGCACAGTAAAACACTGAGTGCCAACCTCATTTCGAAAATTGCGGCAGACATTTTCAGCTTAATGAGTTATCTGAGAGGCGATATTGTAATACGTTAAACATTGACACATCACTTATGTATGTGTATCTAATACACTAACATAACTAATCATTAACTGCGTTATTTTTTAACCCTATAAACAAGTCGCATTTAGCCACAATCACTAACATTATTTTAGATATAGCAGAGGTATTATATAAAATGATTGTAAAACAAATCTCCTTATTAAAGTCCATTGATTAATTATGTAAAGATGATTTTGACGATCTCTGATCCCGTTACCCGCATGTAGATATCTAAAATTTCTTTAACCAAACGCCTTACGTACAATTCAATCTAGTTTTTCCGAATAATAAAACAGCAGTTTAACGTAATTCAAAAATTTTTATTCTTTAGCAGATAATTTAGGTTATAACTCTTTTATTGCTATCAGGTATACATTATCCTCATACAGTAGAACCACTTTAAGTCGAACCTCGATAACTCGCAAAAATATTGTGTTCTCTTCTCTTCAACCCCAAAACCTCAGTTGTTCGAAATCTGAAGTCTCTATAAGTCCTTATAAGCAAATTCAGTATTTATTTTACCTCTATCCCTCGAAAAAGTAAATTGGACCTCTTTATCTCAAATATAGCAATATTTGATTTCACAACTTTTACAACTCGATTATTTGATAACCGACTTTAAGCATATGCTGATAATGTACATCATTGTTTCTTAGAAATAAATGTAAAGTGTATACAGTTGTTAAGATCTTAATCTCTACGAGTCGAATGTTTCCTTACAAAATTCACTGTTATATAATTAATTTTAATTCGAATACAATGCAAGAAAACTTAACTTATTTGTATTGTATTCTACTCATAGTCCCTCAAGACTATAAGTAGAATACTGAGCCCAGATCACCGTCTTCTATGGGTAAGGTGCCCAGAAGGCTGGCTACGTTTCCTCGCTGGATCGCCATACTGATCCGTTGGCCGAGGTAAGCACCAGCCCTCTGATCACCCGAAGAGTCAATGAGTCGTTTCGATAAATTTTGGTAGAGGCTCATGGCCTCAGGACCCCACGGTCCAAGCGTCTCGTCAGCAAACGGCACAAACATATAACACAGAGGGTTGCATATTTGCGCCGCTTGAGTGAAATTCACTTAAGTCGAAAACTCTATAACTCCAATTTTTTGGCTTCAAGTTCGACTTCAGAGGTTGTACTGTATAATATTAAATTTAGACTTGTAAAATATTACGTAGGAATGGGTTTTACCCAAGATATCATGTATAGATCTTTCTAATGCACCCTTACGTAGTTCATGAATGGCCCCTTATACTATAAAGTGGATAATATAAATAAATATAATAGAAACGGCCATTGTACCCGACGGCGTATCATAGAAACCCTAATAATAATGACACAAGTTTTAGTGCCCCTTTCCTTGGACACATTTGTATTCCGTTGCCGCCCGGGATAGTGACGCGACGTTGACCTTATCATATATAATACATTCTGGCAAGTGGATGTACCTGGTGTTTATATTGTTTTTGTTTTTAATAATTTATTTATTTAGTAAAACCAGGTAAAAGACAATAATGTTTGCACGAAAATTAATGTGCGAGGGCTTCAACACCTAAAACTACGTAAGAACCTGTATTGTATTAGGTGTCGGACCTCTTCCAATGTTCAATATTTTTTTGTGGTATTGTGTGGTGTATTGTGGTACTATCATGCAAGGCCGGACCGTGAATTTGTGGGACCTTTAACAAGGGCAATTTGACTTTTCAGGCGATCAGAGGGCTGGTCTGCCGCGAACAACGGATCAGTATGGCGATTAAGCAACGGAAAGTAGCCAGCCTCTTAAGCATCTTACCCATAGAAGACCTAGGCTCAATATTCTACTTACAGTCTTGAGTAATTCTGGGTAGAATACAATATAACTAAGTTAAGGTTTCTTTTATTGTATTAGTTTAGAAAGTCATTGTAGAGCAAGTTAAAAAATAAAATTAAAATAAAGTTTAATAAACTCTCTTTTCTTTCACCTTTACCCAATTTTTTTTTCGCATGAATTCAGCAGACGGGCAGTCGGTTACCATCGCCTATGGACATTTGCAACACCAAAGGTACTACAAATGCGCTGCTGCTCTCTTAAGTGAAACTGGAACCTGGTTGCTAATCCCGGAACACAACTCAAGGTTGTTATGGCGGCATACTCTAGACCAGGGGTGGTAGCCATCCAGTCGGGCAAATAGCTGTAGCTTGTTTTGTCGCCTCTTACGACAGACCGCCCGGCCGCAGGGAATTGTTTTCTTTCTCCGTTCCTGCACGGATAAACATTATTTGGGGTATTCTGACATACATATTCTGTCACACCACAAATCATCATATCATCCTTCACAGAATCCATCCATCTCTTTTTTGGTCTACCTTTACATTTGTACCCATCCATCTTACAGTCTAACATTCTTTTTGTCAATTGACTTTCATCATTACATACCCATACCACCTTAATTTTCTTCCTCTCAATTTTGCAGTCACGGGTGCGACTTTGAAAGATCCCCTTATGTACTCATTTCTTACCTTATTCATTATTGTAACACCACACATCTATCTCAACATTCTCATCTCAGCTGAGTGGAAGGTTTTGTGGTTTATCACTTTAGTGATCTAACATTCGGACCTGTATACCATGACTTTCAGTGGCATAAAATCTGGCCTGAAGGCCAGTAGGCGATGGTAAGGAGGCTCTATTCGGCACAGGTTCTAGATTTTTATTTTTTCAAGGCACGACATTGCAACCTGTGCCGGGACTTGTAGTTTAGGTATTATAAAATACCCTACAACCCCGTTTCTGGAAAACCAATATTCACAATAAAAATTATTACTAC